>JAJPUD010000136.1:760405-931616 GCA_023553655.1 Myrmecobius fasciatus
CTCTCTCTCTCTCTCTCTCTCTCTCTCTCTCTCTCTCTCTCTCTCTCCAGCTGTATCCATTTCCTCCTGGCAAAAAGGGACTTTATGAATAAATGATACTGAAATGCTGAGGGTTCAGATACTAAATAATGAATTTCACCACCAAAAACACAACAACTTCTCCAATCATAAAATACCGCTCCTTCCATATTGATTGTGCTTTGGCAACTAGATGCAGTGCTAGGCTTCACTCTGCAAGGTGTTTAAAAAGAAAAACAGGTTTACCCAGGATTTATCATGTATGGAAAAATGTAATATCTAAGTAGGCTGTCTGCTAATGTCTGGCATAATGTTTCTTCATAATGGTTAACCCTTTTTCAGGGAGTGGAATAATGCAAAGAGTGCCTCTCTCTAGATGGGAACTTTGCTTCATGGGACATTACAGTAAGTGTGTCATCTATTCTGTGCTGTTCTATGGGTACTGGCTTATAACGATAATGCAAATCTCCTTTTATTTTTTAAAGACCAGCTGTGTGCAGGAACTAGAGCATTCTGTAGCAGGGCAGGCAGATTCCTAGGTCAGAAAGCTGCAGTGACTGTTCAGGCTCATGGTGCTGGGTGCTGGGTTTGTGGCTCACTCACTGTTGCATGCAGTGGGTCAAGGTTTTAGAGCATTTGTTGTCTGCTCAAATGTGACTTGCTTTCCTATTTCCCTCATGAATGGTCTCTGCTGGCGTATTTCTGATGTGCAAAGAATGCCAGTATCCGCTATCTGAGAGATGACTGGGGTCAGGGAGGGTAGATTCATGGCATGTGATTGGCAAAACCTGCCTTCTCTCAAGTTGTAGGCTAACTTTTTTGACTGAAATGTTCTGTGTGTGCCTATAAATTTGTTTTACTGCCTATTAATGGCAGAGAAGCTTCATTTTTAATTAGGTAGAATTGAGTAGATTATGTTTTATGGGGAATTCTTTGCCTTCTAAACTGCAAGATCTCATATATAAATATACATATATATATATATATATATACTATATGTAGAATAGGCTATCAGATGATGTCACATAGGCAAGAGTATAAGTAAGTTCTGAGCATTTTTCAGTGTTTATTTCATTTCATGAAATCATAGTTCAGTTTATGATGACTTAAAAGTAGAAAATTGTAATTGGCATCTCTGTGTGTGTGTATGTGTGATTCTTTCATTCATTCATTCAGTGATTTGTTTGTCAAAAAGATCGTTGTCCTTTTTTTCAATGTCAGGGGGCAATAGCATATGTTTACTTGTTTACCTGTTTTCTAGATTAAAACATGCATTTCCATTTTATGGAAGCAGAAAAAAAACTTAATTTAAAGGAAAATACAGGCGTTAATTTAGAGCTACTGATGCAATGAAATGGAGGAATATATTTGAGCTATTAGCCATTTCAATCTCCTGCCCACAAATAATTGATGAGTTTCTATTAAAGATTGACAAGCTAGCACAGTGCGAAGCATTTTTTACTGGAAAATGCAGCAAGGACAGTGAATATGCATGATTCTGTGGATTCTTTTGCTCTATATTAATAGTTCTGAAATTAAGCTTGATGTTTCTATAGACCTATTGATTGGCATTTAGCTAGAAAGGAGCATTTGCTTACTCATGACCCGCTCCTCTTTTCTGATTATAATCTGCCGCCCCTCAGACATTATTCATAGCCTGTTTTCGTGTTTAGTATTTCAAATATACAGGGCTTCCATTTACCACCTCTGGACTGGTGAGGGCATTGACTCTACATTGAAAAAAATTAATTTGCATCACTAACAATTAAAGTACCAGGTAATGTTGCCCAGAGACTCATCAGAACTTATGACTACAATAGTTTCTCTTTAGGATCCCAGCTATGGAAGGGGAGCAAAAAGGCAATCTCAGTTGCCAGTGGCAATAGAACGGTATGGTTCTGCTTTACAGAATGTGTTGAATGTGACTTGGAAATAGGAATGGTTTAAAATGAATACACACAGATGAGATGTGTGTTCATGACATTCACATTTTTTTTAACTCTCTCAGTGAGCATGAACATTGATTGGAAGGGAGGTATAGCAAAATTCTGAATATCTTCCCGGATGTGTCTGAGTATGCTCTTTAAGATTGTTAATGATGAAACCACAATGACTTATTGAACTATTTCATTGGTAACTTGTATGGCTTATTTGATTGTCCTTTATGTCTTGCTGTTCCATTTTACTAGTTTTTATTTGAGCACAATTTCATCAGCAAAATGGTATAAATGATTGCTAAAATAATCTTTTCTAAAGGGAACTAATAAAATAGATTTTCTTAACTAAATATGCAGTAAATAGATTCCCAACATGTTGAATTATAGTCATAAAATTATAGGTGCTGCACATTTACAGAGTAAACAAAACAAAATAAAAACTGTTAAGATAAATAGCTAGATTAATATGGTATGATGAAATTGGGAATATTTAATATTCAGTACTTTTTAACAAAATTTTTTCTTGAAATAAAATCTCCAGTTGATACTTTTTTCTACTTAGATATGGGATTAATCTTCTTAGAAAATCATGCATGAGCATCTAATATGCCAAATAACATCTAGCTTCTTAGTTACAGTTGAGTAGTAACAAATATACAACACAAATAAAAAAGTTTCCAGAATGAGAATTCAAACATATAGCTATGGCTACTTTAAAAAAAAATTCCTATACATAGGATATTACAATTCTTTCCTTTTTTCACCTGTGTTGGTCTTGAATCTGTTCTTCTCATTGTGTGGTCACTTCATAATAGTCAAAATTAGAATTACTCAACCTAACCTGACAATAAATACATGTCAAATATAAAATTTTCACTTATTCCAAAATTGGTTTGATTTGCTTTATTTTAATCACTTATTACAAATAGCACATAGTGAGAAATATTTGGGGAAGATATGATTTTGTTGCTCATATATCTTTGTTTCATTTTGTATTTATGGATTTTTTTCCAGGAGAAGAATAAATAGGTGAAAATAGTTCACCACCATATGATTTGTTTTATCCTTAGGCATTGCCTGAGGTTACTGGTACATCCCTGGCTTTCAGTATCGAAAAGTGAAATGCACAACAATGAAAATTTTATTAAAATGTATGTTAACCCATTACAGTATGTTCATTTTCAATTCTTTGTAAGAAAGCATGATGTATCATTTTGTGTGTGTCATTTTTTTAAAAAGAGATGAGTCAAGTAAAGGAGCAAATTTAATGGGGGGATTTTATGGGAAACATTATACAAATGGCAGTGTGTGCGAGTCCCATTATTAAAATAATTTGTCATTGTATGAAAAAATGGTATAAATTTCCAGAAAGAGTCTTCTTCAGTTATCTGTCCTACTCTTTTTTTTAATGACAGTGGCTTTTGTGCAGTAAAGACAGACACATTCTCAAGCAAAGCCCATTTCAGGCCAGAATTTCTGAGAGCCCTATTAATGTTTCATGCTAATCAAGGAGAGTGGGAAATAGAGCTGACAGGTGCTTTCTACTCTGCTTATTCCTGTCTTCCTGCATTAGACATTACTAGCTAAAAAAGAGCCAATATGGTTCTTTTCCAATGCATATAGTGACAAGGGCAGAAATAAAATGATTCTTGGCTTAAGTTTCCAGTTGTTTTCCATCTTGGATTAGCTGATAACATCCATGGTTATATGAGTGCATTGATTATTAATAAAACTGTTTTACTTTGAACTGTAATCTCAACAGGACTGAGCCATTTGAGCCCAGTATTCTGCATAAGTAAAAATGGTAATATTATTTATGCACCCCCACAAAGTTATCATTTGACTTTTCATATTCAAACCAGTTCTACATAAGTGACATGGGGCTGTTAAACATTAGAAATTTTACCAAATGTAAATTTCAGAGGAAAAGGTAACAACTTATTTCCCTCTGCTATCCAGAGACATGATTTATATTAGAATAATATGTTATTATGTCCTTGCTAAAATCTACATATCCAAATATATCCACATCTGCCAGGATAAGTACATTCCATCACATCTAGACCAAGGAGTGGAGGAGTGAGGGCAACAATCTGTTGGTTCAAGCTTTTTCTTTCTCTGCTTAAATTTTTAATCTGATTGAAATCCTTAAACTGTATGATGATATCTCTTATTAAATAAAGTCAAAATACTTTACCCCTCTAGGCAAATTTTCATTTATCCCAACCATTATGTGTTTAAAAATGATTTCTTAGCATGGCTGACTTTTCCGCATCTTTTATTCATAGAAAAACTTTTTTTTCATAAAGTGCATTTAGACGTGCCAAGGAATATTTCGTTCAACTTCAGCTACTGAGGGCCTGCCATTTCCTGACAGCCTTTCCACGCTCAGCATCTATCTTAGGGCTGTGAAAGGTGACATATGGTGCCTTTGGGATAAAATGAAGTATTATTGTGCTTAGGTTACAAGTAGCAAAGGTTAGACCTCAAAAATGTTTCAATACAAGAACAAACACAATTACAACATTGCAATGTGGGTGCGACCCTCCCCTCTAATTATAGCTGAAATGTTGTCAGTATTAAGTATCCTTTAGCTAACAATGTAAAAATATATATTCAGCAGAGAAATAAAAGTAATGTATTTTGGGGGAGAAAGTCATTTATGTAAGAGTAATGAACATGTCTAGCATGCCAAAAAATGTAGATTCTTTGTTGTTCCTCCAGTGGATTTTTACCTTTTAATATATTTTTTAAATCATGGGTTACAGGATTATAAATTTGGATCTGAGATGATTTCTAAGCTCAACCACTTTGTCTTACAAAAAAAGAAAAGAAAAGAAAAAGAAAAAGAAATCCAGAGAGGTAAAGGGATTTATTCAGTTACTCAGGTAGAAATAGCTGAACTTAGAATCTAATCTCAGGCCTTCTGATTCCACTCTTATCTTTCAATGAAAAAGTCGTCTGTGGCTATGTCTAACATGTCCAAAATAAAATTAAGTTGTTAATTAATTTGAATAATAGGAAGTTAGGAAGATCAACTTTATCCCATCATTGTTCAATCAACAAACCTTTATTAGACACCCATTAGTTATTGTGCTACTTATTATGATTTGGGGGAAATAGCATTGGTATTGAAGTCAATACCTAGATACAAATCATGCTTCTGACCTGTGTGACTTGAACAAGTATCTCAATGTCTCTAATTTTCAATTTTCTCATCTATAAAAAGAGGGCATTGATTAAATTGAATGGCCTCTGAATGTCATTTACAATTCAAAATTTATTATGATTTATACACGAGGTAATTAGTGGGTGCTATTTTTCTGTGTAGTTTTCTGTGTAGTGTTAAACACAAATGGTCCTTTTATTGCTATTCAGTTATATACATCTGACTCTTCTTAATCCCATGTAGGGTTTTCTTTTTTTAATTTATTAATACTTTTTATTTGCAAAACATATGTATGGGTAATTCCTAAACATTAACCCTTACAAAGCTTTCTGTTACAAATTTTTCCCCCCTACTCCCCACCCCTCCCCTAGATGTCAGGATATCCACTACATGATAATTATGTTAGAATACTTAAGAAATCGAATATATGTATAGTTATTGCATCATTTTTTTGTGGAGGAGAAATCATATCTACAAGAAAGAATAATCCAATAAAGGAAATACAATGCAAGCAAACCTCAATAGAGAACATGAAAATGTTATGTTGTGGTCCACATTTCACATTCCTCTCTCTGGGTGTATATGGCTCTCTTCACCAAACAATTGGAACTGGTTTGAAGCATTTCATTGTTGAAGAGAGTCATGTCCATTAGAACTGATCCTCATATAGTATTGTTGCTGCCATGAATAATGATCTCCTGGTTCTGCTCACTTCACTCAGTATCAGTTCATGCAAGTCTCTCCAGACCTCTCTGAAATCATCCTGCTGGTCGTTTCTTACAGAGCAATAATATTCCATAACATTCATATACCATAATTTATTCAGCCACTCTCCAATTGATGGGCATCCATTCAGTTTCCAGTTTCTAGCCACTATACAAAGGGCTGCCACAAACATTCTTGCACCATGTAAGGTTTTCTTGACAAAGATACTGAAGAGGCTCTTCATTCCCTTCTTCAGCTCATTTTATGAGGATTAATTGATTTACCCAGGGTCACAAGCTAATAAGTATTTGAGACCAGATTTGAATCAGGAAGATAAGTCTTCCTGACTCCCCACCCAGCTCTATACTTACTGCCTCATCCTAAGTCCCCCAGTAGGTCCTTAAAACAATTTTATTGAATTGAATTGAGAAAGCAAGCTTGTATAATGAAGCTTTAGCTTTCAGAATTCAAAAGTGGTGCTGTTGTTACAACCATATCTTTGAGCAAAATAATTGTCTGGTGAATCCAATCAATCAACAAGAATTTGGCAAGCACCTACTATGTGCCAAGGATTGTCTTATAAACTTCAATGGCAGTCTCTGCAAAGCATTTAATTGACTGAGTTTACATTTTTTTAAACTAACATTTATTAAGCAGTATTTTGTGCAGAGTATTGAATTAACTACCAGTGACACAAAATTTATAAAGGCGGCCACTGAATAAACCATTAGTTTAAAAAGGAACATTAAAATTTATATGAAACTTTAAGATTTACCAGATACTTTTCTTACTAAAAACTCTGTGAAGTTAATAATACAAACATTATTATTACCAATCTGAAGATGGAAAAATTGAAACCCAGAAGTCCAGTAATGCTCTATTTGGATATAAAGGATGCATCTTTATCTGGAAAACCATGATTCATGTGGTTTAGAAATGAAAAATAAGTTGAGAATTTTGATTAGAGAAAAATATGAAAATGGAAACTATGAATCAAAAAAATTCCTTTCAGGACAAGAAGACCATTTGTAGGTGGGAATGAAGGTATTGTCACCACTATCACCAACATGGTTTAATATCTATAATATGAAGGCAGGGTCATAGAGGATGAAAAAGTTCAACATTATCATGCAATAGGGCAGAGGGGAGTTGGCATTTCTGATTTTCCTATGGGAGCTTTTATTCAGGCATATACTTATCTATCCCGATAGATGTCAGGTTCCATGTGTAGTTCAAAACTTTTAGGCATATAAAATTCTGAATATGTCAACAATCCCAGATTGTTACAGTAGAATCAGTGGACAACCTATTGGTCCTCTCTTGACATCTGTAAATAGGAGGGGAGGTGCAAGATCACATGTAGAGGTCATAGCATCAATAGATTTTATGGTTGGAAAGAATCTTAGAGTTACAAATTTTACAAATGAGGAAACTGAAGCCCAGAAAATCATCTTCTCCATCTTACTTTCTAAATCATTTCTCATCTATTCTTTATCTCCATTTATACAACTATCAAATTGGTTCCATCCTTAGCCACCTTTTGTCTACATCATTGTGACAGCTGTATAGTCTCCTTTCCACAAAAATCTCACTTCCTCAATCCAAATCCCTCCCTTTTCAGCTGTCAAAATAATATTCCTAGGGCACAGGCTTTCATACCATTACATCATATAAAACCCTTCAGTAGTCCATTATTATCTAATAAGATAATATGCAAAATCCTCAACGTGGTATTTCACAATTTGACTATAACTGACCTCATCCAGGCTTATTTCACATAGTCCCCTTCATATATACTTTGTTTTCAAAGATAACTGAACTGCTATCTATTCTGGGACTTGATATGTAATCTCCTGACTAAGTAATTCACACAAGCTACGCTCTATTCATGAAATTAAATCTTATATTCCTTTAACACTCAGCTTCAGTACCTCTTCCTCTATGAAGATATTTTGCCCAGAGTATTAGGATATCATTTATAAGCTTTCTTACTTCTCTAATAGACCTGTGATTCATTTTATTTGAAGCAATGGAAGAAATTATGAGTATATTCTTACATAAAAGAGAAAAATTCTAGATATATACACATGCAAATGATCTATAATTTTCTTGGAGTGTGGAACACCTCTTATGGGAACTCTTTCTACTAAGTAGTTCACAAGCCATTTATGCCTTAGTAGATTAGGCACACTGAGATTGGGTGTTTTGCCAAGGATAACATAGCTAATTAATTTGGAGGTGGTATGGAAAGGAAAGATATGTACAGTCATGCTTTCTTAACTTAAAATCATCACTCTAAGCAGCATATCACCCTGCCTCTAAAAGTGTATATGCATATGTGTACATATATCTATTTGCATAAACATCTAGATAAGTGTACATCCATAAATATATTCACATATAGGTAGGTAGATAGATAAATACCCACAGATATCTATTTACATTTACTGTCTGGACTTTGCTCCTTTCAAAGAGCAGAGGGCAGCATTTTGTTCCCAGAGTCCATTCCCAGGCTTGGCACTCTTCCATATTGTTTCTTTTTCAGTGAGAAATCTCTGCCTAGTTTTGTCTTCTCCACTCAATTTTCAATCTCTTCCACTCTTTGTTTTTTTATTTATTCTCTAGTTCTGTCCTCTGTCCTGTCTTGAAGCAGGAACTCTGTGTGTGAACTGATTCACCTCTATCTTAGAGTGGGAAGCCAATATCACATTTCTGTAAAATGTACACACAATTATTTTATAATCACCAAAAAGTTCTAGTTTTAGGAATCAATCTCAAAGTTGTCATAATAAGCATATGCAAATTAAATGCTGGAAAACAAGCCACTTTGACCATCTATGTTTTCAGGAATTGCTTTTTCTTTGAGGGTCCTCAAGGAACATCTATTTCTTCCCAAGTAATATTTTCTGACCTTCTACTTTCTTAAAGGTTCTGAAAGAACTTCCCATGTTTTTGTCCCCTTTCCAAAACTAAAATTCTCCAAATCTGAAAGTTCATCCTACCTTCACAACTTTTGCATCCATTGCTTTCTCTTTGCTCACATGGCCACAATCAAAGTTCTGGATCCTAAGACCTTTCATGGACTATTCCAATAGTCTACTCTTTGTTCTCCCAGACCTCAGGCTCTCCCCCTTTCCAATTCATCCTCCACACACAGCTGCTAAATGGATATTCCTAAATAACAGTTTTGTGCATGTCACTCCCTTGCTCAAGGAACTCCAGCTGCTCGTTTGCCTCCAGGGTAAAATGCAAACTACTCTGACATTTAAAGCCCTTCACAATCTGACTTGAGCTTACCTCTCCAGTCTTACTGAACACTCATCTCCTCTGTGCACTTTCTGTATTATATAAAAAATGGTCCACTTGCTTTTCCAGTACATGACAATTTATCTCCCATCCCAGAATGTTGTCCTTTGTTCTCAAAGAGGATCAAAATAGCATCACTATGTTAGAGTCAAGTTATTGTATGTATTACTGTGGGTGATAAGACCAGTATGAGTTCCGAATGTTCTCCCATTGATTAGACACAGATAGTCCTTGTGAACATATGGGATGGATTCTCAAACTTTGTGCATCATCCTCATAGAATTCTAAATTTTCTTCAAAGTTCAGCTCATAAAATCTATACTGATGATTTCAGTATTTGTACCTTCCCCCTTGGAAATTACTTTGTTTATATGCTATATTTTCTAACTGGTTTACAGGTTGTTTTCTCTGGTAGAATATAGCTCTGTAGAGAATTCCTTTCCTACAGAATATAATTCAGACTGCTTCACTTTTGTCTCTGTGTCCCCATGCCTGAAACATAGTAGGTCTTTAATAAAAGCTTACTGAATGAAATAAAAATAGTAGCAGTAATTATTACAGCTGTAATATTAATTGGAGGAGGAGAAGGAACAATAGTAATAATGGTGGTGGTAGTGATATCACTAGTGATAGTGGTAGTGGTAATAATCTTTTTGTATGTCAAGCTGAAAATGAAAGAGAAGTCAAGGTTGTAGTGTTGAAAGAGAAGACGAGGTTTAGTGTTAAAAAGTGAAGTTTCTAAAGAATCAAAAGGTTTTGCTTAAAATCCTTAACATAATCACTTAATATCTATGTAAGCTTTGATAATTAATATCTCTGGGATTCAGTTTTTTGACCTGAAAAAATTAGATTAAATGACATGTAAGGTCCCTCATAACCCTGAATCTATGACCCTTTTTCCTTCCTCTAATGTCCCTACATTTTAATTTATTTCTGTCTTTTTAATGTTGAATACAAGGTGTAAATCCCTCCAAAAACAACCATTATCCACACTTTACATTAAAGGACTTCTCGTAGTGAAGAATATATTATATTACAAATGAGAATATTTCTTTTTAAAATAGTTCCAGTTCTTAGGAGAGAAGATAGTACGGCATCTTTGATAGGAATGATCTTAGATTCCAGACACTTGGATTCAAATTCCATCTTTGACAATGTACTAATTATCTGAGCAGGAGTAGGTTACTTATTCTCTTAGCTCTCCAGGCAACTAACACTATAAAACTTTAGATGGATTATCATTTTGTATCTGGATGGAATTTTCACACTGGGATTTTTTCCTAAGTAACTGAATCACTGACATGAACATCAACCACAAAAATTTAGTAGAATTCTTCCTTATATTAAACTAATATCTGTCTTTTCTGCATAGAACACAATATCAGCATTTCAGATATTCATTAACATGTGCAGATACAATTCTAAATCAGAAAATATCAATACTTGTCAAAAGAAATTTCCCTAAAAATGCCTGCATAGCCTAAACTTAAATTTCTCAATGAATTCCCTGACTTGCTACTCTCTGAAAGAATCCCTTCCCTTATACCCCTTTATAACAAAGTATATTTTGTAAAGAAAAATAAGAAGAGAAAAAATCTGCAAAATCAATGAACTCCACCAAAAAAAAAAATCTGGCATTACACATTCCGTATTTGTGGATCTTCCACTTATGCCAGAGTTGGGGAAGGTGTTCAAAAGAAATTTCCTGATGTCATCATAATGGGAGATTTCCTATATAGTCAACATGACCAAGATCATTTAACCATTCTGTTGACTGTGACCCGTGCATGAATTGTGTCACTTTCTAGAACACATCATAGTCATTTCTTACCATAATTTAAAGTTTTCCAAGTTTAGATCATTAAGATACTTTAGCTTGATATTAAAAAAACATAACTCAATTATTTTGCATTTATTTCTATTAACATTCATATTATTAGATTTTAGCTCATTATTCTATTTATCTATCTATCTGTCTATATGTAGATCCCAATTCTATTATTATCTACTGTTAGAAATATCTCTCTTGGATCTGGGTAATCTGCAATTTTGTCAAACATGTCTTCATTTCCAAATTAATAATTAAAATGCTAAAATCAATAGGACCAAAGGCAGAGTCCTTTAGCTGTATTTTAACTTATCAATTTATATTTAATTTTTTACTACCAAAAGAATTGAACAACATTGCCTTTGAATTGTCAATGCAACAAAGACACACTTGTTGAAAAATCAATAACCTTTCCCTCAGTATTGAAAATATGACTATAAATGTGGCATTTCAAGATAGGGCTCTAGTATCAAAGCTGATGGTCTCCTGGACAGTACTTAACTGAAATTCCCATACAGAAATCATCAGGTGGGAAAAGATTACAAACAAAGGAAAATGACAATATTTTGAAGGGGTTATGGGAAAATAGGCACACAAATGCACTATGAGTAGATTTGTTCGTTGTACAGCAATTATAGAAGGCAATTTAGAAATATAGTCAAAAGTCATTAAATTACATTACATACAACTTGTAGGCCTATACCTAAAGAAATAAATGAAAGAGGAAATGAACCCCTGAACAAAAAGTTATATATCTTTCTTTAATGAGAAAGAACTAGAGACAAAGGGCATATCCACTAATTGGGAAATTTCTGAACAAATGAGGGCATATGAAATGCAATGGAATATTATTGTGCCATAAGGAATACTGAGAAGGAAAGTTTCTAATAAATATAAGAAAATTTATGTGAACTGATGGAAAGTTGCGCAGAAAATGAATTTACAAAATGTCAACACTGTAAAGAAAAAATAATTTTAAAATATATAAGAATATTGATCAATAATTAACCAACCACAATTACAAAATACCAATGAGAAAACAAGCTGCACATCCTGAGAGATAGATGACAGATTCAAGATTAAGAATGAGACATTTATTTTTGGATCTGATCAATGTAGGAATTTGTGTTGCTTGACTATTCATACTTGTAAGAATTTGGTTTTTCTTTTGTTATTGGAAGGGAGAGAAAGGGTGTAGAAGTTAATCCTTTCAACTATGCCCCCTGCCAAAAAAGAGAAGAAAATAGAAGGAAGGACAGAAGGAATTATAAACAAGAAGATTCTTTTGAAAATTACGTATTGAATTTATTTTAAACTTAAAAAAGGAAAGGCAAGCTCTCCATCAAAGTGATTTGCAATTTAATATATGATTTTTTTCTCCCATTCTGCAATATATCTGGAAATTATTAATATTATTTGTAAGTACCCAATTGGGTGCTGGGTAGTTCAGGTGATACCTGAGTCTAGAATCAGGAAGACTTGACCTCAAATCTGGTTTCAGACACTCACCAGCTTTATGACACTGGGCAAATGAATTAACTTCTGTTTGTCTTAATCCATTGGAGAAGGAAATGGAAAACCCCGATACCAAACTACTATCTTTGCCAAGAAAATCCCTTGGGCATTATTGACATGTTATGGTCCTTGGGGCCATGAAGAGTTGGACTTACCTGAACAAGAAGTTCAAAAGAAAAGGATAATTCCTGTGCACTTCTTTATCTCTGGAATCACTATCAGCTCCAGATTAGTCATGTCTCAGGTCTAAGTCTCCAGTTCAGTGATCTCCATCTTCATGGCTTCATCAGGTTAATATGTAGCTAAGTTCTTTTTTTTATAAGCCTTTTAAAAATTGATAACTACTGTTTCTTTTTTCAATAGTATTTTATTTGTCCAAATACATGAAAAGATAGTTTTCAACATTCACCTCTGCAAAACCTTGTATCCAATTTGTAGCCCTCATTACCTCCTTTCCCCTCCCACAAACAGCAAGCAATCCAATATAGATTAAATATATGCAATTCTTCTAAACATATTTCTGTATTTGTCATGTTGCACAAAATCAAAAGGGGGGAAAACACCAGAAAGAAAAAAAAGCAAGCAAACAACAACAAAAAGAGATGAAAATATGCTTTGATTCATATTGTCTCCATAATTCTTTCTCTGAATCCACTTTCCATCCTAAGTCTACTGGGATTGTTTTTAATCATCTCATTGTAAAAAGAGCCAAGTCTATCATGGGATAACTACGATTTCTTACATCATCATAACTATCCCAAGTATCCTTCCACCTCTCTCTCCTGATGAACCATCCCATATAACAAATAGGTTGTGTTTTTTTATTTTTTGTTTTTTTAAGAAAATGAAAAGAGTTCATTAAAACACATCAAGGTAGCAAGACATTGATGGATTATCACTGTAGATGATCAAGGGATTCAAGATGGAACCAACTTTCATTGATAACTTTTGCAATGAGATAATGACAATTCAAACAGATCCAGGTCTGTAAGAGGATGCGCCATTACATCTCAGTTCTTCCCCAGTTGCCTACTGATATATGATGTTTGTCAGACAGAGATACAAACATAACAGATAAAGAAATGCATGACAAAGATAAGGTAGCACAAAAACTACAGACTGGGTGACCCCTTCACCAACATTGATTTATAATTAAGACTGAGAAAAATGGGTGGGTCAATGAATTACCATAATTTTTAGTAATTTACCCATTTGCTGTTTACCATTTATATGAGAACAACTGAAGAATAAAACAATGTCTGTGTATGTATATATATATATATATGTGTGTGTGTGTGTGTGTGTGTTTGTGTGTGTATATATATATGTATATATATTATATATATGACATATATATAATACATATATATATTATATATATACGTATGTGTATATATGTAGTTCAGCACCACATTTGGTTTTTTATCTCTTCTTTATGCTTAACTGCGTAAACCTAATTTCTGCTATTTGTCACAAATCAGTTTGAACAAGCATGAGTGTATATAATATGGGAAATTTAAATTTACAGCAGGGAATAAGTATAGACCACAAATCATAATCCTATCAATATCTTAAAGTTGAATAAACTTAGATATACAGAATCAAAATCTCCCTTTCCCTCCAAGGAGATAAACCTTGTTAAATGGACTCTATATGTAAACTAAGTCATGTTAAAGATCAAGCCATTTGTTGGTATTTGACATACCATGTAGTAATTTTAGAAGAGACATTTGCATATCAGTAAAGTTAGCTAGGTGACATGGTGGGTAGAGTACTGAGTTTAGAATCAGGAAGACTCATTTTTTGTGAGTTCAAATTTGGCTTCAAATACTTACTAGCTGTGATCAAGTTACTTAACTCTGCTTAGTTCCTCATCTGAAGTGATCTAGAGAAGGAAATGGCAAAGTATTCCAATATCTTTGCCAAGAAAACCCCAAATGTAGTCATGAAAAGTCAGATGTAACTGAAATGACTAAATAACAATAAAATCACCAAGAAAAAATTCATTTAATATAAATACCATGAAACAAAAGACCAAAGTAATGTAATAATGATTATCAATATCAAATAAAATCAATTCTCCTAATAAACTGATAACCTACTCTCAATATTCATTTAATAATTTCATCTTGAGCTCCAGATGTCTCTGGGTATTCCATAAAATTCTTTATTATTAGGGAAGCTTTGAAGTGGTCTCTTTCCAGTATTTGCTTATATGATTTCATATCCAGCAAGGTCCTAGGTAATTCTGTTAAAATCTGTCAGTAACAAGACTTAATACAAATTAGTATAGCCTTTTAAATTTTCCAGTATCTCGGTCTTATGGTGAAAACTAGTTCAAACTTTACAATTCTAATTCTCTTAATCCTCACTTCACTTGAAACTTCAGAAATATTGTTATTATGTAGCAATATTTTTTTTATTTTGTCACTAGAATATGGTCAAAGGCTGTATATAGAATTATTTACATTTGACATATATAATCATCTAAACTTGTTGCTTTCTCCAAAAAAAAAAAAATCACTCCTGCTAATTTTCCCCTAAGGAATATGAGATACATCAAGGATCTAATCCCATACATGAATACATAGCTTCCAGCACTGATTGTATGTAGAAGCTTTTTATCTCTAGGTCCAATATTACACAAATGAATTTGCTTAAAATATGCTAATTCAGCTCCAAATCACAAAAGACATGTGGTGAGATGTGTAAATATACTAAGTAATTAATGCTAAATTTTATACTGATGGGATAAATTGTCTATAGTAAAAATACATTCAGTTATTAAACATATTCAAATGAATAAATACTATACAAATATAAGCTATGGTTCTTAAAAGACTTTTAAACATTATCAACATCTTAAGGGGACTCTTGAGTAGTTCACATCCATTTGAGGACATGTTTTACACCTGGTTTAATCCCAGAAACAAAAGTAAATCACATTTCTCATTTAGGTAACACAAACACAAAATAGTTCAGAAGTTACTCCCAACTAAGATAACTGATTGCACTAAAATTATATTCCTTAAAAAAACAAATTATATTCCTTATAAATTAATAGATTCATATCTTTGTTTCACAAACTATTTATCTTCATCTAATTATTCCCATATTATTCTGAAAAAATGAAATACTCCCAGGACTTAATCATATACATATTACAAATTCAAGCACTAAGTAATTCCCTTGCTTATGAAATACAATGACCACATATTCAGATCAAAAACAGGAATATCTTCTCTACTTACTGCTTATTTTGTTAATCACATGTTTTTGTATTATATGATGATTAATAGATTTATTATTGAAATCAAAATCCTAATGCATGTTTGTCATCTTAATAGGAAATCTGATATGAGAGGAAGAAGCAGGGACATGGTTAGAACAGCATCAAAACTGGTCCTTCAACCCTAAGCCTAACTGTATAGAATGACTTAATATAGGTACACCAAGATAAAGCATCCTTAGTTCTTTTGATTTCAAGAATGAAAGTTAAGTTTCTGGAATAGCCAATCGTATAACAAAGTTCTACCTCATTCACCTCATTCCACATCACTCAAGATATAATTGACAGAATCAGAATTTAGCATGTAGGAAATAGTCACAGGTGGGAAGCACTCCTGTTCAAAAGGAATTAATACAAAGGTGAAACAGAGACAATAAGTTACTTATTTTCAGCTATGCCAAGGTCTTCCCATCAACTACTCCCAGGCACAAAACATCTGTAGCAGCTTCCTGACTGCATTTCCTTTGGGCAACACATGGCATAGTCTTTTAATGGTAAACTATTGTCTTCATGACAATGTAGACAATTATGCCTCAAGTCAAAACTTAGAATATTACCAGTTTACAATCTCATAATATTTTACTTCAAATAGCAAGTTTCACTAATCATTTTCTTGTTAATTTCTTTGGTATGGCATTAAAAGTCTGTTAAATTTGGTAGTATCATCCTTTTTATTATAGTGTATAACCTAATATTATTCCAGTTATTCAAGTTTTTCTTTGCTTCTCCAAGGATTACTTTATAATTGAATCTATACAAGTCTTTAATGTACTTTGGTATTTTATGCATTTGGTAGTTATTTGAATGCAATTTCCTTTTCTACTATTGTCTTATTTTTTATCAAATAGATATGTTCTTGATTTTTAGGGTTTATTTTGTAGCCTGCAACTTAACTGAAGCTAATACCTTGATTAGCATCTTTGTTGATTCTGTAACATTTTTGGAGTATAACATCATATCATCAGCAAACAAGAATAGTTTCTGTTCCTTTTCACCTGTATTTATGACTGAATTCTTTCTCTTGCCTTACTGCTATTGCTAGCATTTCCAAACTATGTCAAATAATAGTGTGGGAATCATTGCTTTATTTCTATATTTATTTGGAAAAGTTCTAGTGTTTCCCCATTGCATATAATGCTTGCTTTTGGTTTTAGAGAGACTCTTTTTTATAAAACTTTAAAAGATCCCTCTCCAAGAATACTTTATAAGATTTTCATCAAAAAAGAGTGCTGTACTTTGTCAAAGGCTTTTTCTGCATCTCTTGAGATGATTATGTGGTTTTGGATATCTTAACTTTGAATATGATTAATTACATTGACTATTGTTTTGACTTATTGAATCATATATCCACTTGGTCATAATGATTGGATTCTTAGGTAAATCAGCCTATTTAACAAGATTTTGTTTAAAATTTTAGTCAATAAAATTTAGTGATATTGTCTATAGTTTCCTTCTATGTTTTATCTCTCCCTGGTTTAGGTATTAGTACTATAATAATCTCATAAAAAATTCTAGGAAAGGATTTTCTTTTTAAATTTTTGAAAATAGGGGCAGCTAGGTTGCGCAGTGGTTAGAGCACCAGCCCTGAAGTCAGGAGGACCTCAGTTCAAATCTGGTCTCAGACACTTAACATTCCATAGCTGTGTGACCCTGGGCAAGTCACTTAACCCCAATTGCCTCAGCAAAAAAAAATTTGAAAGTAATGTGTGAAGTTGTGGATATTAATTGTTCTTTAAAAGTTTGATTGAATTATCCCATGTATCTATCAGGACTAGGAGGTTTTTCCTTCTCTTTTGGAATCTACAATTAAATTTAAACACTTTTTTGCAATTGGGCACCAGAAGGAGGGAGGAAATATTAAAAATATAAAATTGGGTTTTGTTTTAACTCAGTCTTTGGTTCTGCTAATTCAGCCTCCTTGCTGGTATGATGGGAATTGGAAGAGGGATACTGAGTGAGTTCAGGGTTATTGTACAGAAGTCATAGTTTTATCATTATTTTTTTTTATCTTTTGGGGTTTGTGTGTCATTCACCAGGGAGATAGCTAAATTTGTTTTACCCTTGGTACATTTTATATGTCTTGGGTGTTAGAGAAAATGTTTGTTCCTCCTTCTTGTTGCTAACATGACCTACAATTACAGAGGTAAATTCTTGACATTCTTTCTGGAAATGTTTCTTTTTTTCATACTTTGCACCAAACTCAATTGTTGAAAAAATTCAAACCAAGTTTGTGGAAGGTTTTATTACAGTATTGTTGGCTAGTCAACTGAATGGATTTCTGCTGCTAGAGAATAGGCACAAAGTGAGAGAGAGGAAGGAGGGAGGGAGTGAGAGAGGGAAGGGGGAAGGAAATGAGGGAGAGAGAAAGTGAGAGAGACGGGGATGGAGGGAGAGAAACTGCATAGATAAGATTTCTTCAGTAGCCAAATTAAATATTTGAATGTTATGAGCACAATAGTAGCAGAAAATTTTATAGGATAATTATGTTATTTATGAAATGAAAATTTTACACACTTTTTCCTGTTTACTTTTTTTAAAAATTTATTTTTTGGTATCATGATGGCTCATAGAGTCATTAGTTTCCACTTGCTCAATTCTAATTTTTAAATTAGAATTCAGTGTTCTTTTGTATCTCTTTTTTTTTCCATTTGCCCAATTAGATTATTAGGGAGTTATTTTCCTTGGTGAAATTTTGAATTTCTTTCCCCATGTTACTAACTCATTTTTTATGATTCTCTTCCATTACTCTCATTTCTTTTTTCCAATTTTTACCTACTTCTCTACTTTGCTTTTTAAAAATCCTTTTAAAGCTTTTACAAGACTTCTTTTTTTTTCAATCTGAGGCCACATTACATTTTTCTTTGAAGCTTCACATGTAGCCACTTTGATATGACTGTCCTCTTCTACTTTTATGTCTTGATCCTATTACTATGGTAACTTTCTATATTCAAGTTCTTTTTTGTTTGTTTTTTGCTCATTTTTCCTGCCTTTTTTCTGACTTGATATTTTTAATATGGGAATTGGACTCTGGTCTTGCACTGCTTTTTATGCTGGTTGCTCTGAGTCTTACTGCTGGCTCTTATTAGGTTTAGCTGCTTGCTTTTTCTGAAGGATAAACTTGTAATGGGGAAGGGAGTGAGACTTCACTATTGGCCTCCTCTTGATTGGGTTTTAGCTGTTGGCCAATTCCAGAGGTAGGGTTTTGCTACTGGGTTGCTATAGTAACAGAGTCTTTCTGATCTGGCACTAAAAAGAGAGATCTTGTTGCTTATCTATCCCATTGGAGGCTTACTGCTGGGTCGCTATGGAAACAAGGCCTCTGTGCTAGCAGGTCTGAAGGAGTAATTTTATTCCTGATCTGCCTAAAAATTGGGGTCCTGTTGCTGGGTTGCTATAAATAAGGGGTCTCTTTGCTTGCAAGCCCCGGGAATGTGGTCTCTTAACCAGCTCCAGAGAGGGGCTTCACTATTGCCTAGTAATGGAATCAAGACCTTGCTAGTTTCTTGTGCTGTGAATGGAGATTCTGGGATTAGGGATCATGCTGCGCTGCACAGATTGCTCACTCACCTAGGGGACTGCTGGTTTGCAGGAATTTGCAGGAATCATGGATGGATTGCCTCAAGCTTGGAGCCTTATTGCATGCCTGCTGCTATGAGATTGACTGCTGCTACTGCTGCTCTTGGATCTCACTCCCCTTCTACCCCAATGAGAGATAATTTTCCTACTGGGTTAATAAGCTGCTTCCTTGCTAACAGATCAATTCTGATGAAGTTTTCTAGTTGTTTGGAAGGGTATTTGGGAGAGCTTCAGAGGAATCCTTTCTCCCTCTGCCACCTTGACAATGGAAGTCCAAAACAGAGGTTTTTAATTTTTTTGCATCATGGACCCCTTTGGCAATCTGGTGAAGTCCATGAATCTCTTCTAAGAATAATGTTTTTAAATACATGAAATAACAGGAAACCCATTACATCAAAATTAAGTTAAGACATTTTGGTAAATTTAAATACTCTGTGAAATGTATACATGAATTCTCTTTTGAGAGTTCTTCTATCTATCTTAGATATAGTTTATCAATATCTTTTGTTTTCTACGTCATTTCCCAAAGCTCTTTTCTTCCAGAAAACCATCCTTAAAACAAAACAAAATAAGTTTTACTAGTGCATGCATTATTTTTTAAAGATTTTTTTTCATTGTCTTTGGAATGCCTCAGTTTAATCTAGGCTTTAATACTCCTGACATTTTTCCAGATTTGAGTCATTTTCATATCATTCATAAAAGTATCTACTTTTGTCACCCTATAGTAGAAAGGATAATGGGACTTGGATGCAGGTTATCCTAAAAATATGATGCTATTGTTGTGGTGGTTATTGTTGAGTTGTGTCCAATTCTTCATGACTCCATTTGGGGTGTTCTTGGCAAAGATATTAAAGTAGTTTTCCATTCGCTTTCCCAGATCATTTTACAGATGATAAACTGGACAAATAACTTTAGGGGACTTGCCCAGGATTACACAACTAATAAATGTCTAAAGTTAGATTTGAATTTGCAAGATGACCCTTTTTTCATAAATAGTATTTATTTTTTCCAACATGTAGAGGGAGTTTTCAATATTCAATTTTTATAAGATGTTGAATTACAAATTTTTCTCCTTTCCTACCTCTATTCCTTCTGACCCCCAAAGACAGGAAGTAATCTGATACAGGTTATATGCCTGCAATCATGTTAAACATATTTCTACATTGCTGTTAAAATTATTTTTTGCCTTTCATTCTTGAAGAGGACCATGACATCAGGGAGGTGATGCCATGGCATGCAAATGAATTGGATTTAAGTGAGGGAGAGCTGTGCAAAGTCACCAGCCTCACTTTCTCTTTAGGAAACATCTGGGACTAGTGCCAAGAAATAGATCAGTACAATTAGAGTTGGTCCTATCCAGTTAGAGACCTTAAAATTTTTAAGCTAAGGTCATTTCAGTTTCACTGCAGTGATTCTCAATCAGTGCTTAAGGCTAGATAAGAAATGAGACAGAGAATGCCATCTTTTACCTAGTCAAAAGAGAAAATTACTCTCAAAGTCAAGTTGTGAAAGAAAAATAAGAACAAAAGGAAACAAAACCACAAGAAAGAAAGAAAAAGTGAAAATAGTATGCTTCAATTTGCATTCAGACTCCATAGTTCTTTCTCTGCATGTGGAGAACATTAGAAAGATGACTCTTTTTGACTTCAGGTCTGTCACTCTATCCACTGTGACATCTAGCTGCTCCACATCAAATTTATTAGGTCTAATTGATCTGAGTGACTATGAGTTTTAGGATCTATAGGAGGCGCATTGAAAAATTGTCCATTGAATATCCAAATTATAATTTCCATCAAAACTTACCTTCTTGATAATGGTGGAAATGTGCAGGAGAAGAAGTTAAACTTACTAAAATTAGCATTGAGGAAAACCAGTTGAACTGTCAGTATTAAGCTATTCTAGAATTAGAGCAGAATTAAATTAGAGTAGATAATACTCCTCTAACAATACTTTTTCTCCACTGAGGTAAATTTTTCTGAAATATATTTATCTGAAATATATGGAAATAAAGGAATCATACTGTGCCCCATGAAAAAATAGACCTTTACTAAAACATTAGATGAATTCATATCCATGTTGGAGAGTTTGAGTTGGCTAGTTATAATAGCTGATATTGTTTGGCATTTTGAAGTTTTGAGAATTTCTTTACATGCAGTATCTAATTTGTATGCCAAAACAATTATCACCCTTATACCAATGAGCTTCCCCTGCTTATATTATAGAATATGGTGTAGAGAGACCACATATACATAGATAAATAAAATGCATGGTCACTTGAGGTGATGGGTTAAAACTAATCCTCCTAAGGATTTTTTCCTTTTGAAAACTGTGTCATTGGAAAATGGACAGAAAAAATGGTAATCATATGCAGTAACTTCAAACTTGATTTTTGCTCCTCCTTTAAAAATATTTTATTCTTACTCCTTATTCTCTCTTACTATTCCCATACTTGAATATATGAAGTACTTGGGGATAATTAACACCTCCAGTGAAAGAGTTGTTAAGCTCTTCTTTAGAGCTGCTCATCCATCTCTGATATCCATCTGTCACCTAATTCTCACCTGTGGCTCCAAGAAACTCCAAGAAGCTGTCAGTTACCCAAGTTGAGGAAAACTGACAAACTTTGAATCTTTGGTGTGTTATGAGTATGTCTACCCCAAACATGTGAATACTTCCTCAGTAAAATGGGCTGATAAAAACAATTTGTTCCAACCACCATTAAGGCAATTGAAGCAGATATGGAGCAATTAGAGCTTGATGAGACATCAAAGATACCAAGGTCATCTACTGCATCTCCAGGTCACTACCAATCATCTGTGATGCTGGAAGAACCAGTAAAATTGCTTCATTTAAAACATACTCACATGCAAGTCAAGATGTAAACTATCATATCATGATGTCATTGAAAATGAAGGATGAACAATCCTACCCTTAAATAAAGAAGATAAAGTCAAATAAAACAAATTTCCTAATTAGTGATGTCTAAAACAAAAAGGCATATATTTTAATCTGCTTTATAAGATTGATTTTAGTGTAGAACTATATAGCATGTTTCATAATAAGCCCTCTGGAACCCATTGCGCTGATCAGCATCCCAAAGTTTTTCAGAGTTGTTTGTTTTATAATATTGTCGCAATTTTATGTATTATTCTTCTGGTTCTTTTGCCTTTCTTTCTAACTTCTTTTAGTATATAGAGCTTTGTTGGAGTCTAAGTAAAACTTCTTAGAAAGATGAAAAATGCCTTTTCCTGACTCTTCCAATTCCTAATATTAAGGATTATTTTTGCTATTGTTATGTTGAGGAGTTTTAGTGGTTTTATGCTTTGGGTTTTTTTTTTTTTTGCAAATTCAAGTTCATGACAATTAATTTTACCTATTTTAGATAGATTTTTATTAATATTTTATATCAGCTACATTTTTCTTTTATCCCTTCTCTTTCCTCTTCTAGTCAACAGTTATAAGTAAAAAAGGAAGAAATTTAAAAATCATCAAGACCAATCAATATATCTGAAAAAAATTACATTACATGTAATATACCACATCTCTGCAAAGTGAAGGGAAGAATAGCCTTCTTGTGCCTCCTCTTTTTGCCTAATTTTGATTACAATAATTTCCCAATGTTCAGTTTTAATTGTCTTGTTGTTCTTTCCATTTACATTGTTCCAACCATTGTGTATATTGCTTCCCTGGCTCTTCACATTATATTCAGTCCATATAAGATTTCCCATGCTTGTTCATCTTTTCTTGTATCAGAGTCATGCTCCATTATAACAGTTTGTATAGTACTATTCCATTGCATTTATGTACAACATTTGGTTTAGTAATTCCATAATTGATGGGCTTCTCTTTTATTCCCAAGTCATTGCTACCATAAGAAATGCTACTGTAAACATTGTGATGTACATAGAGTCTTATGGCAGTGACTTCCTTAATCACTAACCCTGACAGTGAAATTTCTCTTTTTCCTATTTAAAGAACAAATACAAGGGCTTCATTAATGCCAGTGGAATTAGCCACCTTTAATGCTTCTATTATGTTCATTAATGCTTGATTAATGCAGGGCAACTGACTCTATTTTGGAGTCTTTTTCTTACTTACTTTAAGGCCTTGAAGGCTCCTGAGGATGTAGATAATTCTTTTGTAACCTGGCACAGATGTTGACAAAACATAGTATTCTGGCTACATTCTAGGTCCTGCTGTCCATAGTTTCCAGATTGGGGTATGGGGAGTAATTTAAGAATGGTAAGTGGTTCTATATTATCTCAGCAGAGGCTGATAGTTAGTGGCCAGGAAGATTTGGAAGACTTCATGGAGGAGGAAGAAAGTATGAGGCAAAGGAAGGGCAGTTTTGACCACTTCCTAAATCACTTGCATATACATAGTTGTGGGCCTCCTCAAAAGAGTTTCATTCTTCTTCATCCCTCCCAATTCAATCTATTTCCACTTCATGGAAGGGGAAAAAACAGCAATTTCCATTCAAAGTATACATGGGTCTGTTTTGTAAGTTTTGTGCAGTTTTTGGAAATTCAAAGAAAAACTTGTCATGTAATTTTCAAAAGGGTTAGATTTCACTGGAAAAACATTTGGAACAATGAAATAAATGAGGCTCCCCCAAAATGACTTGTGGATCTTTTATTTACTTCAGATATTTATTATTTCAGGGAAATGCCCATATGCTAAAATTCATTTCACTATTTATCAGAACCAATCAAAATTCCAAAGGGTTTCACTAACCATGCAAATATAAGAGACTTAGATCTCTCTGGGTCCCTTTGATGTAATAAAAACAAGCTATGTCCTTTATGGTAGCCCAGCTACATATATATATATATATATGTATGTATGTATGTATGTATGTATGTATGTATGTATATATGTGTAAAACTTCAAAATAAACCAAAATCTATTTCAAAGTACTATGACTCTCCATTTTTTTTTTGTTTTAAAAAACCATTTTTGTAATTTCTAAAGCAATCAAGTACAATAATCCAAGATTTCTGGTGTAATATCCTGTGAAGGGAAAATAGATATGTGTAGATGGTTATAAAAATTACAGTGTCACAAGTAAGTATGTGTTTCATGTGATTTTTCAGATAAGGGAAAAAATCCCTGACTGTGTTGTTAGAATACATCAAAAATTATTAAAAGTTCTATTGTGGTGGCAAATCTAGGAGTGCTGGCAAGTTTACTGTTCTAGCAGATAATCAGTCCCTTTTATCTGTCAATTCCCTCATTTTTCTTCACTGCTAAAAATAACATTAAAAATATCTAATAGCTGCATAGGAACTCCATTGCAGAATCAGAATGCTGGTAGGCATGACTGTCCCCAACCAATTCAGGCCCATACAAGGAAAGCTTTGCAAGTTAGGTGATGCTTAAGGGAAATGGATATCCTTTATAGACAAAATACTTTCGCATCATTTGACTCTCAAACGTTTTATGAAGTATCTAATGCAAGTATCAGTGTTTTCATGTAACAAAACTGAAGCTCAGAAAAGGGCCTAGGGTCATATAGCTCAGGTCTTCTTAAATTCTTTCCACTCATGACCTCTTTTTGCCCAAGAAATTTATACATGAGCCTTGGCATAGAAGTATATAAAATAGGTATACAAATCAAACTCTTATTGATAATAAATTATAATTTGTGACCCCCACAACCAGTTATACGACCCTATATGGGTTGTGACCCATAGTTTAAGAAGCTTTGACAAAGCTAATGTGGTGAGAATCATTTCTCAAAATATATCTATTTAAGGCATTCAAATCAGAGTAACTGTTTGAATGTCTGCAATAAATCATTAATGAGTATATACTGTTTAATCATTAATTAACAATATATTAAGAGGAAAAGGTATAAGAAACATGTCTTAATGTATCTAGAGATACTATCAAATGTTCACTAATGAATGTTATTAATTAGCTGTTTAATTTTTTTCTACTAACATATTTGCCATTAATTGATTGCTAGTGATTGAATGGTACTAACTACATTAGGCAATGCCTATCTATATGAAAATATTTGACTTTATTTAGTTACCTTAAAGTAACATTCATGATGGAAAAGAAATGGTCTACCTTAATTTTTCTTTTTTTAATATGCCTAATACAGACATAGTTTATTTGTAAAAATAGTTTTATACCTACTGTATTTGTATGTGAGCAAAGATTCCTCACATTTTCTTTCTTTGGGGATGAACTAAGAATGAGCTTTAATGGGTAATTAACTCAATTTCAATATAAGCAACCACAGAACATCTAAGATGGTTGATTAGTTGTCCTGTGATATTTGTAATATGCATATGTTTGCTACTAGGATACTTGAAAAGGCCTCCAGATGTTTCATATGCATTTTTCCACATTCTTGACATATGTTGCCATTATCTATATAACATGAAAAATAAGTCAACATAAATATGCATGCATATTATCTTGAATTTTATTCATGACATCCCTCTTGTTTTAAAATGTTATTAAAGCTAATAACAGAAACAAATGCTTATATTATTTTCTTTCATTTTTTCATGCGTTTTCATCATGATACTCCAAAGTAAATATAAATTTGTTATTACAATAGCTAGCATTTATATAATGCTTGCCATGTACCCAGCACTATGTTAAGTGTTTAATAAATATTATTTCTTCATTTTATCCTCAAAACAACTCTGGGAAATGGGTGCTATTATTATCCCCATTTTATAGTTGAGGAAACTGAGGCAAACTGAAATTAAATGACTTGCCCAAGGTCATACTGCTAGACAGTGTCTAAGGTCACATTTGAACTCCTGACTTTAGATTCAACACTGTGCACTATGGCACCATCTAGCTATTATACGAAGCAAAGACAGTTTGTTCTCACGATAAAACAAATTCTGCTCGATATTAAATTATTCAAATTAAGCTTATGGCAATTAATCTAAATAATTACATAGAAGAATCTAAAATTAATTTATGTAAAAGTGGCAGGATTTAGGAGGTAAATCCTCAAATTGACTAAGGTACATAGAATTTAAATGACTTTTCCAGAGTTGCACAGCCATTAATGGTAGAATAGTCTTGAAAATCAGGTTGTCCTGACTTCAAGAGTAGAAGTGCTGATATATCTTTCAAAAAATTAGTTCATCAGAGTCACTACAATACTCTTTTGTCCCCCTCCTATTTCTTCTTGACTTCTTTATAATATTCAGCATCGTACATCACCCATTCCTATGGATAAATGCTCTCTCTTAATCTGGCGTCAAAAAACTTAAAGGAATCATTTTCTTCTTTGGAATTTACGTACAAAGAACCAGTAAATTAAATGTTTCTATGAAATAAGATTTTAGTGTCTATCTATATGATAGCAATGAAAGCCATATTCAAGCATAAGAATTTTGTGCATGTGTAAATGTATCTATAGGCACAATGAAAATATGACAGTCTATGGTTCTGCTTCCAGGATCTCTGAATACATTGGAAGAGAAAGATGAAATAAGAAATGGAAGCAAACAGGGGTGATTTGAGGTCAATGAAGTGGAGGCTTTAAAGATGCTTAAGGTTAAGCACAAAATCTGTCCTCTATCTAAAAATTCCTTCTTTGGATCTTCTACCAGGTATCTACTTTCTTGTCTCTCCCTTAAATCCAGACATTTTTTGGAAGAAAAATGATCTCTTCCTGATTTCTCCATTTCATCATCACCTACTCTCTCCTCAGCCCAATCAAGCTGGCATCTATCAACTTTCCTCAACCACTCTAATGAATTATTTCTCTTTACAGAGATTCACTAAAGGGATCCAAACACTCCATACCCAATTTTTTTTTCCTATTTCTCTTAGGCCTCTCTGTAGCATTTGACATTGTTTACCACCCATTCCTATTGGATAGAGGATATTTCTCACCCTATCTTCAGAGACTTTGAGCCATTTAGTTTTACCTTATCTTTCTAAATGTCTTCTCTATTGTTTTCTGATAAGATTTGAATGATCACCTACAGACGTGTAACTTTCAGATCTAGATCCCCAGCACTTATATCACTCATCAAATCGAAGTAGATGAGTGCACTGAGAAAACAGACTGAGGTCACCTAAAAATTCTAAGTGTTTAGGGTATTATAAGCTTAATATGAATCATTAATATGATATGTTTCCCCTCTCCCCCCAAAAAAAAAGCTTATATGATTTTAGGCAGCATTAAGAATCATAGAATCTCAAGAAACCCTCTCCACCCATCTATCTCTAAAGAAAATCCTTCATATAATGAACTCAAAAATTGTTGCTCTGATCTTTGCCTGAAGATCTCTAAGATAGTAAACTAATATTTCCCAAGACAGTCAATCCACCTTTTCCCACCTAGTTGACTTTCTGAACTTTATCAAGTTATCATCATCCTGCAAGAACCCATCACACCTGAAATTCACACCTCAGTAACCCCTCACTCCTGGGTTCTCTTCCTTCCTCTGATTGGAGATGATGGAAGATAAATGGTGGGAAATACCTCCAAGATCCTCCGTTTGCAGAGAGCATAGATTTCATCATGCATGGCAGATGGCTGCTCTGGATACCCTCCTTAAATAATCCCTGATCATCTATCACTTTGTCCCTTTCAACTTCTTTTTATGTATTGTTTTCCTTTCTCCCATTAGACTGTAAGTTCTCTGAGATCAGGGATTCTATCTTTTGCTTTTGTTTGTATCTCCAGTACTTATCATAGTGCCTGGCACATAGTTGGTCTATAATAAATATTTAATGACTGCCTAATTTTTGAATAGTGACTACTTCTGGGAAAGTGATAATTCCATTGTACTTCACCTGGTCATATTATATTCGGAATAATTTGTTCAGTCCCAGATATTATATATTAGGAAGGACAGTGATATATTGGAAAGCATTTAAGAGGGACATCAAGGAAAATAATTCTTTTTGGATTTGTATCATATAAAGAAAATTTTAAAAGAACTTATTGCGTTTAGCTTGGAGGAAAAAAACAAAGAGGATTTGAACATGTGAATTGTCTTCAAGTGATGCAATGCAATTTCATTGAAGAATAATTTTCTGAGAAGCAGATTTAAACATAGTATAAAGAAAAACTTCCAAATAATTAAAACTATCAAAACCTGGAATGATTTGCATTAAGGGGTAATGGAATGTCCTTCACTCAGGGTTTTCAAAAAGATGCTAGATACTAGAGGGGGTCCTTGTACCTTTTGATATAAGATTCTGATATATTGATCTATATTTCGAACTGCCTACAATCTTTCTTTACCCTAAATATTTTATTCACCAATATCTCAAATAACACTCAAGAGTTTCCTTTTCTCCTAAACTTGTTCTTCCTCAGTTTAGCATTCTAGGCTTGAATCTTTTACTTGATCTATTTTCTAACTAATCATATTCCAATCTATTATCAAACCTTAATAATCCCTCCTCTTCTAAATATCTCATATCTATCTACTTCTTCTTCCCACCTCATTATTAACACCCTGGACTGTTACTAAAGTTGAACTAAGCAGGTTTTTCCACTCTCATTACTCTTCTTTTCTAAATTATCCTTCATAACACTGACAACACTTAGCTTAGTGTTTAGCCTATATTAAGTGCTTAATGGATATTTGTTGATCAATTGATAGAATAATCTTCCCTATGCATAAATCAAGTCAATATTTTTTATTGAAGCTTTATATTTACAAAACATATGCATAGGTATTTTTTCAACATTGACCCTTGCAAAGCTTTCTGTTACAAATTTTTCCCTCCTACCTCCCACCCCCTCCTCTAGAGAGCAGGAAATTTAATATATGTTAATTACGTTAAAATATTTGACAGATCAAATATGTGTGTATATTTATACAGTTATCTTGCTGTACAGAAAAAAAAAACCTGAGAAGGAAAACATAATGTAAGCAAGCATCAATAGAGTGTGTGAAAATGCTATATTGTGGTCCAGACTCAGATCCCACAGGCCTCTCCCTGGGTGTATATGGCTTTCTTCATCACTGAACAACTGGAACTTGTATGAAACATCTAATTATTGAAGAGAACCATGTCCTTCAGAATTGATCATCATATAGTCTTATTGTTGCCGTGTACAATGATCTCCTGGTTCTGCTCATTTCACTCAGCATTAGTTCATGCAAGTCTCTCCAGGCCTCTCTGAAATCATCTTGTTGATTGTTTCTTACAGAAAAATAATATTCCATAACATTCATATACCATAATTTGTTCAGCCATTCTCCAATTGATGGGCATCCACTCATTTCCAATTTCTAGCTACTACAAAAAGGACTGCCACAAACATTCTTGCACCTGTGGATCCCTTTCCTTCCTTTAAGATCTCTTTGGGATATAGGCTTAATAGAAACGCTGCTGGATCAAAGGGTATGCACAGTTTGATAACTTTTTGAACATAGTTCCAAATTGCTCTCCAGAAGGGTTGGATCTGTTCACAGTTCCACCAACAATGCATCAGTGTCCCAGTTTTCCCACATCCCCTCCAACATTTGTCATTATCTTTTCCTGTCATCTTAGTCAATCTGACAGGTGTGTAGTGGTATCTCAGAGTTGTCTTAATTTGCATTTCTCTGATCAATAGTGATTTGGAGCACTTTTTCATATGACTAGAAATAGTTTTAATTTCATCATCTGAAAATTGTCTGTCCATATCCTTTGACCATTTATCAATTGGAGAGTGGCTTGAATTTTTATAAATATGAGACAATTCTCTATATATTTTAGAAGTAAGGCCTTTCGGGGCAGCTAGGTGGCGCAGTGGATAGAGCACCAGCCCTGAAGTGAGGAGGACCTGAGTTCAAATCTGGTCTCAGACACTTAACATTCCCTAGCTGTGTGACCCTGGGCAAGTCACTTAATCCCAATTGCCTCAGCAAAAAAAAAAAAAAAAAAGAAGTAAGGCCTTTATCAGAACCCTTAAATGTAAAGATGATTTCCCAATTTATTGCTTCTCTCCTAATCTTGTCTGAATTAGTTTTATTTCTACAAAAACTTTTTAACTTAATATAATCAAAATTATCTATCTGGTGTTCAATTAAGAGTTCCAATTCTTTTTTGGACACAAATTCCTTCTTTCTCCACAGGTCTGAGAGGTAAACTATCCTATGTTCTTCTAATTTGTTTAAAATATCACTTTTATGTCTAAATCATGAACCCATTTAGATCTTATCTTGGTATGTGGTATTAGGTGTGGGTCAAGCCCTAATTTTTTTCCATACTAGTTTCCAATTTTCCCAGCACTTTTTGTTGAATGGTGAGTACTTATCCTAAAAGCTGGGGTCTTTGGGTTTATCAAACATTAAATTGCTATAATTATTGCCTAGTTTGTCCTGTGATCCCATCGTATGCCACTGATCGATGACTCTGTTTCTTAGCCAGTACCAAATGGTTTTGATGACCGCAGCTTTATAATATTATTTTAGATCTGGCACAGCAAGGCCACCCTCATCAGCCTTTTATTTTTTCATTAATTCACTTGAGATTATTGACCTTTTGTTCTTCCAAATGAACTTTGCTACTATTTTTTCTAGATCTGTAAAATAATTTCTTGGGCGTTTGATTGGTATGATACTAAATAAGTAAATTAGTTTGGGTAGTACTGTCATTTTTATTATATTCGCTCGGCCTATCTATGAGCACTAAATCAAGTCAATATTGAAAATATAATTTACTTTTCATTTTTTATTAAAAGAAAATCTATCTGGTTCATATAACAATAACAAATCTTTACTTACTTTTGTCATTATGAAATCACATGAAATATGATTATATGTATATATATATATATTTAAAGATGCATATACTGTATATACATACATATTATACATTGAGAGCATAGGGATGAAAAGAGATTGACAGAAAGAGAGGGAGAGAGACAAAGACAGAGAGAGAAAGAGTCAGAATCAGAAAGAGAGTAAGAAAGACAGGGAGAGAGACAGAGAAACAGATGGAAAGAGAGAGAGAAAGAGAGTCAAAGAGAGTCAAAGAGACAGAGAAAAAGAGGGAGAGATAGACAGAGAAATTGAAAGAGAGAGTGAGAGTGAGAGCAAGACTCCTTTATTCAGCATTTAAGGCTTTTCACAATAAGATCCTACTCTACCTTTCTAGTTTATTTCACATTCCTAATATATGTGCTCCAGCCAAACTATTGTTTGCTCCCTAAATACCTGTGTTTTCCTGTGACACTTTACTGTCTTTGGTCATATAGTTCCCTATGTCTAGAAGAACTTCCCTCTCCCCTTCAACCGTTGAATTTCTCATCTAAACTTTGAATTTCCCTGGGCACATAAGCAGAGACTTTTGGACATAACATTGAAGTTGTTGATGATTTTGTTGAAGTTCTGTATTTATAGAACCACTAATCTCTTTTTTCAACCAAAGATAAACAAAAAACATGTTAGGGCCTTGTCATCTCTATCTTATCCATTCATTTCTTGCCATTGGTCATAAGAGGGTTAAAACAAGTCACACAGAGGGCTCTAATAGAAGTGGGCAATAGGAAAACCTATATAAGGAGAGAAAAACTGGTCATACCAATCTAGTAATTAAGAACTGATTGAATCCTTTTTACCATTGTAATCTCTGGTATCTTCAAGACCACAAAATCATTGACTTCCTTTTTATTATTTATAAAACATTTTGAAACTCATGTGCACATTTAGTTGGATTTCACTAACTTTTTTTCTCCCTAGAAATTAAGCATCATGTGCAGTTGGATGTGTTATTTAACTTTAATTTTTAAAAAAGAGGGGCACTTTTCTTTTGGAGATAAGGAAACAAGAAAGTACTATTTATCCTTTTGGGAGAGAGAAAGGAGAAAGAGGTCAACCAGTATGGAATAGGAAAGCATTTGATAAAAATAAATATTGGAAATAACAAAGTTTCAAGGATCTTGTTACTGCACATGGTCATAGTCATTGATCTCACTCTGCCCTATATTTGAATAATACAATTAAGACATTTTCCCTTTATAGGGAAACAACTGTAACATAAGGGGTAAACAGACAATTCTAAAGAGTAATTGTTTTACTTGTTGTCCACACCCAAAAGCTTGTTGGTAAGAATATGGCTCTAATGAGGCCAAAATCATAGATTCAATCCTTGTAAAGGCCAATTAGTTTTTCCCAGAGAAAAGCCTCTGTTCCAAGGAAACAGGCTGTACCTTTAACCTTAGCTTGCTCCATCATTACACACAAGTGGGATTTGGTGAGTTGAGTGCAGATGACTCAGTTCAACCTATCACCACTACTGGGAAAAGAACTCAAAGCATGTAACCCTTCTTCTGACGGAGTGCTAGTAGTACCTTCTCCCTCTATGAGAACTGACCCATGGATTCTAAAATCATCTCATTTTATCATAAAATGAGGTCCAGAATTCTTGTTGAAACTGTGCTAAATGTAAAGAAGTTTTCTATCAACCCAATTCTCTTTCTTGACCTTGTGTGTGTGTGTGTGTGTGTGTGTGTGTGTGTGTACGTACATGTGTGTTTGGGAAATGGGGAGTGAAAGTGATAATGGGGTTTGTTGTACAATCTCCTATAAAACAAGATGACCAATTGAACAAAAATAAAACATAAAAAGATATTTTTTTCTATTTCCAAGAAATAATAAAATGTATATCTTAAACAAGAGCACCACACAGATTATTGAAACAGCAGTTTCAAATGTAAGTAAACAAATGAAAAACATATCTGAAAAGAAACAAACTCTGTGAGACTAGAAATTTCTAATAAATACACAAAATGTTCTGTTTCAATTGAATCACCAATTATTTAAAAAAATATGTCTCCCATAATTTGTGTCCTGGATCCTAAAAAAATTTATTTGACATATAGACATGATTGTAATATCAGCAATTATAAAGAGCATTGGGGTCTTTTAGAAAAACAAGTCACTCAAATATCGTAGAATAAGTTTAGAAACCTCTCCTACTGCAGTGTAGGTACAACCTTTGGGCTTGGCTCAGGCAAGAACATCTACTGGGACTCTAAAGGTCACTTTAATTCTTTAGGTAATGTGCTCGGCCTTCAGCCAAATGCTAAATTCCTTGCTTTGCTTCAGTTGCTTAATTAAAAACACCTGTTCCCTTGCAGGACTTTTTTATTTTTTTTTCTTTTCTTCCCACTAATAAAAGAATGAAGGGTATGCAAAAGAGGAGCACGGGATGAAGGAAAAATTTTAAAACATTCCTAAAACTGTGTCACCTTCTTCCACCCTTTCTCCTTGCATATAAAAAAGTCCATAAGGAGAAAACTCTGTGGCTACTTCAAAAGGCATTAATTAAACATTAGAGAGTAGGAGGAAAGACCTGTATCTTCTTTGTGGGAGCAAATACTTTATTCAGATATCATTAGTATTTCTTCCTACTTGGGAAAATGTTCAATTTTGCAAAGATGTTGGATTTAAACCCCTTTTCAATGAAGCAAATAAGAGGGAGATGTTTTACTTTATCTCTTTGCAAAGATACTTAGAAAACCCACGTCAATCATTCCATTTATAATACAAATGGATATGAATGCCCTAAACAGCCCTGTTGTCTTTCCACCTTCTATTTTAGTAGCTAAGTAGGATCATAAATATTGAATTATGAAACTCAAGGATCCTGAAAATCAGTAGCTACACTTAAGACATTATTTCCACATCATTTTCCCCTGCTGCTACCTTCCCCAATAACTGTCAGTATTTTAAAAAGGATGCATCTGAATGCTTATGTGTTCACTGATTAAATAACTTAATTTATTAGCTACTAATGAATGAATTTAAAGCTTATCTTTTCACACCCAACATTTCTATAGGCAGTTTGATTTAACCATATTAACTACAGAGTCCTTTATTTTCTTCACATGACTAAACTACATTCTACCCACAGAGATATTTTACTTATATTAATTGATTTACCAGTGTCTCTTGATTCGAGAAAGGGTCAGAACTCACTGTAATTCCCCAAAGAAAATATAGCAATTCTCTTATTCATAGAGCTGGGGGCTCTGTGAGTGTGTAGTATGTGTGTTTTCCTTCCAAATTCACAAGAAATCATATGCAGTCAAGGGTACTTGTCAAGGAAAATGTCAGCCAAGTTTAAAAAGAATAGTCTGAGAAAAACTAAAAAGTAAATTATTTAAGTGGAATTGTAGTAGAAGCTTGAAAGAATTCTGTTTGGAGGGTTTCTTTGCTCCATTCTGCCAATGGAAGGAAAACTCTGAATTTCTCACTAGTGAGGCTCTGTCATAACTAGGGCTGACAGTTCACATTGAAAATTCTGTTTTCTTCCTTCCCAGGAAAGCAAGTCAAAGTTAAGCCAACAAACTGTTGTTGGCAAGTGCCTTACCTTTGTTTCCTGTTCTTCAAATTAACCATTTGGGGGTTTCTAGGTTACTTTGTGAATAGGTTTCTAGAACTGAGGACCTCAGTTTGTCAGTGAGTCTGAAAATGTTTGGTGGAAAGGAAAGTGTAGGTCTTTTGTGGTGTATAGTTTGGTTAGATGAACATAGAATTCTAGATCATAAGAAGGGATCAAAATAGTGATGGATAGAAAAAGAGCACAGAAAAACTTCTTGGCCAATCACTGATCAAATATAGTGATAGGTTTGTTTTGTTTTGTTTTTCTTTTTTTGTGTGAAATGTGAACAACAGTGGAACTTGACAATGAGCTGTCTAAGAATAGGTATTCATTCTCCATTTTCTAGCATATTTATTCCATTCAAAGGAATCCTATGATTTTTCAACACACTGATAATTATTGAGTGTATAAAGCTACATATTTATAGGTTTTGCCATTATAGGAAGAAGTAACAAAGTTTTACTTTAGTTTTGGGTTTTTTTTTTAAACTTGCCTTACCAATTAGTGGTATGATCCAGCTGATGTGCTATTTTGACTTTATGTCAGCAAATAATAGTATAGAAATGGCATAGAAAGACATGCTTTGCTTTAAGAAAAATCTAATAATAATATTATAGATTTTCAGCTAGAAAGGGTCTTAGATATCATTTAGTTTCACCTCCTCATTTTACAGATGAGAAAACTAAGGGCTGGAGAGAGTCTTATTTGTCCAAGGTCATGCAAGTAGAATTGGCAAAACTAAGTTTCAAACACGCATTATCTGACTCTAAACACTGTTAACATTATGCTAAGCTAATAAAAAATTAACCTCCCTACCAGATTCAATCACACTGGATTTGGCAAATGTTTATATTATGTAGTGACTATTTATACTTTAACAGAAATTCCTGACTTTACAAAAGGATTTACTAATGGATTCCTTCAAATGACAAGCTGCTCTGTGCCGCACATAGTAGGTATTTAATTAGTGCTTGATGGATCAGGTTAGATAATTTTGCATTAACAATGTGATTTCATTTGCAGGTTTCTGATTTAATGTAACATTTCAGGGTATGAAACTAGATACACTTATATTTTACATCAAGCCCAAAAGTATTTATAAACATTCTACCAATTTTATTATAGTTTAGTTTGGGACAGGAGGATGGAAGAAATTATATGTGTTATCTGTGGACTATATAACTGCATAATATAGGTAAATGTATACAGTGAGTGTGCATTAGCTGTGTATTTGTTTAGCTAGGTATCTTTATGGGTGTCCACCACATCCCTACACAGACACATGACTATGTCCTTCCTCTAATTGACTTATCGGTATCTACTACAGTGTATGCAAGGCCAGTTCATTAAGGTTAATTTGTTCAAAAATATTAGAATCATTAATTTCTGGCTCCTAGCTAATGGTGGTTCTCAGCCAGTGTCTTGTTTCATCATTAGTGTCAGTAAGATTATAACTCACACCCAACTGTTTTTACACGATCTAATAGAATCAATTGATGCCATGGTTGACAAGATGCTGGTTTGCATTTTGTCATCTCACTAATGTACATGGCTTAAAGGCATTGGCATCCATAATGTGGGGCAGTTTCGTAGGAGGCTGGAATAGGCTGAAGCTGCAAGGGCCATTTTCATAAAATATTAATGAAATTGAAAAATACACTGGGGTTGAAGGCTTGTCTGCTAAATGTAAGGTAAAATCTATTCTGCTCTGCTTTCTGATGACTGTAATTAGCAGCCCTAATTAAAAATTCAAACCTTGTGTATATTTGAAAGCATGAATCTTAGCTCTCATCGTGTTTATTTCCTTTACAAAGTATTTTATTTTACAACACTAATTGAACAGGATCCTTCCTAGTCTGACAGCCACAGCTGGCTGGAGCCAGTTTATGTATCCAGTCTCTCTAGACTACTTCCTTTTGTAAGCAATAAAACATCTTTAAAAAACATGTATATGCTCTCTATGAGCCATTAACTCTGTGTCATCCAGCACCAGGCTGGCCCTCTCCCTCCGCATTGTTGTTTTCTTCACTTAAATGTGACCTCTTTGAAGAGGCTGCTTTTTTCTGATCTTCAATATTTAATGTGGATTTACTTACATTAAATGACCACCTTTCTAAAGGAACGTGGGCCCACTTCTGACATTATTTATGAACCATGTGCACAGTGCAAAAATACGGAAGGAATTGCCCCCTACATATCTATTAGTTTCGGTAGAAAAAAAATTACTTTTTATTATCACTTTGTGGAGTTATTTTGAAATTGGTGGTCAAGATGTTGAAGCTTCACTGGGGAATGTGTGATAGCAACCAAAGTCCAAACTGATTATAATCACATTATATAGTGAGAAACAGGGACAAGCAGGGAAAGTGAGAGTGGGGGTAGGACCCAAGTCTTTCATATCTGAATGAATAGAAGTCTTTTTCCAGCCCCCTTTTTCATGATCAAAAATATCAGACACCACCTTAACAAACAGCATTTGCCTGAGAAAAAAGAATGGAACATTTGAGTTTTCTGATTCAAAATAGTCACCAGAAAATGCAGCCTGTCTTTTGTTTATTTAGCTAAATGGCACACCTAGTTTTTACAGTTTGTTCAAACCATGAACAAAGAGAAAAATGAACTAGAAACTAACATGTCTAGAACATATGGAAAGAGTATGTCACTTAATCATTTATATCACTGAATTTGGGTTAAGAGCTATACTTGAATCCTGCCCCTGACACTTCTCCCTTCCTATTCTTAAGAAAACTACTTTAATCTCTCTGAGCTTAAATTTTATCATCTGTAAAATGAAGGAATATTACTGCATAATATGATCATTTTCAATGCTAAAAAATTATAAACCTATGATTTTGTTCACAAAAAAACCCCGAACAAACAAAACCAATGCTTCTCAAAACTTAAAAAAAAAAAAAAGTGTGAGATTATGGGAGGAAGGTGTCATCCTCCATTCCTTATTCTCTGTCCCCAGCATTCAATCTGTCATCAAGGTCTGTTGATTTTAATATCATCTCTCATATTCAGCCCCTTCTTTCCTCTGGCATTGCCACCACCTTGATAGAGAGCCTCATCACTGCCCTTCTGGATCTTGTAATTGCCTGATGATTGATTTCTTTTCCACAAGTCTCTTCTCACTCCATTTCTTTCTCTATTCAGCTGCCAAAATGAACTTCCTAAAGTTCAGGTCTGACTATGTAATAGTTCTACTCAATAAACTCCAGTGGCTTCCTATACCTCCCAGAATCAAATATGGAATCAATTTTTGGTGCTTGTAACCATAGCCTCCCTATCTTTCTAGTCTTATACTTAACACCACTTCCCCACATACACTGTGATGCAGTATACTAATTACTTTGTTCTTAGCACAAGATGCTATGTATCCACTCATTTTCACTGGTTGTTCTCTATGCCTGGAATTGGTTAGATCACTCTCTTTTTCTTTGCCTTCTGGCTTCCTTCAAGTCTAAGCTAAAATCTTACCTTCTTACCTAATCTTACCTAAAATCTCTCTTAATTCTACGAGCTTCTTTCTGAGATTACCTTCGTATATATACCTTGCCTACACCTAGGAGAAATTATATGTTTGGCTCTAGAGCACCAGAATAAAGCAAATATTGCAATATAGCAAGTCACATGAATTTTTTTGTTTCCAAGGGCATATAAAAGTTATGTTTATGCTATACTGCATTCTATTAAATGTATAATATTATTATGTCTTTAAAATGTACACTTTTAATTAAAAATTTATTTTTATTGCTAAAAATGTTCACCATTATCTGAGTTTTCAGCAAGTGGTAATCTTATTGCTGGTAGAGGGTCTGTTGATGGCTGCTGATCCATAAGGATGGTGGTGGCTAAAGGATGTTCATGGCAGTGGCAATATTTTAAAATTAGACAACAATGTTTGCCATATTGCCTGACTTTGCCTTTCACTTGAAGACTTAGAGGCCATTGTAGGTTATTAACTAGGTTATTATCTAACCTAATTTCAATATTGTTAGGTCTCAGGGAATAGGAAGGCCAGAGGAGAGGGAGTAAGACAGAAGCATAGTCAGTCCATAGAGCAGTCTGAATACATACAACATTTGTCAATTAGAGTACCCCAAAATGATTACAATAGTAACATTAAAGATCACTATAATGTTACAATAGTAACATTATAGATCACAATTTCATATGAAATGATGATGTAAAAATTTGAAATATAGACATTTATTAAAATGTGAAACAGGTACATGATGTGAATATATATGGTTCAAAAAATGATCCTGATAGATTTGCTTAATGCAGTTGTCACAAACCTTCAACTTGTAAAAAATGCAATATCTTCAAACTTCAATAAAACAAGGTGCAATAAAGCAAGCTATGCCTGTACCTACTTATTTTCATATGGTCTCCCACATTAAATTGTGAGTTCCTTGAGATCAGAGACTGTCTTTTGACTTTATATCTACAATGCTTATAGCAGATTGCTTACCACACAATAGGTGTCTAACTAAAAGATTATTTTTTTCTTTCATATTCTAAAGAGGTTCTAGGCTAAATTTCCTGGATTCTATCTACTTTAGAAATTTTGCTGGAATTCAAACATCCACAGTTCACTATCATTTGGCAATTAAAATTATAATTACTCATATCTTAATTCCTGTTTTTGAATGATTAAAGGTTGGTCATAGGACTGACTGACTAAATGAATAAATAAAAAAGATTTTTTTATGGGGAAAAGGTTAACAGCCCTATTAAAGAGCAATATTTTTTGATATCGGTAATGAAAATGCTTTATTCTCTACAACTCCATACCACTTAGTTTGTAGGATCCTTTAGGCCATTGCCTAAGGGCCAAGATCCATATTTGTTGCATATAGAGATTTCTCACTAAAGAAAATGAAAGGGTTTGTGTGTGTGTGTGTGTGTGTGTGTGTGTTTTCTGAGGTAAGGAATATTGAACATGAGGCTATTAAGAGGATGTGAATCCTGCAAATATTTTGTTCAGATCACTAATCTTAGTAGATAAATGTCACTTATTCCTCTTCCCACAAATACACTTTTCCTGTAGATTATGGAGTCTGATGCTTCCTGCATTGTAGAAGGAGAAGAGCGAAAAGGAATATTTATTTCCACTTTGTTTGTGTAATAATGTAAACATCTAGTGCCTCCTTCCTTTCACCTTTCTGAAGAAAAATGTCCAGGAAGGACCATGCTTACCTAAAGTGGGAGACTACTAGGGCAGTTCCCAAAGATTGCCTATTTTTCAAACCTGGGATATTGTAGACGCTTAATAAATACTTATTGACTTATAATAAGCATTAAATACTTATATTCCAAAGGGTGATCATTAAAGGACTTGAGAAAGAGAATCCAGACACAACTAACTAATATGTGACTTGGTGGCAGCTAGGTAGTCTAGTCTACTAGCAAATGTCATACTTAAGAGTGAGAGAGAAGCAAATTGAGGTTTCTGTCCTCAGTGCCAGGAAATTTAAACTTAGCATCTGCTCAGAAGCAAAAGGAGAGGAATCAGAGGAGTCTGTCCCTTTAATTTATTACTATCGGTTATTTACTAAGATGTTAATTATACTTATTTATCAATGCACTGTTCCTCATTCATCATGTCCTGTCTTTGCACCTTTACTGTGACTGTTCTCCACATCTCTAATGCATTTCCTTTGCACACTTATCTCTTAGAAGGACTAACTTGAAAAGCTGGTTCAAGAGCTGCTTTCTCCAGGAGGCCTTTTTGATACCCACAAAAATCACTTTGTATATACTATGTATATTTTTATATACACAATATCTGCTATTTTTCTCTAATAGAATGGGATGACTTCATTTTCCTCTGTACAAGATTTAATTACTTGACAAATGGGTACCTATTTATTTCAAGCTTCTAGATTATTGGTTGACATTTATGCTTGCATTTGGTAATATGCTTAAAATTGACAGGAAAGCAAGCTGCAACTTTTGCCAAATATATGAGGTTCCCAAATACCAGAAAATCACAACTCTTCAGTATTTTTTGATGTTTCATGGATATTGACAATGGTGATTCTCAGTGAGGTCTTGTCTTAAAACTCCTGATAATAACAACAGTCATGGTTAAAATAAACTATTTTCATCTCATAATTTTGCCACCACTTAGGTCTGCCTGCTGGTTCCCTTTCCTGGATTTTGTCATTTATATTTTGTTTTCTCAAACTGCCTGTGAAATACAGTTCAGGTTTTGGTTGGCTACCAATCTGTTTCTGGAAGATTTAGTCACAGGTGCCTCCCTATGACTTGTAGGTAAGTTTGAAAGACAGGTCCCTCCACTTGAAAAGGCTTTGAGTATATACCTGGTCCTGAGAACTTGATAATCAATTAGTTTTTTTGTTTCTTTTGGGCCAGAGAAGACATTGTACCTTTATTGAGGTACAATGGGGGTATGATCTGCATGGACAAGAGGCAACATCCATAACAAGGAAACTATGGAGATATGACATAAATATGGCTAGCCAGCCCACATAGTGAGACATAGCTTCCTTCTACCTTTCTGGACTATTTACCTGTGATGTTTGATAGATAAATACATTTTCTCTGGCATCTAGGGCAGATAATTTATTTTAAGAGTAGCCCAGATCTTAACCTATGTACAATTATTAAACAATTATTGTATATCAATACTAGTTACTGGGGATACAAGTACCCAAAATAAAGTAGTTCCTACCCTTAAGGAATTTTTTATTTCTTTCAGGAGACAATAGTTTTCCAATGGATCTTAGAATCTGAATCTTCAATTGATCTGAAGGCTCTATACCTAAGACAGTCATAAGTATGAAATACTCAAGATTTTCCACAGAAATTGCTAAGCAAAATTCTCTTGAAACCACTTATATGGAAAATAGTCCCATATACACCTTCTGTATGGCTGGCAATGAATCAAACCTGTGGCTATTCTGTCAAAGGTTGTGCCTCTCACATAGAACTGGGTCACTTTGGCAGATAAAGGAGGGAGAAATAAGGAGAGGTTGTTTCTGAGTTAAAATCAGAGAGCAGATCTGGGAGATCAGAGGAGGGAGGAATCCCATAATGTTGCCTAAAACACTTTTCTATACAAATTAGGTTTCTTGTCATCACTTGGTTCAGGAAAACAGATGCTAGTCTGTTAATAGTCTTAAAAGAAGCTCATTTGAATTTTCTAGGCCTTTAAAATAGGTCTAATTTTGATGATATGAACCTTTGGTACCTAAACAATTGGGAAGTTTGTGCCTCCTGACTATAAGTTTGCTGTTTTTCCTCTCTATCTCCTCTAGGCATTTGGTACAGTGAATTCAGTGTCAGCTTGGATTCAGAAAGAACTGAGTTCAAATCGAACCTCCGACACTTATCCAGTTTTGTGACCATGGTAAAGTCACTTAACCATGTTTACCTTATTTCCTCCACCTATAAAATGAACTGAAGAAGGAAATAACATGCCACTTCAGTATATTGGCCAAGAGAACCCAAAAGGAATCATGAAAAGTTGGGCATTACTGGAAACAATTTTTAAAATTACATAAGACAAGCTCACTGCAGAAAAGGTGCGAAGGGAAGACTTTTCATTTGGTCTCCTGGAGTTAGGAAAAGAGGCAAAATCAGTACAAAAAATTTCAGAGTAGGTGAAGTTTCTTTGGGGGGTGCTTTTCTACCTTCCAATCTTTATCCTTCTTCAATATATCATATATCTTTTCATCCTTTTTAATTTATCTCCTGCTCCCATGCCACTTTCTAACTACTGAAAACCTGCTTTCCACATAATACCCCAGGTCTTTCAAAGCATTACCTCTATTACTTCTGCCTTCTTCTGTTAAAATGTTTCTTCCTTTCATGGGGAAAATAAGGAATAGCACAATGCTTCAAAAAGGCAAAAATGTCTTTGTCTCTGTCTCTAGCTCTGGCTCTCTGGCTCTCTGACTCTCCCTCTGTCTCTCTCTCTGTGTCTCTCTCTGTCTCACTCTCTGTTTCTGTCTGTCTGTCTGTCTCTCTCATACACACACACACACACATACACACACATTTGTGAACCTTCCAAGTTACAATTATTTTAGGTTCTTTGTCTAATTTCCATTGCTTATGCACTGTGAGCAAGGTTTCTTGGTATGTTTTCCTGAAGTAATTCACACAGTCATTCTATTGACAAGATAATTCACACTGCTGTCCCATTGATAAAGAGCAGCTAGAAGAAGTTAGGCAGGACCCAGGAAGAGAGCTATATATTAAACACAATTCAGTGCAGTATTATTGTTGTATTATTTATTCTTTATATAGGGCATTCCTTCTGAGCTGCCCAAAGTACTTTCCTGTACACTAAATAAATGATTAACCCTCAGAACCCTGCTATGAGGAAAGCAGATATGCAAAGGAGATGAGAAGGTAAGGAGAAAATTAAATTCCACATGTGGGAAAAATATATATCAAAAGTAGCTAGGAGAGCAGTTTCTAAGTCTAAAAGCAGGCATTAGGAGGGGGAAATGTCACCTCTTTGCTACACTACCTTGGGATCCCATAATGTTCCCCAAAACACTTTTCTATACAAATTAGTTTTCTTGACATCACTTGGTTCAGGAGAATAGATAGCTATTCTGTTAATAGTTAGTTTTAAAAGTAGCTTATATGGATTTTCTAGGCGTTTAAAATAGGTCTAATTTTAATGATATGGCCTTGTCTATAATACCCATTTTATATTCATCCAAATGAATGCCATAATGCTTAAAGGCTTTTGACATAGGGTCTTGACTGTTATAAAGTTTAAGCTTATCTTATTTGGGGGTCCAGTGGAATGGGATCCTTTTACCTCTAAAAATAAGGATTCTCATAGTTTTTTTTTTTTCCCTTTGGACCCAAAAATCCATTCCTTCATTGCAAGGTTCAATGAAAGGGAAAAAAAAATTTAAAAGGCTACTTATGGTTGTAACAGGTACATGGGATCCTGCCAGAGCTAATGATGCTTACTAGTAAACCAAATTCTACTCAAATGTCAAACCTCTCTCAAACTCAGTTTGCTCATCTGATAAATGAGAATGAAAACGTAATTCTAACTCCTACTTTATGGATTTTTGTGAGTTTCAAATGAGACTATATGTGAAGTACTTCATTAACCTTAAAGCAAAAAATAAATGGTAAATAATATCATTATGTCAGTTATTATTTATGATAATTGATAGTCATGTTAAAGCTTAAAGGTTTAAAGAGGTTTCTTCCCTAAAACACTATACAGTATAAAATACAAATATAATTATTCCCATTTTTATGGATGAAGAACCCAAGACTCAGTTAAAGAATTAGGCAGCAAAACTGAGATTCTAACACACATCTTTTGACTTCAAGATGAAGTTTTATCCTTCTACAATTCACTGAGTTTATCTGCATGGTATAATAAATTTATATGAGGTGATAATTATAACTTTGTATAAGTAAGATTCTAAGTTTTGCAAAGTGCTTTTCATATGTAATCTTATCCTTTGATCCTCATCACAATCTTATGAAGAGGTCACTTTTATTATCCCCATTTTACAGATGAGAGAAAAATTAAACCAGGAAACTCATTCAGCATACTATAATAACATGAGTAAGTTCCATACATATTCTGAGAATGAAAAATTATTTTTAATTGGAGATATCAGGAAAGGCTTTGCCAACATGACACATATTGTCATTTGAAGTAGAGTCTCAAGAAAATGTAGGATTTCAAAAAAGTAGAGATGGAAAAAATAGTAATTTATGTGTAGGGAATACTATGATTAAAAGCCTAGATTAAAAGTCATTTCAGTTGTGTTCAACTTTTTGTGACTCCATTTAGGATTTTCTTGGCAAAGGTATTGAAGTACTTTGCTATTTTCCTTCTACAGCTCATTTTACAGATGAGGAAATTGAGGCAAATAGGGTTAAATGACTTGCCCAGAATTACACAAGTAGTAAATGTCTGAAATCAGATTTGAACTCAGGAAGATGAGTCTTCATTACTCCCAGCTTGTTGCTTTATCCATTGTGCCATCTAGTTGTCCCAGATGTCAGAAAATACAACCTACATAAGGGACAAAAATTTGTTCAATTTGATTACAGTATTGTGCATATAGTAGGAAGCAGTATGATATATATCCGGAAAATGATGACACCAAAATGTGCAGGGTCTTGAATGACAGCATAAAGAATTTGGATTTTAACCAACAAATTTGTACACATGAACTACAAGAAATGCCAATGTTCTACACAAGAAAAATAATCTGAATTAATCAGCTTTGTAAAAGTCTCTTTTTTAATTGACAAGAGGCAAGTTTTTAAAAATCTAATAATTTCTAATAAGAAAATCTTAATAATTAGAACTTCTAACAGTGAAATTTCCTACCTTGAGAAGAGGGGAGTTCCCACTTTTTGGAGTGCTTCAAACAGAAATTCTTGTTCATCCTTCATTTTCCAAGAGGACTTATATTACAGGGAAATATTTTGTTTCATGCATGAATCAGATTTAAGCAAGGCAGAGTTAGACAAAGTGGTCTGCCTCACTCTGTTCTAAAGACTAGTGGCAAGACAAAAATCAACTGGCAATGGTCTAAGATTAAGTGAGTGACATTAGTGCTTTCTACCTCTAACTTATTTATAGTCACTCCTTAGAGTTTCGGCTGCCTTCATGCCTATGGAAACAAATTGTATCATCTGCTCAGTCCAGGGGTAAAGTCTATACATGCATGGGATATAGACATTCCCTTAATTTATCAACAGGTTTGAAGGCAGTTAATCTCAAAATGGTTTAGCCTGTCTATTGGGATATTACGGAGGACTAGCCAGGATCTCCAATTTGTGAGCTTGCTGAGATTTTTTTTTCTTTTTTTAGGGCCACTCATTGGTCTTTGGTGTGCACTTTACAGCCAACTTTCATCTGTGACTCCAAGAAGCTGTAGCATGTGCAGCAGCCACACCCCAGTAAAATATAGGTTAAATGATCAATCAGCATTTGTGTCTTAAATATAAAATTGGAGTATTCCTTTTGTATATGCCTTGTAAAAAATGGCCATTAAGATCCTTTCCCAGGCTATAATTTAATTCTGTTCTAATGCAATAATGTATATGTATGTTTGCTGAGTAGCTACATGCTTTAATCTCTACCTTGAATCCACTTAACTCTCCTCTTACTCAACTTTAGCTCTTTTCAGTCAAGTTTCTGCCCACCTAATTCAACTAAAACTATTCTATCTAAGTTTATCAGGTCTTAATTGCATCAGTCCTACAACCTCTTCTCAGTCTTCATCCTCTTTTTGCTCTTTTAAGCTTTTAATACTGTCGTCCACCAATCAGGTAAGAGAGTCAAAAGCCTCTAGCCTATGAGACTCAAAATCCAAGCACAATGGGATAGAAAAACAACTATTAATACTGTTCAAAGATCCAATTTGAGAGCTTAGATAGAAAACCATAGTCTGAGGGCTTGCTGAGCTCTTTCCAGGGCTGTTTATCCATCTTTGGCATCCACTTGGAATTCAACTATCACCTATAGCTCTGGGAAGCTGTAACAGGCACAGTAGTCATACCCTGGTAAAAAATCCTATCAGCCAACAGGCTAAACCAAAGGACAAACAACAACAACAAAATCAAAGTGGTTAGGAGGACACAGAAAGGGTCTTGGAGAACTAAGAGTTTTTGTTTTGTCTTGTTTTGTTTTTTACATGACTTGCCTAGGGTCACACAGGGAGTAAGTATTCAGTGTCTAAGGCTGGATTTGAATTCAAAGCAGGTGCTCTATCTACTGTGCCACATAGTTACCCCCAAGAACTGAATGTTTTTTTGTGGGTTTTTTTAAGTGACTTTTTTTCCTAACAAGAATAAGCCCAAAGTTAATACCCTTGTCTGCCCTCAACCGGCTTTTCCCTTCTAGCACCTCAGCTAAATGCAATAAATCTATGGATTCTTTCCTGTGGACATATCTTTAAGTTGTCTCAAAGTTCATTATTTTGCATGTATATTTGAATTGCTTCACTAACTATTAAGACATAAGTACTGTGAGACAATTTATTGGAAGATTCATTTAAATAGATGTGGTGTAGTAAATAGAGACGGGGCTTTGAAGCCAGGAAGATCTACAATCTTCTGACATATTGGCTGCATGCAGCAAGCTCATTTCACCTTTCTGAGCTCCAGGCAACTGTTTAAAACAAGAAGATGCTGAGAAGATGCTAATCTGCTTTGGCATAGGGAGTTTCCTCATTCAGAAGTTCCTTATATCAATATAATCACATTGTAGTCTCAATCTCTATAATGTGTACTATTATTATCATTATCAACACAATTATAATCAATCAACAAGCACATTAAATATTGACTATGACCCAGGTACCTATCAGACATTACAAAAGAATAAATATTAATAATTGAAAAGAATAAATGAAATATTTGCCACCTATCCCTTTGGAGCTTTTAAAAAATATATTATTATTCTAAACAACAGAATATAGAACATGCTAAAGATGTTAGAGTTGGGATATGTGGAGTTGGGAATTCATCTTCCTGAGTTCAGATCTGACCTCAGACACTTACTAGCTGTGTGGCCCTTGGCAAGTCATTTAACATATTTGCCTCAATTCTTCATCAGTAAAATGATCTGCAAAAGGGAAATGCAAACCACCCCAATATTGTTGCTAAGAAAACATCAAAAATGGAGTCATGAAGAGCCAGACATAAATGAATGCAACAACAAAATTTTTTCTTTTTTTCTAGCTTGTTTAGTACTCATGTTTGTTAATCTTTGTGTTGCTACATTTTTTGTGTCACTTAGATAATTTGAAGTAGCAAAACATTATCCAATGTTTTGTTTTCTCATTACTTGAAGAAAACTCTTCATAGCTACAAAAATCTAAAAACAGAACATTAGGGAGTTTTTAGTTAGACCATAGAAAGAAGAATGCTAAAAGGCCTATTTAAATCAGAAGCTCCCAGAGCTCAGTAAAGTTTGTTTTTATTATAAACATAGGATCAGAAATTTAGTACTGTAGAGGCCAACCAGCAGTCAAATGTCAAAGAAGTAACTTCAAGGAAGGATTTGAATTCAGGTCTTCCTAACTTCAAGACCAACATTCTATTTACTATACTACCTAGTTGTCCCTGTAACTTTTCAGGAAAACATAAATTTTACAAAGTGGGGTATGGTCATCAATACTTTCCTTTACTTTGAACAAATCTTTGAAGAAAGATTTCAAATTTTAAACATAATATGGAAGTAATAATTCATTCTTAAAGGCCATTCTATGCTATTAGAGGAAAGGGTCTTGTAGTTTATACTGCTTACTTCATGTGGTTATTGAGAGGAAAACACTGCAAAATTCAATGCCTAATGTATGTATATTTTATTAGTAGTAATGGTATGATGGCTGGAGATCTGAACTTGAATTCAGAAAGACACAAGATAAGGTCCCCTTCTCTAACACATATTGGCTATGTGGTCCTAGGCAAGTCTCTTATTTCCCAGGACTCTAGTCAGTCCTCTAAGGCTACAAGTTGCAGAGATGCTGCCAGTTTGCTTTGAGGAAGTTTCCTCATCTTGGAGTTGATAAGAGAGGTAATGATGTTGATGGTGCTGGGTAGTAGTCAAGACTTCTTAAACTTTTTGCACTCAAGACCCCTTTTCATCCAAGAAATTTTTACATGAATCTGAATATATAGCTATGAAATAGGCGTAGTATACAAATGAAACATTGACTGGTAAAAAATCATACTTTGGAAATCCTTACATTGATTTATGAGACCCCATTCGGGGTCACAAACCTCAATTTAAGAACCTGGGATGGTGATGATGGTGGTGGTGATGATAATAGCTAGCATTTACATAAAGCTTTAAGATTTCAAAGAGCTTAAAATTTGTTATCCTATTTGAACAACATTCCCTAAATCATTGAACCGACAAGGGACAATCTCTATCCCCTGTTGACAGTAATAGTAGTATATAAAAAGGCTTTGAGTACAGATTTATTGTTCAAGAATAGCTTAACAAAGTTCAGAGAGATTCATCATCAGAAACTTGGCCATGAGAAATAAATAATTTAGCACAACACTTGTAAAAGACCTTCTACTAAATCATAAAGAAGTCAAGGTCTCTGTTGCTAGAGAAAGTACCACAGTAATGAAATTATGAATCCATGAAATATTGAATTATTAAAATGCAGTATTAATTTTAAAATTTTATTGATATCATTTATTTACCTATCCCTTTATTTCTAAATGCATTGTACTTTCCTCTTCCATTCAGAATTATCTTCCTTATAACAAACTATAAAAGAGAGAACAAAAATGTAGTTCAATTTCTATTATTTTGCAAGACTATAGTCTCTCCCTTTGCAAAGAAGATTGGAGGGACATTTTTTCATATTTTCTTTTGTGCCAAACATGGTGATTGTAATTATATAACATGCCTTTTTGTCTTTTGGTTCTTTCCATTTTTCTTATTATACTCATACTTTTTTGCTTTGGCTTACTTTACTTTGCATCAGTTCATATGCTTTCTCTTGCTTCTTTGACTTCTTCATATTTACAGTTTCTTATGATTAAGAATTTTCCATTATATTTTTGTACCACAGTTCATTTAGCTATTCCTAATTAATAGTGCTACTTTGTTTCTAGTTCTTTGCTATTGCAAAAAAAGTATTTCTACTAACATTTTAGTGTATATGGGACCTTCCTGTCTTTGACTTGGCTGTTCTTGACATGTACATAAGCCTCTGTCTCTGCCTTTTCCTGCTATTTCTTTGTTCTGGCTATTTCCCATACCTGTAATGTTCTCAACTTCTAAATTTTAGAATTTCTGGCTTCTTTCAAGACTGAATCAAAGGATAGCTTCTGCAGAATGTCCTTCTGGGTCCTCTTAGTTGATATGGACTTCCTATCTCAGACTACCTTCTATCTATTCTGTTATGAATTTTTAATAAAATTATTTCTATATATGTTGTCTTCTTTTTAGTATGTGAGCAACTGCATGTATGGTGGTGATACATGCAATATAATGCATGTATAATACAATATAATACAATAATATAATTCCTTCTGCTAGATCAGGTTGAATCCAGAAGATATTAGTCAAACAATCCACAAACATTTATTAAGCACCTACTACATGCTAAGCACTGTGCTAAACACTAGTTTTGAGCTGCATGTGTAAGGCCAAATCCAATTGGGTATCCACTCCAAATCCAACACACACACACACACACACACACACACACACACACACACACACACACATATATGGTGAATCTTTGGGAAAGGTAGGGCCACTAAGCTTCCTAAAGAAAGACCTGAATCTGAACTGGCCCAGGTAAAAAACCCAACAGGGCCAACACTTCCTTCTGATCAACAATGGTATTTGGCTGTGAGTGGCCACTGTACTTCATGCTTGGGAAATATAGAGACCCATTTATATAAGGATTCACAGAGAGGTAAAGACTTCAGACTTGTAATTATCCTTCACTTACTTTGTTTAGTGTATTAGCCTTTGTTTCTACATGGAAATTCTCTGGCACTAGATTGTCATTTTTCCCCAGTCAGAAATTCAACATTACTCTTTTTACAAATATCATATTCAGGAAATAGAGCCACAAAGATCTATCTCTAGAACTTCTTGGGGAGAGGAGAGCAATCTATTTGGAGATAAGTCAACAAGCATTTATAATGTACAAAGCACTTTGTTAATACCAGGAATCAAAATACAAGTAGAAAGAAAAAGTCTCTGCCTTCAAAAGTTTACATTCTAATAGGCAAAGACAATATATAAAAGGGAGTTGAAAATGAGAGGGGGGGGCATTTTATGTATAATTATCCCTTCCACACTATGACTTTTCCCATAATGGTTTCAATGTATCCTAAATCAGCATAAGAAATTAAATGGAAATTTTGGGGGAGTTTTGCAGATAACACACAAAGGTCAGTGGATGACACAGAAAAGGTTTAGAAACTCAGAAATGCATAAAATAGATTATAATATTGTATAATATCACCACCTTTTAGCTTTGAATGCTATAATTATTGAGACTTATTCTCTGGTATGAAGGGAAAGCCAAAAAAATTTACACTGATTTTCCAGGTTACGGGGGCACCATCCCTATGATATAGAAGAGATAACTGTAGATAATGACAAGTAGAGTCAGAAATGCTTCTCTGAGAGTAATGAAGACCAGCTTGGTCTGAACATGAACCACCTCCTTAAAATGCTAGTTTTAAGAAGAACCAAACAATCAGAGGAAGAGGCTGTAGGGAGGGAAATACTTACATTGTGAGCAGTTAAAGGGTGAAATGAGTTTCCAGGGTAAATAACTGGCTTCTGGGGCATTGTAGAGATAGTTTGGAATAGACAAGAGTTTTTTTCTGGAAAATAATGAAGTCTTGAAGGGCAGACTTGCATTAAAGATAGGATCAATGAGATCTCCTGGAGATGCTAAACCCATTTGGTTTTAATAAATTTAATAATCAAATTGTTATGCTGATTTTTTTTCATAAAGAATAATTCGAATCAATTCAAAAATATTTATTAAACACCTATTATAATCTGTGAAAAGTACTGAGAATATAAAATCAAGTCAAATTAACAAACATGCTCTAAAAGCTTACAGAGAGCAGGGAAGAGATGTAGAATTATGTGTTTTTGAAAGATCTGTATTTCAAATACCCTCTTCTCTTCCCTCTCCCAACTATCATTGAAATTGATTGCTACTGTTGCCTACTACTCTGAGAAATACTTGGTTACAAAGTGTTTAAAGTAGGATTCAGGGTATCATGGTGAAAATTACTCTCAATATAATTCTGTGCAAATAAATTTCTATCCGATTGCATCTCCTAGTATTTCAACGAGAGGCACTAGTTCGCACCATTGAGATTTAAAACCATATTTGAAATTATATAGCATAATTTGCTATGTTTCACCAGTGTCATTTTAGATGTACAAATTGAAGTCAGTTAACAGAGAGCAGTGGGGAAATAGAGACAGAGAGATAGCAAGAGAAAGACACACACAGAAAGAATTTATGTGTAATTTTAGATGATTTGTTAGCTCCGTGTTGTGATAGATTGTTTTTATTTTCCCTATGTAATTTGAGCCTCATTTTTCATCATGATCTACTTGCATTTGCTTTTTTTCTGTTTCATTTTTTGCATCTGAGTTGGGCAAAGATGAGTTTTTCACCAGAACTATTCTTATAGATGGTATGGGATTCATTGGTTATTCTGTTTATTAGATAATAAATATAAACTCAAACATGCTGCTGTAGGCCTTCACTAAACTGCATTCCCTAACAATGAACACATAGTGTCACTGTGACCACATACTAATAACACAAAAATTCTAAAAAAAAATAACAAACTTTGCCTAAATTTCAAAGTTATTTCTTTGGCACCTGGATGTTCCTTTGGAACTTTTACTATTAATTATCTTTAGTCCACATAGCATGAGGTTTAAATTTTAATCATCTTCATTTTCACCTAAGAGGCTTTCACATCTTCTACAGAAATGCTTCTTCTGACAGTGTAAGAAAGTCAGGAAGCAAACAGGCAAAAGACCTGAACACTGCAGTTTTCATGTCTGATGCATCACCTTTGTGGATTAATGTTCAGGGGAGAAATAAATTGGTCTGTGGAAGTCGATAATGACCCACTAGCATGCATTTCTGGTCAGCTATGCTTAATCAATGTGCTAGAAAAAGATGTTCTGCTCAAAACAGTAAGGAATACAAATTCACCAAAAATGGCCAATGTCTGCCTTGAATGGTAATTGAACTCTTGAAAAACAACCACATTTTCTAAAGTCATGTCTACATAGACTATTTACCAACACTTAGTCCAGTTATTGGATGTTATACTTTTGAATTAGTATGAAAAATTTATGCTCATTTTTGTTTTTTTCTTATGTAATGATATATTTTTCCATGATAGATTGAAGGATGCAGAGAGACATAATAGATCAATGAATGAACAAACATTCATTTAGTGATTGCTATATCCCAAGCACTGTGTTAGACTCCTAGGCTCTGAGATACAAATTAAAAAGGAAAACCTTACCTGCCTTCAGGAGTTTACATTCTATTGATATGTGTGTGTATACTCACACATGTATATATATATATATATATACATATATATATGTATATACTTATGCATATATTTTAGGTAGCTGATATATAGATAATGTAATTAGCATCTACAAATGATGAAGTAAAAGGTAATGTTTCCATTCAAAATATTCTGAATAATTCAATTTTCTCTTATCCTCGACAACAAATCACAATTTGAAAGAGTGGGAGGAGGAAATTATTGAACTTATTGCAGCCCTCATTTGTTGAAAAAAACAAAAACAAAAACAAAACAAAGTTGGAATTCTTTGCTTTGGGGAAAAAAACCCACCAAAATGAAATTCTGGCCCCAATTGGATACTGCATTACATTATATAACATCATATAAGCCGTAATTGTGACAATATTCTTCACTGTACTATATTGCACTGAACTGTACTGACTCATGCTATCCTATATCTTTCCTTTTATTTGTTGCAATTTTCCATTCTTTGGTCTGTTTTCCTTTGACCTGTTTCCTCTAGGCTAGTTCTAACTCGCCTTGACCTTATTGTGGTTCAGAATATATCAGTTCCGATTGCTTTCATCTTATACTTTTTCAAAATCATATGAACATTGGGATATTGGGCAAATAAATTTTAGGAATCATTATCCCCTAGCTAATCAACATGGGGACATATGTTTGTTTGTTTGTTTTTTTTTCTCGAGACACAGAGTTGGAAATTCTGACCTTAAGTCAAATCTCTGCCACTTCTAACTGGGTGCCACTGGGCAGGTAAATGACCTCTAAAAGCTCTAAAAGGTTCACTTCTCAGGAGCCTTGTAAAGATTAGTTAAATCCTGTGAAGTACCTCAGGAAAAAAAATGAAGTGTTCAATATTATGACTACACTTTAAAATGTCACTTGTAATGAAGTTGGCATGAAGCCAATAAAATTCCTTCACAACAGTATGTCAAAAAGGTTCATTTTACTCCCCACCCAGAAACTTAAAAAGGTGTACCTAGAGCATTTTTGACTTTTTAAATCCCCTTGAGCAAATTCTTTTTTAGGATTTTAAATTGGCAAGGTTCTGAAGTCATACAAAGTTCTACTAATTCACCTGCAAGATCTTAGTTTCAGAGTGTGAGCTGGACAGATACTCCCAAAAATTGAGGTCCCTCTATTTAATGCTAGAATTGAAATAAGGGGGTTGGAAATGTGTTCTCTGAGAAAGAATTTTTAATCATTTTTTAATCCATAGATTCAAGACTGTAAGACTGAACAGTTAGAGATAGTATAATATCTCATAGCAATAGTCAATTTTTACATAGTAATCTAGATGACAGTGCAGTCTAAGTGTATTGTCTTAGTGGAGTCTCCTAATAATTCTGTGAGGTAAGTACTATGGGTATTATCATCTCTATTTTGATTTACAGATGAGGAAACTGATGACAGAGAGGTAGCTTGTCCAGCTACTACAATGGTTTCAAATCCAGAACTTCCAGAATCCAAAGCAAAAACTTTATTCCCCTCACTGCACTATGTTATAAGAGGTTTGCTTTCTTGAAGGGCAGAGAGGAGTACAAAAAAAGGTGCTTTATTTTTTTAAAAAAGTAAAGATTTCATGAAACTTGGGCATGTGTGTCTCATGAATTCTACTACCCTTAGTCTATTTGAAGGTAGAATTAAGCAGGTAATAATAATTCACAATTATATGGCAATAAAAATTTTAAGAAACATTTTTCTCTAAATAACCCCATGAGGTGGGTGGTATAAGTACCAAAACCTAAAGTCTGCGGAAGAGAAAGTTGGGACTCAGAAAAGATGTAGCTTTCCCAGAGTCAGAAGCTTAGCATCAAAACCAGATCTGTTCAAACAGGTTCCATGATTTTTCAGCTACACATTCAGAAGGCTCCCCAGCAGGACAAACAAAGCTTACTGTATGCCATCTCTGTGATAGCTATTTCCAACTTATTTGAGGATCAATAAGCATTTACTAAGCATCAGTGTGCTTCAGGCATTGTTCTTGGTACTATGAAAATAACAACAAAATAAGATTTCTCCTAAGTAGTTTTGTAGGGGATAGAGCACTAGACATAGAACAAGCAAGATCAAATAAATATCCTGCTTCAACTACTTAGCTGGACAAGTCACTCAATCTCCAAGTTAAGCCTCAGCTTCCTTATCTATAAAATGGGAATAATAATGGCATCTAACTTACAAGATTGTGATTTAATGAGATAATGTATAAAGTATTATGAAAACCTTAAATTTCTGTGGAAGTGTTAGCTATTGTTATTACTATTGATTATTGATACTTGTAATAATATAGTAATAACATGTGACAAATACCATTAGTGTTGATACTTATGGGGCAGCTAAGGATTGGAGTCAGAAAGACTCTTCTTCCTGAGTTCAAATCTTGCCACACTTACTAGCTCTGTGGCCCTGGACTTAATTCTATTTCCCCTAGTTTCCTCATCAGTAAAATGAGCTGGAGAAGGAAATAGAAAACCATTATCTTTTCCAAGAAAACTCCAAAAAGGGTCATGAAGCGTTGAACATATTTTAAATGACAGAACAACAAAAAATTTTATATTTTTGGATACCTAGCTAATCCAGTCTTCTGGAATTTTGTATGGGGTTTTCTGGTCTCTTAAAATTTGTCTTTTTCTTACAAAGTTGTAAATAGTCTGGGAACAATGAGAAATTTGCTCTAAATCACCGTAATTTAGAGTATACTGCTATGTCTCCACCTACTAGAGACAGTTGAATTTATCATCTAGTTAATAATGATTCTTAACTAAAATGGGAAGCTGCAAGAAGAGATTCCCTCTTGTCTCAATCTACAGAGACTGATGTTCTATTACACAAATTTATAAAGCTTGTCTTAGGCATCAAAGTTGCTGGTTATGGTTCTGTTCACAATTTATACTCCTTTCCTCCCTAAGTAAGTTTGGCTTTAAAAAACTGACTCAAAGGCACTTTTTTCACTGCTTATACCAAAACCATTTTCTGAAGTTCATGCAAGGCATCAGAGTTACTAGTTACAGTTCTCTTCACAATCAATTGCTCCAAAATCTTGTTGCTCAAATCATCTCTCTTCTCCATCCCATTGACTGCAATAGTTACTGAATGCTCCAAACTTCCCCTGATCTCTGGCTTTTCATATCACATTGAAATTGTTCACATATATTCTCAATACTTTTGCTTTTTCTTGCTTTTATTTCTTCCAAGTATTCATCTGCTTTTATTTCTTCAGAGAAGCAGACAGACTTGAGAAAACTCCTTTTCTTCCCACAAAAACACTTTTTTCATTTCATTCAATATCCCTTTCCTTTAAAACAAAACAGTAAGTTTAAAAAAAAACAGGAAAATAACACTTCACCTTTAAGAGAACATAAACATCAACTCATTACCATCTTGCTTAAAAATCAAAACAAAAAAACAAAACAAAACAAAAAAGATACTTTTCTTATAGGTATCTTTCCACTAAAAGCCACATCTGAATTTGAGAAATTTAGTGAGGTACTAGAAGACATTATAATAAAATCACCGTACCTAGTTTTGACCCTGTACAGAAAAATGAGATAGGAATAAAAAGGAGTCCTGATTCTGCTTTGAAGAGAATCCCATGGAGGACAATGCAGTTAAATGGAGAGATGAATAAAATGCAGATAAGCTAGATTAGATTACTTTTTTTTTTTTTTTTGAGATTGGAGAAAGTTAGAACAATATGGTCCCTTGATCAATAAAATTTTCTCCCGTTTTTACTTTAACTTCGATTATGCAAAAATAATAAATAGCTGAAGAGACAAGAATGTTAATGTTTATGACAGGGTATTGGGGACAATCACATTTTGGAGAGCAGTAGGGTTAAATTAGCAGTGTCACAAACATGCCTTTCTGGCTAGCAGCAACACTTCTGAGTACATCCAAATATGATTAAAATACAATTGGATTAACAAAATAAACAAAAATACAATAAAATATAGATAACACTAATTTGTGGTCTTCTAAGTCTATTTTTGGCCTTATGTACAGTTAGTAACCCCATTTCTATTTGAGTTTGATACCATTGGCCTAGATTATCTTTACATTCCTTCCACTTTGGTACTATGAAATAGCCTTTAATAGTCCATCAAGATCTTTGGAGGTATCATAATAAATTGGATGTATAATTTTTTTCATATGTGGAGTCACATAATAAAGGAACACAAGGAATATTCAGAATAGAGGACAACAGTTTTACTCTTCGTATTTTGCCTTCATATTTTTGTTTCTCAAATTGTTCCTAGTTACAGACGGAAAAGACAGTTCATTTTATTTTACAAAGTAAATATGCTACTAAAAAGAAATCTGATGCCTAGGCTAAGCACCTAGTCAATGCTCAGTATGCAACATCCAAATAATCCTTCAGTTAAGTTATCCCCAAAGTACTTCTGAATCAGGCTAGTAAGGGAGCTTCTCAACAATTGTTAATATAAAAAGGCAGGTGACCCACCCAGATGAGAGTGGAAGGGTCCTTCTATTTCTCCCTCACTTTCACTGACTCCTGTGGCCGCCTGAAAAGCTACCTTAACTATGGGTTTATCACATTTTCTATCTTTTAAAATCACATGTTCTACATATTAAATAGAAATTACAATAGGGAAAAGTTTGTCACTCTAATCATTTATAAATTGTATTATTATTATTATTATATACTATATATGTGTATTATATATAAATTGTATTATTTATAAAATGTATTATTCCATTTCTGGCATTATTTTTAGCTTTTGTTCAATAGGGCTGAAAAATCTAGCAGGATTCATTAAAATAACAAGATAATCCCAGCAAATATAATGAAGTTGAATAAAGTATATAAACATATTTGTTGGCATGGTCAATTGTAATAATTACAGGCTTGATTGAAGTCCTTAAAAAGTATTTCTATTCAAGCAATGTAGTAATTATATATACAAATCTTTTGATGCATCTATTCCTGGCAAAAAGATCTCTCTCTCTCTCTCTCTCTCTCTGTTTCTCTTCCTCCCTCTCTCTCTCCCCTCCCCCCCCCCCTTTGTGTTTCTCTGTGTCTCTGTCTCTCTCTTTTTCTTTATGTCTCTCTCTTTTTCTGGCTTTCTGTCTTTCTGCCTCTCTCTGTTTCTCTCTTTCTCTTTCCCTGTATATAATATGTACACATATAAACATACATATATACATATGAATATATATGTGTGTGTGTATTTTCCAATTAAAGGTAAATGCTGATAAATAAAACTAGTTAACATGATATTAGTACCCTGTACTAATACCCTAATACTAGTACCCTGTAGGTATTGTGAAATTATCGTTGTTCTGTTATTTTTCATGACCCCCTTTGGGATTTTCTTGACAAAGATATCAAAGTGGTTTGTCATTTCTTTCTTCAGCTCCTTTTATAAATAAGGACACTGGGGCAAACAGGATTAAATAACTAATCCAGGATCACACAGCTAGTAAGTACCTTAGTGATACTTTAGCAACATGGACTGTTTTGTGTTATGCAGTATAAGTTCTAATTGTTTTCATATGTTTGATTGGAGAAGCCCTGGAATCCAGAATTTCAGCAGATGAGGAGAAACAGTGAAGTTAAAACATTTAAATGATCAAGATCAAGGAGAGATGGGGAAAGTAAAAACCAAGCTCTCAGTGGTACTTGGAAGCACAGTTATCTTACTAGATGGTGCTGAGCCAAATGGCAAATTTTGATGCTTCAAAGGTTTTCCAAGTCATGGTTAGAACAGAAAGCAGAAAATGGGATATGTATAGGTAGAAACAGAAAAGGGAGATGAATTTGTTTCCTTTAAGACTCAGCTGCTGTATCATCTACTCCATAATGACTTTCTTGATCCTCTCAACCCAAAGAGATCTCTTTTCCCTTGAAATTTTCATGCCCCTCTTTTTGGACTTTTCTCACATCCCAATTGGCATTGAATCTATTTGTGTGCATGTATTATTTCCCCTGAAGTCTTGTAACTGCTGATTAGACATGAATGTTGAAAACAGGGGCAATGCTGTTTTAGCTTTATAAACCTGGTACCTGCACATTAGGTACCTTAATAAATACTTATTGTTTTGAATTTGTTGAATTCTTTATTGCTCTATGACTCAGTCCCTTCTTTTTTCATGCAGAGTTTGTGTTTTGGTCCACGGGAGGTATAAATGGTTCCTACTGCTCAGCTTGTATGAAAGTGTCTGGGACAAAGGAAAAAACTATTAAAGAGAGAACTGAAGTGCTGAAGAAAAATTGAGCTACAGTCACAAAGAGAGGGGAAAGTTAGTGTTTAAAAAAAATCTAGTACATGGTGATTTTGCTGCCAGGAGTACTCTGATTTCCCTCTTGCTGGGCAGTTAAGTGGGCTCGGATGTTGGGAATTTCTTCTTATCTTTGCCCTTTTATAGCAGCAATGAACTGTCAGCTCTGCCAGTAAAACCATTCCCTTCAAATCACACAAGGCTGACCTTGTAAGGTTACTACTCTGTCCAGAGGGCATGCTACTCCTGGAGAATCAGAGAGGCCTGGTTGAGCTGGCAATGAAGAGAAAACTACAAAAGACATAATATATGAAAAGATAACACATCTCTCAAGCCAGCAAGAAATCCAAACCCTTTTGCCTACAGGTGCCTGGGTTTATTTTTATTATTATATCTGACACCAATCTGGGAAAAGCAGAAGGCACCTGTGTGGAAAAGCAGAAACAATTTGCAGCCATAGAAATCTAATTTTTAAAAATTTTATTTCAAGACTGGGGCTCTTCTCTATCTTCATTAGGCTAGCATTGGAGAGGTTACTCAGAGAGTGATTCTCATTTTATTTAGCACAGGAACTTTGACCTGTCCTTTTTCCTGTCCAGGCCGGTTTGCCCCTCCTCAGACAATAACCTTGCCAACCTGCCTATCACCTAATTTAAATTCTATTTTAAATCACCACCAGGCCAAAGAAGTCGTATTCTACAATGAAATCCAGCTTTTCATTTTCCTCTAACATGTTAGAATGCAGATTTGACTCTTTTAATTTTTCTATTTGGAACTTTGAAAGGTTTTATTGTAGTCCAGTGAAATGAGGACATTGCCTTTGATGCCAGAGGACCTACATTCAAGCTCCTGCCACTGATGGTTGCTTCTGAGTGACTTTAGACTCTTAACCAACATGTGACCCTGTTTCCTGATTTGTAAAATGAAAGGGATTGGTCTGGATGATCTCTGTGGTCCCTTCCATTTGTGATCCTATGATTCCCTGACTCAGTGAAGTCAAGGGTATGTTACAGAAAATGGTATATGTACTGAAGGGACTTCAAATCCAAAGTCAATTAAAATAAGAAAATATTTTAAGAAGGTGCTAGCATGAGAATCAGGTAATTAAATTGCTATTATATGAGTGATACTTATTAATTTAAAATAGGTCTATGAAAGTCTAAACTCTTGAACCCTTCTCATTTATAGATGTTCTCTTGCTGAAAATAAATATCTCAAGAAATAACAAAAAAAGGTATATACAAGTATTCCAATGTATAAAACATTTATTAGGGTGCTTATTTATACTCCCCAAAGTATTCATTTTGTTCTTTGAACAATGAGCTCCTTGGTATACTTGGTATACTTAAAATGATTCAATTTGCAATTTAATTTACATAGAACTCAAAAATCGATCTGTTTTATAAGGTGAGGTTCATCTGCACTACAGTACTTGTTTGAGCAGAATAGAAAATAATATCTTATATATCTTGTATAGTACTTTATATTAGAACAAATATCTAGACATCTCATTTGAACTTCACAATAATCATATGGGAATATATGGTACTAGATTTAATAACACCATTTTATAAATGAGGAGATAGTTTCAGAAAAGACAATAATTTCCCCCCATAATCTCACAACTAGTAAAAGGTGGAGCTGGTACTTATATGTAGACCTCTGACATGAAGTTTGATATTAATAGGAAGGATCTCACATTTTTTTGCAGTAACAGGGAGATCTTTGTGCCAAATGGTTTCCTCTACATTTATTTATATTTATATATACTTGAAAAAGGGCAAAGATAAGTTGTTAAAAATAACAAAGCTAGTTTCCTTCCTTTATGCATCATTTTTACTTTTAAAGTAAGAATTTCAACTCACAGAATGCAAACCGAGATGCAAAACAGTTATAATGAAAAACAACAAAATAGAAGCTTGGGGTTGAATTTTGACTTAACCCTGAGTCCTTGACTTGTCAGTTGTACCACTTATAAAACAGAAATAAATAAACTTGTTTTAGCTCCCCTAGTTTTCAAAGTTTATTCACATGTATAGTTACATTGTGTATGGAAGTAAAATTTAAATTATTCCCTCTCCCACTCCAAATATGGTACTATTGCTTCACATGTCAATAAACTCACCAAGACTGTGTGTGCTGTGTCATTGGGGGAGCTATGAAAGTATGTAGTAATGAGGATAATCAAAAAAGGAAACAAAATAGGAAAAAAATTCCCCAGAGTTACTTTTCAATAATATAACTTGTCTGAGTTTTGTTTTCTTTTTTCTACAACATAATGAGTTAGGCTAAATCATTTTTGATATTGCTTCTAGTTCAAAAACCCATGATCTTAATTCACCTCATAATCTGATTTATTTTCTAAAAGAAAAGGGAAGCTCTCAATTTTCTCCATACAACCATAGAATCCTTTAGATAGAGTTGTATACTGACCTTAATTCTTTTTAAAATGTAATCAGTCATCTTGAAATCTTTAGGGGCTGTGTTGCCAAAGTTCTCTGTGTCAAAATTTACCTTGAGTCAGAGCAATCAGTTATCAATTCTATCATAAAATCCTTATAACTTCAAAGTAAAAACTTTTTCAAAATGAGTTGCTATATTATTCCAAATAAGCAATGTTTTTCATAATTGGTACTATTATGAGAAAAGTCTTATTAAATTTATTGTGGTTCTTAAAAAAGGGACCTTCCAAATATGAAAAGTCCATTCTCAGACACTGAGATTGTATGACTGGTAAATAATAGAATTTCCTACTTAATTCTGAAGTATAACAAGATAGGTTAAGCTTTTTATTTTTAATTTTAAAATTTTCTTGTTCTCTCATTCATAAGTAACCAGATAAACCTGCCAACATCTGCTGCTCCAATACATAGAACTGGTTCTATTCAAACATTGGTTATTACATTGTAATGTCTTAGCACAAGGCTGTCGAAATTCAGAGCCGACTGATGACAAACTTGCCATTTAAACCATCTTCACTAATATTTATATGCATGAAATCTTAAAGAACCTTTAATGTGCCTATAATCCTGAACATTTGACAGCTTTTACATAATATTCTAGGCAAAGGTGACCTGATCCTCCTAGGCTGTTGACAGTGCAGCTGAAATGGCCCTCCAATAAATGAAGCAGGATTATCTAGCCACCATGGCAAACAACAGCTCATAATATGCATCAGGAAATTTCCATAGCACATTGGATCTTTGCCTTCAATGACACATAGATCATGTCTGAATATAAAATACACATTTCCCCCGACAACTGATAAGTTTTAATAGACAAGTAGAGTCGGAATTTACTTTAGATATTAAATTGGTTTTGTTCTCCATCCTTAGAAAGAAGTACTTATCATTTTAAAAAAATCTTTCCAATTGATGTGACACCATATTATTATTGTAACTGAGTCTTGCTTCTCTTTCTCTTATTCCAAAATTCATAAATGAGTTGATCTAGCTCCCTGCACCCTGCATTAGTTGGCAATTAATATACATGTACAGTGAATTGCATTGGGTAACTATATATAGGACATAAATTCATGGCTCATTGAAATATGAGACAAAGTGTTATCAATAAGTGAGGACTGGATAATTACCATATTGAAGTTTGATTATACCTCCATCTTAACAGTATCAAAGTTACAGTTTTCTCTTAAGTTTATGGTACAATGTCAAAATTCTTGGATGTTTGCTGACAATCTGCAGGAATCAGAGCATATTCAGCTTTTACCGCAATTAGAAGCCCACAACCAGCTTTGTTAAATGTTCTCTCTTTAGTTAGTAGCTTGACAAAATGAATACCAGAGAATATCAATACTGGTCTTTTACAACTCTTTGCCAGAGCAGCCTCAGGATTAGTTGGGTTGGCGTGGTAACAGCATTAGAGAATTGAATTTATTCATTCTCTGAAGACAAATTTACTATCCCTTCTATGTCTTTAAGACTACTGACAGAGGGTGAAATGGCTCATTAAACCCATGTGCATCTCTTCACACAAAACTCAACTTCTCCATATCAAAAAATCCAAGACTCAAGTAAGAATATGTTAATTGCAAAAAAAAAAAAAGAGTGAAGAGAATGGCTTCTAAAAGAGCCATCTCTGCTTAAAGAATTTAGGATTAGGGGTAGGGTTTGGGGAATAGGAGAGGAATGACCAAATGACAACATGATATGCTGCCTAAATGAAATGCTAATTATTTTAAGATAAAGAGCATAAAAGTAAATGTAGTTGTGCTTTTTAATACTTCAAAATGACAAGGCTATCTTGAGGTTCTCAGAGACATTATTAAGGGCAATACTTTTAAGACCCAGATGAAAAAAACCTTTAAATAGCAAGTTGGGGGTGTGGTGGCACCCAAAAACCCAGAACTTTTCTGAAATGTTTGCTATAGACAGTACTCAGAAATGAATGGCAAAGTTTTCATGAAAAGGAGATTTCAGTTGAACTGAGAAAACCTGGGGACATTATTTGTTTTAAATGAAGCTCTTAGATTTGAATTCAATCATCAATGCTTACTGAAAAATGATAACATGGCCTAATTTTCCTGCAGGGAATGTGGCAACTTAAGTAGGATTTTTGCAAAAGATCTTCATGATTGGCACAGTGGTACCAGTCTGAGTTTGACTCTTACCTTTGATATATAACTATGTCACCGTTAGCCAATCATTTAACTTCTCAGTCTTTGAAGCAATTCTCTAAGGCAAAGATTCTTAATCTGGGATCCATTGGCCCTAAAGATGTCCACATTTCATGGATTTCATGCAGTCCTTGAACTTGGATGGAAAAAAAATTAAAATTTTATTTTCACTAAGCTTTAAGTAAAATTGAGTATTTCCTTCAATTATTTGAAATTATTATTGTGAGAAAAGAACCATGGATTTTACCAGAATAACAAAGGTATCAATGACACAAACAAAGACTGAGAATCTTTTCTTTCATAATATGATTTGGTAATGCATGGTAATGTCATTTTGGTCCACTGCAAGAGCAAATAACAATCATACCATACCTTGCAAAGAAACTACTGACCTGAATTGATTGATAGAGGGAGTTACTTCATTTGGATTTTCTTAGTGAAATTTCAGGTCTACTGCTTTTCATAATTTGGGGAGAAAAAATAGGAACTTTAGACTAAAAAAAGTTTACAAAATTGTTTTCAGAAGTTATGGTCATATTAAATACAATAATGGTGTAATGAAAATGTAGTCTGAATTTTAAGCATAAGGCTGATATAAAATTTAGCTAGTTTAATGGCCCTTCAAACATTTTACATATCCCTCAACTCTCTCTTTTTTTTAAATCTATGTGCTTCCTTCTCCAAGTTCTCTGTAATCATCACCTACTTGGCAATTACATAGTGACTTACAGGTAACTCCTGATTATGTCATGTCACAGAACAGCAGAAAATAAAGTCCTACTGCAATTTTGACTACAGTGGTGGGGTTATGCCATTGATTCTTGCTTATGAGTACCATGGTACTGAGACACAGTTTTTTTATTTTGAATTATTTTTGCTGATATCTTTGTGTTTTTATATACCCTTGATTATGCTTTATATCCCTTTCCTTTCCTCTCTCTTTCTCAGGAAACCATCAATGATGATGATGATGATGATGATGATGATGATGATGATGATAATGTATCAAAATGATAATGATAACTAGCATTTATATAATACTTTAAGGTTTGCAAAGTGCTTTACAAATATTATCTCATTTGAGCTCCACACAACATTAAGAGGTAGGGGCTATTATTTATCCCCATTTTACACAAGGGAACTGAAGATGACTAGTTTAAGGTCACACAGCTAATAAATGCCTGAGACATGATTTAAACTCATGTCTTCCTGATTCCAGGTCCAACAAAATATTTTTAAATTTTAAAAAGAGGAAGAAGATAAAATTTAGAAAATTAGTCTATCAAAAAAATCTGATAATATTTGTAATGTTCCTCACCTGTGTGTGTCTCTCCATACATCTCTCCTCCCCATACATCTTTGCAAAGGAGTAAGAGAAATACTTCTCATATCTTTTCTTTGGAGCCAAGCTTATAATTTGTCAATGTTTATTTTTTATTGGGTTTATAGTTATTCATCTTTCCATTTACATTATTGCAACATGTATGTATATGCATGTATACACACATATATATGTATATTTTATTGGCTCTACTTGCCTTACTTTGTATCAGTTTATGAAAGTTGTCATATGCCTCTCTGCATTAATTACTTTCATTATTTCTTAAAGCACATTAATATTCCATTAATTCATGTTCCATCATTCTTAGCAATTCCCTAATTGATGGATATCTACTTTGATTCCAGTTTTTTTTTTTTATCATAAAAAGTGTTACCATAAATTTTATAGTGTTCATGAAATCTTTTTTGGGTCAATAATCTCCTGGGAGTATGTGGCCCCCTTTGGCCATCTTATTTGCATAACTAATTACTTTCCAGAATGGTTTTTATTAATTCAAAATTCCACCAGCAATATACAACATTGTCTTTCTGCAATATTCCTCTCTCCCAATCTTAACTATTCCCATCTTTAGTCATCTTTCCCAATTTTCTGGGGTAATTTAGATTTTTCTTCTAATGCAATCTTTGACAGAGGCAGACTTCTAGTAATATGTAGATACTATATCCTCCCCACTTCTGAAGAATAGATCTATTTTAAAAATGCATCTGAAAATGTTTCACAAATGAAATGCTTTGGACACTTCAATTCAACAATTAACTAAGAATTTACCAGATGATTATTTCTATCCAAAGCACTATGCTAAGTACCAGGAATAGAAAGACATCTTGCTGCTCTCCCCTCCTCAAATAGATTTAATCATTTTTCTACTGAAAACTAGGACTTTCAGATATATTAGATGTGAGTAGAGGAGGGACTATTCTTTGTATTCTTGTTCCCAACTCTTTGTAAAGGAATATTCACATAGTAAAGTCTTAATAGATACTTTTTCTGTATTTCTAGCTATATTCTCTTTCTCCTAAATTCTTGGTACCAATTGTTTGAACTGAATGTCTCAAAGATATCTTAAACTCATCTTGTTTAAAAATAATTCATTATATTTGTGTTTCCCCTCCCATTTGGCATATTTCTTACTTCCAAGGTCTGTTGAGGACCTTACTATTGAAAATACTACCAAGCTTTTACATCTGAGTATCATCATTGACTACTCACCTCGCATATCCATTTAGTTTCCAAATCAATTTATTCCTATTTCCATAAAATCTCTTATATCGTGTTCTCCCTCCTCATACTACCAATCCCTCTGGTTCAGACACTCATACATAATCACTTACTGGGATTGTTGGGATATCCCTGGTAATTAGTCTCCCTGCTCTAAGTCTCTCTCTATTCCAATACATTCTTCTTACAATTGTCAAAATAATTTTCCTGAAGTAAAAGGTCTGATGACTATCCCTTATTCAATAAACCCCAGAGACTTCCTATTACCTCTAGAATTAAATATAAATAGGTCTGTTTAGTATTTAAAACCCTACAGAATCTTACCCTGAAACTATCTGCACAACTAGGTGGCAAAGTGATTAGGGTGCTGGGCCTGAAAGAAGGAAGATTTGTTAAGCTGTGTGACCTAAGATAAGTCAATTAACCAACTCCATTTCCTCAACTGAAAAAAAAAAAATGGTGATAATAACAGCACCTACCTCCCAGGGTGGTTGTGGAGGATCAAACAAAGTATATGTATAAAGTACTTAGCTCAGTGCAAGGTACGTAATAGCTGCTTAATAAATGCTTTCCTCTTCCTTCCTTCCCTTCCAACTTTATTACATGTTGTTCCCCTTTATACACACAGTCAAAGTGGCTTTCTTACTGTTTGTTTCTAGAAAAAGACTTTCCTCATTCCCTCCCAACCTGTCCCCATACCCACTGTTAATTCCTCCTTTAAAAAAATCATTTTGTACCTCTTTTGTATATTTAGCATCTCCATTATATACCTTTATATGTAAATATTTCCTCTTCAGCTAAACTGTAAACTCCTCAAAGATAAGTACAATTTCTCTCTTTCTATTTTCAGGACCTAGAATATGATAGATACTTAATTAATACTGGCTTATTGATTGATTGAGTCTGGAGTCTAGAAGTTTTGGGTACTGCTACTTACCATTTGTCTGACCTTGAACAAATCTTTTAATCTTCCATTTCCTGTAACATGAAAGAGTTGGATTACATAGTCATTAATGTCCCTTCTCATCCAAAATCTACGATCACATGAGATTATATACTAAGGCAGGACACAAAAAATATATATTTGTCAATGTAAAATATAGCATAATCACAGATATTTTTATAGATTGATAAATTTTAAGCTTTTTTAGATTTGGTTTTAGATTTAGATTTTGGTCTTTGATCTTGATAAGATTGACTAACTCCTCCAAACCCCCGCCCCCAACTTTTAACTAGGAAAAAAAATCTTAAAAATGCTCTGAAAATGCAAAAAGTTAACAGGTACTGTGTGTGCACTGAGTTGGTGAGATGTACTAAGTGGTGGTTACCACAGGGATCTGTATTAGAGACTTTCCAGCTTAACATCTTTATTAAAGATCTGGGAGAAGATGCAGATCTGGAAACATATTCATGAAATTTTAAGAAGATTCTAACTTGGGAGGAGTATGGGATTCCAGGGAGACCAGAAATAGAATTGGATGAAGCCAGAAATATTCACATGAAAAGAAATTCAGCCTTCACAAATTGCAAATGAATAGATGTGGAGGAAATGGTTTGAATTCTTTTCAGGCAATAAAAAAAAATAAATACGGTCAGCTGAAAAAGTTTTCCAGGGCTGATAAGTTGTAATTTAGCTATGTGTATATTATTATAGAACTGAAAACAAGTCCTGAGCCATCTTAAATTACATTTACAGAGGCATGAGGTGATAGATTAGGAAATTAGCTGACCTCTTAAAGATGGCCTATACAGAAAAATATAACTTTTTGCTTTTATTTTTTTAAACAACATTTAAAAACAGGAATCCTACACATCTGAGCAAGGGTAAATATTGGGGAAAAAAATCTTGACATATATTACTTGCTAAGTAATTATTCTGTTTTTCATTAAACTAGGTAGATCAAAAGATACCAAGTTACAGGATATAAACAAATCATAAAATTACATTATAGCTTCTGCCAATGTTACAAGACTAAGCAGACCAGTCTGCAAGTATATTAAAAAGAGCCATGGATTTGTTGCCAGAAATTCTGGGTTCAAATCTCAATTCAAGTCTATGATTTCAACTGTCATTTATGTTTCCAGAATCCCAGTTTTTCCTTGTGGAAAATGTGAAAGTTGGACTAGATTATTTATAAGGACCTTCTACCTTTAAACCTTATGATTCTTTAAAATAAAAAAGTTAATGTTTGAACAGTATAAAAATCCCCAAAGAGTCTTACAAAAAACTCAGATGTTTTGGAACTATAAGAAATCATAGTTCAGAGAAAGATATGACACAATGTTTTGAAATTTACTCTGTATTTATGCTTTATATTTAAAAACCAGGTTCTGATTGACGCATCAAAAACATTGGCAACCTTTAATCCAGAATAAAACACCCAATAATTTAATGTAGTAATACATACAAGACAGAGAATAAAGTTTAACAGCTATTCCATTTTATTAAGCCTTAGGCAAAAATCACATGCAGATCAAAGGCGTTTTCTCTGAAGAGATAAAAAGGTAAAAAGATGAACAATGCAATAGAGTTGGTAAATAATCAGGAAGACATTCTAAGATTGACTCTTTGGAAGAGGCTAGCAAAAGATCATTGAAAAAGAAATTAGAAAATATAAAATAATATCTTCAAATAATGCAATCCAAATGACCTTTCCACTTTTCCCTTTGGTTTCACAAATAAGTTTGTTGAACTTCTTATTTTATATCCTTTTTGCAACAAAATGAGAGCCAAAATAAATGAGCAACAATCAGGATAAGAAATCCACCTTGAATTCTCAGTCTCCCTCAATCTCAGATCCAATTAGTTGACAAGTTTAGTTGCTCCTCCCTAACCAATAGCTCTAGCATTTGCCCTCTTTTCCATTCATGTTGTTGTTCAGTCCTTTCAGTGGTGGATGACTCTTTGTAACCCCATTTGAGATTTTCTTGCCAAACATACTAGAATAATTTGTCATTTCCTTCCCCAACTCATTTTTACAAATGAGTAACTGAGGCAAGCAGAGAGGTCTTACTATTTTGGGTATTTGCCACTTCCTACCTAGAATACTGCAATAGCCCCTAATGTGGTCTTTCTGCCTCCACTCTTTTTATTTTATTTTTATTTTCCAACCCATCTTCCAAATAAGTGCCAAATATATATTTATAAAGCACAGATCTAATCATGTCACTTTTCTTGAGAAGCTTCAGTAATTCCCTACTTCCCATAATACAAAATATAAATTGTTTGACATATAAAGTCTTTCACAATCTGGCTCCAATATATCTTTCCAGACTAATTTCACATTGATTTCCTTCATACACTATAGTTTTCAGGCAAATTGTCTGAATTTTCTCTTTTCTCTTCTATAGATACTTCCTCTCATGCCTTCACACATCCTCTCAGATTGTTCTCCTATGCCTTCAATATACTCCTTCCCCTTAACTTCATAGATAACACATTTCAATATTTAGATCAAATGCCACCTCTCACATTACCACTCTTCCCAATCCTTATTTCTCTCTCCACCTAAAAATTATTTTGTGTTTGCTCTGTATCCATTTTGTATTTACTTATTGATAGATTTGTCATCTATCTCCTTCCCCTGAGGAGAATGTAAGTTCCTTGAGGAGGAAATATTGTTTTCTTTCTAACTGTGTACCCATAGTACTTAGCACAGTGACTGGCACAGAGTTATTCCTTTTAGAATGTTATATTAAATCAAAATAATAAAGAAAATATATGATAAAGGTAAGCTGTATGCATAAAATTTTGACCATTTCCCAGTCCTCTCTTCCCCTCCCCTTAAGATAATTTCTGACAAACTTTATCAACCCAGCAATTACTTGATTTGTGTAGAAAAACAACCAGGCCATTTTTAGTTTAATTTTATTTTGTTTTATGTTGCTGACTTACCATAGATTTACTCTTATGGTGATGAAATGGTTAGCACATTAAGTGTGGTCAGCAGAATGTACTTAAAAACAAAAAAATAAATAGAAAGGGAAGAATGGAGAAAGATTTACAGTTGTTTGACATAAACAGCTACTAAAAGAATAGAATTATGACCACAGATGTGGGAAACAAGGAATACAATAATAAAAACTCAACAAACATTTAAAAAGTATGTAATCTATTCTCATCACTAGAGTTATAAAGATGATTAAAGACATGGTGTCTACTCTTCCGTACTTACAGTCTAATAATGAAGGGGGAATGTACAAAAATAAGTATGACACAAGGTAGAATGAGGTTAGGACAAAGGAGAGATCCCGTCAAAGTGAAATAAGATCATTTCCAGCTGTAAGTAGAGGGGAATATAAGGAAAGGGTTTTTTTTTTTAGAGAAGTTTGGGTCTTGAAAACAAAGATTTCAATAGATAAAAATGTAGAAGGCATACAGATGACCTACCCAATCTACACAAATTCAGAGTAGCATGATAATAGACACAAAGCAAAATCAGGGATTAATTAGAATTCCATTTGCTGGAATCTATTATGAATCAAACCTTAAACAGAAGAATAGTTTATAAGATTAGCACAGTAATGTAAAGGAAAATGACAATGCTGAAAGGTTTCAGAACTCTATTCAAGGCATTCTGTCACCAATTGGGTCTTCAAAGGATTTGATAGTGAATCATCTGACCTGACTACTGCAAAAAAAAAAAAAAAAAGTGATCCACAATAGGTATAAAATGAATCAAACCTTTTCAGATATATTTGATATACTCATTTGTTTTGCTTGATTGTGTTTTTTTTATTACAAGAGAAAGCTCTACTATTGGAAAGGAAGAGGTTTTGTGATTTGGTGGTGGTGTAAAGAAATAGGCAATAGCAAACATTTTAAGCCAGAGTGGAGCTAAACAGTAAAAGACTAATATAACATTATGGAGAATTGGATTTGAGGTTAGAAGGCTTTGATTTCTAAATTGCTCCCAGCTAGTTAGTAGCTTTATGACCATAGACAAGTCACTTAAAATTTCACAACTTCAGTTTATTCATCCACAAAATATAGATAATAATTCTTCTATTACCTACCTCACAGGATTAGTAGCAAGGAAAGTATGTTGTAAACCTTAATATACTTATATGAGTGATACATATTTGTTTATTTTATAGACAACAGGGAAGAGCTAAAAAAATTTAATCAGGACTCAAATATCATAACTACAGTAAAATTTAAAAAATTAGCTATTATTAAATAAATATTGGAAGAAGGAGGATCTGAAGACAACTAGACCACTTAGAACATTATCATAATAGTTCAGGTAGCAGTGCAAGAGTATAAACTAGATTTTTATAGTTACAATTGTAGACGTCCAATTGACAGACCTTGGCAATTGAATTTATGTAGGTGGTAAAAGAGAGATAATTCAAATATTTGGAGCTTCAGTGACACTAAGAGGAAAGTGGTGCCATCGACAGAAATAAGGAAGTTGGATGAAGGAACAATTTTGGGAAAAGATGATTAGTTCAGTTCTATATATCAATTGAAAAGAAATAAGAAAATAAAACACCTTGACAATAAAGAGAGTGATTTGAATGGCTCTAGAAATAATAAAAAAGTGCAAACACCTTTTAGACAGTTTCCTCCTCTACTTAGGTTTTTTTCTTTTCTAGTTTTTACTTATCTATTATTTATTCAATTAGTTCTCCATATGTGTTCCCTTCTGTATGTGACATCTCTGAAATGTATGATCTTTATTGAAAAAAGTAAGTAGAAAAAAGAATATATCTATAAAGTATCTTTATCCCAAAGTTGAGGTTTCTGTAATAACAGTTTGAGTATCACTTTAGCTTTGTAAAGGTGGTAGCAAACCTTGAATGCTATGATGAAAAAAAAAGCTTTTGTTTTATTGGTCAGTGATCAATGTTGCTTAGAGTTCAATTTACATACTTGATGATATAGTGAATGACAAAATTCTTAGAAAAATTATTTTGGAAGAAATATCTAGAAATGTTCTAACCATATTTCCTTATTCTAACCTCTACTTCTCTATGGGATTGTATCTAATTTGTCCCAGAAAGATGTCTATTCTATTTTTAACAATTTAAGAATGGTTTCATGATAATTAGCCAAAATCATTCTTTCCACAATTTAAATTTACTGTGCTATGTGATAGCTATGAGTTAAGATAGATACCCATGTAATTACTTATCAATAAAGCTATTTAATAGTAATTGTGAGAACATGAACAATGTTAATAATATCATAAAGAGACTTTTCAGGAAAAACATAGCTACTATTTTAGAAGATATACAAAGATTTAACCATTGACTATTGAAAGATAAATTTTTAAAGCAATCAATTGATGAACATTTTCTAAATGTCTGTCATATGCAAGTCATTGGGGTTACAAAGTCAAGATGAAAGTCTGCCCTTAAGAAACTTGCATATTATTAAGCACTATTGTTAGGATAGAATAGGCTATATTTTGGTCACTCATTGCAGAATTGATAGCCTTACATAGGTGAAATAAACAAAGATATATTTAAAAAACTATCATCATTTTTTTTCTACCCCAAGTATAACCCTCTTATGATGATTTTGGTGTAACAATGATGGGTTCTTACAACCAGAATTTTGCCTTATGCAAAAGCTTTTAAAAACAAATCCATCCAGAGACTTGTTTGAAGACCAGTCTAACCAAATTTTGAAAAGTTCAGGGCTGATCGTAAGCTGACAAAATTTTCAGCCAGTGAAACTTGTTTCATAGGCTATGTTTTAGAGGTGTTGTGACTTCTCTATGTAGAAAGAGTAGATTTGGTTCAATCTGTTCCAATTAGCATATGCCTGTCCCAGGCAAGATACTGATTTCTGCATAAACAAAAAAAAAATTATTGAAAATGTTTTTGGCTTCAAAGATCTTACATTCTATTGTTTAAATACAACATATAAGCAAGCACACACATGCTAATTTGAAGAGGGGAAAAGTATTTACAAGCAATGGGATCAGGAAAAGTTTGCCATGATTTACATATGAATGTAAATAGTGATTCTCAAAGGTATTGTTGAGGAGATAGTATATTCTTAGTATGGGGAACAGTCTTTGCTAAGGTATGGATAGCAGAGATGGAATAGTGAGTATGGGTAATAAAATGTCGATCAATTTGAGTAGAACACAGAGTGCATGAAGTTGTGTAAATAAACCTAGAAAAGTGGGCTTTAGAAAGCTTATGTATGGTCTTAAGTGCTAAGATGAATAGTTCGCATTTTATTCTAGAAGATTTGAAGTAATATTAAAAGTTCTTGAACAGAAGAGTGATGTGGTGACATAAATCATGCTTTAGGAAAATTGTTTTGACAGCTATATGTAAGATAGACTGGAAAGGGAGAAGCCTGGAAGATTATGGTCAAATTAGAAAGTGTTATAGTAGCCCAGAAGAAGATATGATGACATGAACTAGGGTGAGAGTTATGTGGAGAAAAAAGAGATGGATATCAAGTATTCTGCAGAGACAGAGAAAACAAAATTTAGGAATTGCTAGGTTATGAGAGGTGAGGTAAATGGAAAAGTTGAATACAACTATAGGTATGAATTTTGATAACTAGAATTGTGCATAAAGGATTTTGGAAGAATAGGTGATGAGTTCCATTTTGAAGATGCTAAATTGAGTTGGAAATGTCTAACAGCTGATGTTTGATGGAAACTCAGGGAGGGGATTATGGTTAGAGATTTGGGAGTGATCTGTGGAAAGATGAATATTGAATCCTTGGATGCTGACAAGCTCATCAAGAGAAAATCTATAAACAGAACAAGAGAACGGGGCTCATTCAGAACCTTAGAATATATGTGTGGTTCAAAGAGGGCACATGATGATGATAATGCAGTAAGGGAGAATGAAAAGATTGGTCAGACGGGCAAGAAAAAAACAGAAGAGTCTATCTTCAAAGACATTCAAACTATTGCTTATCTGTATAGGCAGTTAAATGATGGGTAATGCAATGCTCCAGGATCAAAAACAGCCTCTCCCGAAAACCTCCCCTGGATAGAATTTCAGAGATTGATTTATGGCTTACTCCAGGAAAAAAAATAAAACAAAAAAACTTCCTACCAGGTTATTCCAAAGAAGAAAGAATTGTTTTGTGAAGTAATGGTTTTCCATATCATAAAAATCTTTAAATAGAAGTTAAATGACATAGCATAGAAGGGATTAATGTTCAAGTAAGGATTGAAGTAGCTGACATCTCAAGTCTCTTACCATTCAATGATTGAATATTCTGCTAGCTAGAAGGGAGAGGGAAAGAAAGGTCCATTGACTGAATAGCACACAGAAATTTGTTCCTGGAGAAGAACCTCCCCCTCCTATGACATCTTAATGTAGAAGATGTATGACAGGCATAGATGGGGAGATGAAAATATATATCTATTGAGGGTTACTAAAGTTAATCTTTAAACTATTTCAAAATTAATAATAATAGCTTATATTTATATAGAACTTTAAAGTTTGCAAAATACTTTACATGCAAAACCCTCTGAGGTAGATGATATTATTATCTGCATTTTACAGATTAGGAAACTGAGGCTGGGCAAAAATTGAACAACTTGCTCAATATAGATAGTAAGTGTTGGAGACAGGCTCAGAACACAGGTTTTCCTTCATTCCAAACCTAATATTCTTTATACTATTCCATGCTGTCTCTTTTTCTGCATTGGGGACAGACCAGTTTTAAGATCCAACATGTCTGTGAGATGAATGGTACTCAAAACAAACATCAGGACCTCACACATACAAAGGAATAATAATTTCATAATAATTATAAAACAAAATCAATACAAATACATCTTTTCCATTTTGTCACTTCACTCATTTTGGCATTCTTTTTTCACAGTGTAAAGGGCACACCCCTGTTTTTCTACATTTGATTGAAAGTCTCATTTGTACTCCACCTTCTTTTATTAGAGTGGCACCATTTGTTCTGCAATATGAATGAGAGTTCTATTTATAAACTGCTATTATGAGGGTAGAGACTCATGTACAAGGTCTTATCTCAGGAGATTGCTTTTTAAAGAAGGCTATAAAAATCACTTTGGAAAATTCCATTTAATCCAAAGGTAAGACAAAATCTAACATGGCTTACTTATTCTGAATCTGAAAAATCATTTTAATGTTATTTAATATTTATTGACCTAAGTCACAAACTTTATGGGGTCTTTTGTTCAACCTTTCATTTTTACATAGTCCCTATGTTTCTCAGAAGATGATATAGTGGGGATGGGATGAGGAAGAAACAAAGCAGATTAAAACAATAAGGATTTCACCAAATAACTTCATTTCCAGCTCAGATGAAAGCACAAAGTTGTTGATTTTCCCTGCAGCATACATTATTGGTTATCCTTCACTCCCTTCTTTTTGTCACCATTTTCCTTACTCTTAGGAATCCTGCCACAAGTTACATAAAATAGTCTATTGGTATAATTCTAGGAGTTGATGAAAAGATCAGGGGTCAATTCCATTGGAAATAAAATGCCTTGTGTTCTCCTATGATGGCATTGTTATATGTGACTTACTAGCTCAATTGTCTTTAGCACTGATCATATTACAAACAATGATCTCAAGTATCCTAACTGATTATTAGCTACTTTGACAGAGTGTATTATTTCTTCTTTAAATCCTTAGTGCCTAGCATGGTGCATTGCACATAGTAAGCATTTAATAATAAATGTAAGTTGAATGTAAGTTGTATATGCAAATAACTATAATAACAAGTTAGAATATGATTCTCTGTATTTTTAGCACATTGAGATGAAAAGAACCATGTCATATATCTGTTAATTTTATTCCATTGTATGGATATTAACACTTATTTCACTCATTCATCTTGTAAATGTACACCAGTATGCATAAGAAAACAAGGTAAGAGAACAGGGATTTGTACAAATCATCAACCCTACTATGAAAATTTCCAAGTATCATATTATACCAATGGTGTTTCAAGCATATCAACTTAATTTTTTAATACAATTTAATGCAATTCAAAATAAATCACTTAACTGTAAAAACACATACTAAGCACTATACATACATACATATATACACACACACAAACACACACACACATATATATAATGATGAAAAACAGTGACATGGAATTTTGCAAAGATAGAGCAGAACCCATATCTAAACAATTACAATACAAGTTAGCTCATTGTCCTTGGTTTCCCTCAAATTAAAAGGATTGCCCACTCTTTGGTTCCAACTAATAATTATGAGCATAGGGATTTCAAAGGAGAAATGTGTTCCTTCAACAAAACTTTTGACCCCCATAACTGTTAAAGGCCAAATTATTTATGGACTAATGCTCTAGGCATTTTCTTTAACGATGTGCAAAAAAAAAAAAAGATAGTGGAATAAACTCCACCACATAAATAATATTTTTAGGAGAGGCAGACAGAAAGCCAGAAATAGAAAAATTAAGAGAGAGAGATGTTGATAATGGGGTCTGTCAAGTATAAAACTGATCAAAGAAATTCCTTGTCCAATACTTTGGTAATTTGGTAGATCTATGATCTCAATCTTTTGGGCCCTCTCCTAATGGTATAAAGCATGGCCTTTTCTGTTTTTCTTTTTTTCTTTTTTTTTTTAACAATAATAGCTTTTTATTTTCCAAAATACATGCAAAGTTTTCAACATTCACCTTTGCAAAACCTTTTGTTCTAAATTTTTCTCCTTCCTTCCCCACTTATGCCCTCTCCTAGGCAGCAAGTAATCCAATATAAGTTAAATATGTGCAATTCTTCTAAACATATTTCTACAAGGATCTGAACATGGGCTTTCCAAACCTTTTAATCCTGTACTAACTTTGACCATGATTTCCCAATAAATTTTCTTCTGGGAAGCCCTTCAATATTTAGGGAGTTCTTTGACACTGAATGGATACCAAATGACAATGCAGTCTGTTCATTCTCTGGCTTCTTCTGCATGGTATGCAGAATATATTTTCCAGTCATACAGATTTTTAATCATATTTCTTTCTTATTCAGCACAAAATACAAATCCATAATTTCTACAAATTCTAAAACTGATTTCTATAAATACATGGACTATATTTAATTATATTATATATTATATAACATATATTACATATCTATATAAACTATACTTAATTATACTATGTATTCAATTAGGCATTATATTCAATAACTTAATTATTATCAGTAACACTAAAGACATAAGATATTCTGGAATTCCTGGTGGACAAAGCTAGAAAAGGATGAATGTATAGTCTAGTATTCTTCTAACAAGGAATAGAAGGCTCTTAAGAATTATCTAGGTCTTTAAGCCCCACCTTTTCATATTCTAGTTGGGTCACATGCTCATTCATAGTTATGGTCAGTCTTACTTAGACTTAGACTTATTCTTCTCTGATATCTTGAGAATAATATTATACTTTCTGTGTTTCAAACCCTGCTAGATCTAAAAGTCTGTTCCACTTTCCTAGGAAAATGTTGGTTTTGAATCTTAGAAATCCTGTCTTGTTAAAAAGTAAGAAGTTGCTACTTCCAACCAGTAAGATGACTAATGTTAGCTCTTACTTTCCTGAAACATCTATTTTTTGGCTAAAGCCAAATGAGGGAAGGGCTAGTGAATTAAATCTCCTCCTCATTCTAAGTAGGTAGCTGATGATTAGGAATGCATTAATAATTAAAGCACTGCCAATGATGGACTCCTGACATTTCCTCCAATTTTCTCCCATCTTTAATCCATCTTTTAAATATTCCTTTAAAAAATCTTCCTAAAGCACAGCCCTGACCATGTCATTGTCCTGCTAAAAAACCTTTTATTGAATAAGATGCACATTCTTTATTCTGACATACAGGTCCTTCCCAATCTGTCTAATATATGTTCCTAGTATTACTTTTTTTTTTAAATTACCTTTTATGAATCTATGTTCTAGCCAAACTGGAATACTTCCTTATTTGTTCCTTATCTGTTCCTTATTTGTACCCTCTTCAATCTTCAGGTAAATCCATTCTCCATACCTGAATTTCAGTGTCTTATTTCTTAGTAATTATTTATTTCAAAGTAATTACTCATATTTCTGCCTGAAGTAATTCTCTTATTTATGGTTTCATGTATAAATCTCCTTTTTGTGGTCTTCTAAATATATGGAAATGCATGTTTGTTAAGTTATAAATAACAAAGCAAAACTTTTCTCCTCAGAACCAAGCTTAGGTATCATTCATCCACGAAACCTACCCTTTCCTATTAATTAAAAGTGACCTTTTCAATATGACATTAAATTTTCTTAGAACCCTTTTTCCTTACATTTGTTTGTTAACATATTAGATAATCTCTATTACATTGCAATATTATTATGTTGTTCTGTTCTTTTATCTTTATATCTCCAATATCTAGTATGCTACCTTCTATTTGTTGTTGTTGTTCAATAATTTCAGTCATGTTAGAATCTTCATAAACCCAATTGGAGTTTTTGAAGTGACCCCACTTGGGGTACTGAAGTAGTTTTCCATTTCCATCTCCAGTCTATTTACAGATGAGGAAATTGAGGCAAACAGACTTAAATGACTTGCCTAGGATAACACAGATAGTATTTGTCTGAGACTAGATCTGAAGTCAGGAAAATGAGTCTTCCTGATGCTAGGCCAGGCATTCTATCCCTTGCATCATTTAGCTGCCCTCTGCTTTACATATAGTATGCATTAAAATTTTTGAGTGAATTCAATTGAATTTTGAGATTTAAACAGAGTGAAATGAGAGTATAGGAGACATAAGAATGGGATAGGAGCTTGAGTAAAAAAAGGATTTATAAGGAAGTAGCATTTGATTTGAGTCTTGAAACAGGAAAAGTATTTCATCTGGTAAAGAAGTAGGGGGAGTCCATAAACATTGAGGATTAATACTTGCAAAAGGAGACAACCTGAAAGTAGAACAAGATTGGGGTGGAACTAATAGTACACTTTATTAAAATTGAGAATATGTAGTAGTATGAAATAAGGCTGGAAATGTAGGTTAGATCTCACTTTCAGAGAATATTGAGTGTCAGACTTAGGACACTAGGATATATTTTAGGTAGGAGAATATATTTTATGTAAGCTTAGGATATATATTTACATGAAGAGGCACACAGGGTCTCTGAGAAAGAAAATAAGATCAAACCTATGTCCTAGGGCAATTAATTTAGCAAAGTTTTGGAGTTTGGATCAGAATGAAGGTAGGGGGGGAGCAGAGCTGCAAGTGATAATGATCTTGTATTCTAGTGTGCAGGGTATATTTGAGAAACTGTTGAAGAGATTTAAGAATCTTGTACATGAATTGTCACTGTCAATATTGAGATATTATGATTGCATACAAGAGTTTAGGATTTTGCAGAGTAAAACAGGATGCCAATATTAAAATCAAAGTAATTGCTTCTTGAATTTGCCTACAACATTACTTGCATCTGGGACATTGTTCAATCCATTAATTAGGAAAGTGCATGTTGCATGACACCCAGTGGATCATAGTGAATAAAGAGCTGACTTCAGAGTCTAAAAGACCAATTTCAGTAAGTCAATCAGTCAATATTCATTTATTAACCAATGCATATTTATTAAACCCTTACTGTGTGCCAAACATTGTGCTATAGTACTGAGAAAAAGACAGTCCCTGCCTTCAAAGAGCTTATATTTTCATGGGGAATGACAGCACATAAAAGAGTCATGAGGACTGAGAAAAGAGAGAAGGAATCCAAATGGAGACAGGATGACTAGTCTGGGAAATAATGAATTATTGTTTTGGGTTTTTCCCCAAAATGGAGACCTCCCCAAGATGAGGTAATCTCAGCAATAAGAAAATTGAAGTATCAAGTATGTGTCATAGTGTCATCTCTGAAAGAATTCAGGCTCAGAAAATCTCCAACCCCAACAAAGGCATTTTAATGAGATTTATACTCTCAATAGAAAAGTCAAGATTCTTGAAGGAGTCAGCAGCTCAGCAAAGAAAAACAGTGATTTTTATAAAGTAAATGGTGATGATGACATTACAAGACATGCAAATTGTGAGGTTATAGGAGGAGTTTGCTAACATGGAGAGGTCTTAAAGCTTTGATGGAACTGCATTTGCAGTTACCCAGAATGTAAGCAGTAAAAGCCATTTTGGGTGTTATTAATGTATGGTAATGATATTCTAACTAGCATAGGTTCACCGAGGAACAGCAAAGAAGGGGAACTGCACTGGCACCATGTTGGAGGAAAGATATATCGAGATATGTGATCCAATGTCCTGTTCTGCATCCTATTTGGTGCTACTTTCTTATTGTTTGATTTCTGTATAATGTTTTCTGATGGCTGTCACTTGATAATCTACTGATATGGTTACAGAATATGCTGACCTGCTCATTGTTCCAGTAAGACACATAATTAATGATTTCTATGGGGCTCAGGACTGGAGGCAGGTTTGGCCTATGGGCAACAATCAGAATCCCATCAAGAAGAGAAAGTCAAGTCCTTCTTCCAACACTGTGACTATGTGACCCTCAATGAGTTACCTACCTTCTCAAAGTCCTGAGGAACTTATATCACTTAAGTGTAGACATGGTATTGATCTGCATCAGAAGTCCTTTACTGGGAGTTCCTTACATAATGAAATCACAGATCAGATTAAATATATATGGAGATACATGCATGCATATATCATGCTACATTATATTGCATTATTACAAATACATATAAAATATATAAAAGAAGAAGGGGGAAGAAAAGGAGCATGAGGAAGAGGAGGAAAAGGAGGACTGAAGAAATGGAGAAAGGAAGAAAAGAAGGGAAAGAGAAAGGAAGAAAAAGAGGGAGAGAGGAAGAAGGGAAAAAAGGAGATAGGAAGAGATATCAGAAATATGAAAGGGGAGAGTCAATAAAAGAAATTAGCTCTGTGATATAACACACACACACACACACACACACACACACACACATACACACACAAGAAAAACATACTGCTTTGTCCTGGTCCAGATTGCATGATGGATTTGCTGAAGGCTTATGTTCTTTCAGCCAGAGAAAAGTAGTTTTAACCCTTGGATCAAGGAAGACCAAGCATGCTAATTAATGCTGCTCTACTGACTTCCTGACATTCTATTGAATGAGATAGCTGTCAGTGCAGTGGATAGAGTCATGGATCTGGAGTCAGGAAGAACTGAGTTCAAAATCAACTTCAGATATTTACTAGCTCTGTGAACTTGACTGAATTACTTCACTTTGATTGCTTCAGTTTTCTCAACTATAAAACGGGGGTAAATAAAACACTTACCCTAAATAGTTGTAAGCATCAAGTGAGATATTTGTAAAAAACTTTTTGCCCAATGTCTGGCACATAATACGTGTTATATAAATGTTTATGTTCTTCCTTTCCCCTTCTGTTGCTCTTGCCTACTAAAGTATAGTGAATTTCTAGCCATAGGACCAGAATTCAAATCAGAACTCTGTCTCTTGTTGTTGGTGAGTCCTGTTCAAATCTCCCTGACCCCAGGGACCATACTGTTTATGGGATTTTCTTGGCAAAGATAATGGTATAGTTTATGATTTCCTTCTCAGATAGATTTAGTGATTTGCCCAGGATCACTCAGCTGGTTAAGAGTTTGAGGCTGGATTTGAACTCAAAGTTTCCTGACTCCCAGCTCAGTGCTCTATCCAGTGAACCATCCAACTGTCTCTTCCTATCTTTCCATTTCTTTGGCCCTTAATTTTTTCATCTGTAAAATAAGAGTGTTGGAATTAAGTATTCTCCCAATCTCTCTAAGCCCCCAGAACCATAGCCCTTGTCTGTTCTTTCATATTCTAGCTGACTTCAGCAGTCTTTTTCCTCAGGAGATATATGGAATGTACCTGATCCTTTCCACTATACTAAATTCAGGACCTTTGTCTCTCTTGACCATGCCGAACCTGCTGCCACCCATGTCCTATGGTGAGAGTTACTTTGTAGACTCAGTTTACAAAGACCATGAGCTCATATGTTGCAAATGGTGCAAATTAATTGCTTTTTAGATACTTAGCATCCACTACCTTCTTCCACACTTTCCTTGTGCTGTTTCTCTTTGTGATACAAAGTGAAATGTACTAACCAAATGCTACAACCTCTGGCCAGGACTTTATGAGACAAAGGATTAGTTTTCCCAAAGTGCTACATCCTCCCTGTTAGACAACTTCATTGCTCTGTGCACATATGTTGAGTACTAGCTGACAGAAGGTAGTTAGAAGTGAAAGGAGGCTGCCCTGGGGGGATTTTTGACCCAGATTAGCAACTCTGAAAACTTTACAATAAGTACTCACTGAGAGAAGAGGCTAGCCTACCATAAAGGCATCTACTATTATCATCCCCCAAAACTTCAGATTTGGGGATTTAGAGATCAATCATTTAGAGTTGAATTTAGAGTTTAGAAATCAGCTAGTCCAAACTCCACATTTTATAGATGAGGAAAGTGAAGATGTAAGAAGTTAAATGATTTGTCCATTAGATTTTGAGCTCCTTGAGATCAAGAAATATCCTTTGCTTTTTTTTTAATATCCTCAGTACTTAGCATAGTACTTGACATATAATAAGTGCATGATAATGTTCATTAACCATTATCCAAGGTCACAAGGTGTAATAATGAGTAAAGTTAGTATTGAAACATTCGTCATCAGTCTCCAAAACCAATGCTTTTTCTACTATGCCATTTGAGGATGCCAGGTTTCAAGTGTAAGCATCAGATCCAAGTGATTCAAGACTGTTGTTGTTGATGTGGAAAGTGCAGACTGATACATTTTTGCTTCAAGATCTAATATTCATGAGATGGTTTTCATACTGGCTAATATACCAGTAACAATATCTCAACATGGGGATCATTCTGACCCACATTTCCTTGGGACTTGATAAATATGAAAGTGCATAATCCATTTCTAGTCACTATTCTGTACATGGACTTTTATTCCTTCTTACAACAGGAGATACCCCTCCCAACAATGGAAGAATAACCACAGATTATATGAGCACAGTATCTAAATAGCTCACCTATTCAGCCCAGTCTACTCAGTCTACAATTTCAGTTGCCAATGAATCTAAGAAGTTGTGGCATCTTTGCAAAAAAGAGCCACAAGACTGCTGCCCATTTCCCAGTCAAGAAGGATGGATTCCATTTAGATAAATAGATAAACTCTTTATTACCGCTAGGATTAAAATACTTATTAGTAAAAGCTACTGAAAAAATTTCATCTATTAGTATGCTTCCCACACAAGGAAGCAGATTTCCATTAAAAAAAAGATGATAAGAGTTCATCCATTTGTAAAATAATTATGGTTAAATATATGATCTTTATGGTCCAAACCAACTCTAAATAAGAGATCAATAATGTGATTCTCTTAATAGATGTGTATATTGTAACATTTTCATAATTAAAAATAGATACTTATTCCCATTCATTTCAAAGCTTTTTAAGTGCCTGCAATGGGACTATGTGATTGAGAAAGCAAAGCATTTTAGGAGCTTATGGGTATACTTTAGTTAAGCATGGGATACTAATGGAAAATCATGTTCTAGGTCAATAAGGGCATTTCAAATAGAGCTAAATGTTCTGGAAGTATTTTCCCCTACTTTGAACATTACTAAGAATAACCTTGGATATTTGCTTAACTATTTTACTCTTACATAATATTTCTACTTTTCTCTCTATTTGATAGAAATATACTCAACAGTAAACATGATTTAGTAAGTGCTTATTATGTGCCAGGTACTATGTTGAGTGCTATGGATATTTAGAAAGGTAAAAACATAAACTTTTCTTTCAAGAAACTCACATTATAATGAAAGAGACAACATGGTAGCAACTATCTTGCTATTCTCCTTATATCTTACAGCTTTCCTGCATTCTAAAGTCTGGCCAAACTGAGCTTTTCTCTGTACTTTACAATCCATGTCCCAATTCTGTGCCTTTGTACAGACCATCATACATATATGGAATATAATCCTTCCTCACCTTCAGCTCATGGAATTTTAAAAAATGTTTATTATTAAAGCTTTTTATCTTCAAAACACATGCTTAGGTAATTTTCAACATTCACCCTTACAAAACCTTATTTTGCAATTTTCCCCCTTTTTTCCCCCTACCCCCTCCCTTAGACTACAAGTAATCCACAGAATTTTTAACTTCCTTCAACAAAAAGCTCAAGCACCACCTTCTACATTATATCTTTCTTGATCTCTTTCTCAAAAAATTTGGTGCCGTCCATCTCTAGATGGTTTTTGATTATCTCATAATCATTTTGCAATTACTATGCATTTTCTAATAAACATTATGTATTTCCCATCCCCAACCCCAATTAAAATGGAAGCACCTTAAGAACAGGAGGGATTTCATTTTTTTCTCTTTCTTTGTAACCTCAGAAGCTAGCATAAAGTATGTTGCACATTAAAAGTACTTAATACGTGCCAGTTGACTAGATTGATTTGTATTGACTATATATATATTAGATACACACATATAATGTATCTAATGAGATTGCTAGGTGGGGAAGTGGGTAGAATGTTAAATTTGTTATTGGGAAAATAAAAGTTTAAATCCTGATTCAGATACTTACTTTTTAGCTCTGTGACTCTGGTCAAGTCACTCAATTTCTCACATGCTTAGTTTCCTTAACTATAAAATGAAGCAGATTATAACATTTCCTTGTTGTAATGACAAATGAGATTACACATACAGGTATAATATCAAATGGTACAATATGCATGTGTGTAAATGTGTGTAAATGTATATATACATATGTAAAGGAGTAGCTAGATAACACTGTATAGAATGCTGGTCTGAAGACAGGAAGAGTTATCTGGGCAACTCATTTAACCCAGTTGCCTCAGTTTTCTCATCTATATAATGAGCTAGAGAAGGAAATGGCAAACCATTCCATTACTTTAGCCAAGAAAATTCCAAATAGGATCACAAAGGGTTAGGCAAGACTGAAACAATTTGAAAATATATAGTCCTTTACAAATTTTAAAAATAAATGCCAGCTGTTATTGAGACAAATGTTTCTCAATTAATGTTTTAGAACTATCTTATCTTAAAGACAAGGACCAAAAAGATAACATGGTCCTGGAGAAAGAGTGCAGGATTTAGAATTAGAGAACCAAGGTTAAAATCCCGGCATAGCTACTTATTAACTGTTGAACCTTGGACAAGAATCTCAATCACTCAGGGCCTTTGGCTTCTTCATTTGTAAATAGAGGAAGGAGTTAAACTCAGTGACCTCCCCTTATATTCTATGATACTATTACTCAGTGACCTTTAAAGTTCCTTTCAATTCCAAAATTCTACTCCTGTGATTCTAAAATTACAATGGCATAAGCTTTCTTGTCTCCTTCTTTTATTTGGGAACAGAACTATGGCATCTAAATCACAGGGCTTTTAGCAAGAAAAGGCATTTTTAAAGAGAATATCAGCTATTGAAAGGCACCCAATATCCTTCCTAAATCTTTTCAGATAATCAAAGCCTGGATTATAACAGTGCTCATAAAATGTCTCAATCTTTCCAATACCTAGAGGGTCCTATATTTTTTTTTCCATTTTTCACTTGATTTAACTTTGAGGTAACTTGCTAACCAGAAAATGCAAAAAAAAAAAATAGATTTCTTGACCCAGAAGAAAGATAATTTTCCATTTTTCCACCTTACAACTCTCTTCCTCATCTTTCTCAAGGACCAATCGCTAAATGTTCCTGCTAACACCTACTTAAAAAAATAAACATTTTTATCATTCACATGCAATTAAATTTGCTTAGTAACTATTTGGATTCAAATTATTTTTGTAAAGCATTTACTATCTTAACATCTTAAAGGTCCTCTAAGTCTCCTTGAGGACTTTTTGCCCTTTAATTCATACAACCTCATATGGTCATACTTATGCCAAAGCTGTTTCTATTTTAAGAAAAATTATTGATGCATTTTGAATTTGTTCCTTTCACTTCTGAATTAATTCCATTTCCTCTCCCCTACTGTTCCTTGTAATAAAATAATAAAAATGGAGGAAAGGGACAGTTCAACAAAACTAACCAAATCATCAGCCGAGTTTGACAGTATATTTAATGTTCTATACCCATAATTCCACATAGCTGCAAAAGAAAGAAAGCTCATTTTTCCATTGCTTTTCACAGACCAAATATTGGTTTGACCAAATTATTATAAATTCACAGCATTCAATTTCACTTGTTTTATACCAATTGCTTTTATTGCTCTTTCTATTTAAATGATCATAACCACTGTTTTTCCTTAGTTCTTTTTAGTCTACTGCATGGCAGTTCCTATAACTCTGCTTTGTTTCAGTACTTTTATGTCAACTTTCTTATGTGGCTAAGGGTTGTGACATTTTCACAGGAACCTGTTAAGCCCTGATGTATATGCTCATTGTGTAATGCCTAAGAGATATTGGGGAAATGTTAAAGTGGATTAATTTCTATATTGCTAAAGTATATTGTTATAACAATGAAAGAATATATAATTTCTAGGATACTGGGAGGCCAGGACCTCCATCTTTACCAGCAAAAAGTGCCCTTGTATGTATATAAAACATTATAACCTATATTAGGTCATAATTTGGTTAGCACCAGGATAGGAAGAATCATAATAAATCAAATCAGAGAATCTATTTTATTCTGGGGTGGAACAAACAAAATCTATGGGTTCAGATGTGGTCAGTAGGAGACAGAGAAAATAGACATAATGGATCCCAGAAGAAAAAGAATTTAGAATCTAATAGGTCGACAAGAAAAGCAAAGAATCAGTTGTGTAAATAAGAATATCATTGAGGAATAAATTGTGACCTGTTATCCTCAGATAGTGGACTCAGATTATATACTAAAGAATATTTTCCCTCAGTGCTGTTAAAAAAAAAAAGCTGTTTCCTGGAGATCAAAACTTTTTTTTTTCTTTTTTTTGTCTTTAGAGTCCTAGAGCCTAACACAGTTCCTGACACATAGGAAGCACATAATATTTTGTGGGTTTTATTGAATTGAACACAGATTTTATGATCTGTCCTGGGTATCCATAGCTTTGAGATAATATGTATTTCTAGATACTTTTCAGCTATTACTCATTTTGCTGCTTGAGCATCTTGTAATTCTCCTTGATGCCTGAACCAATCTATATAGGCTATAGGACTTGAGTTAAGCTCCTAAAGTCCCATCTTTGGAGCTTCTGCTGCCTTGATAAGTGAGAGTTTAATGTCACCTACTCCATCAATCTCTCAGCTAGTTCCAGCCATGCTTCACTTTACTCCCCTACCATCTTCATAATCTCTGTTTCATCACCACTTATCTTATGTGCACCCTCTTTACCTTTCTGGAAGAATCATAAAATTGATAGTACCATAGCTAATTGAAAAGGGTATGTTTATCTATGCACTTTGCTTAGTAAATGCAAAATAGCCATTATAGAACCTCCTTAGGCATTTGTTTGCTCATATTGAAAAGTAAACCCCTTGAGGATAAGGTTTTCCTTGAACTTTGGTACTTGTATTTCTATTACTTAAAACAGAAGGTAGCATATAAATGATGTTCAACAAATGATTTTTGATTCATTTGTAACTTATTTGACTCAAACTCTACTTTCTTGTGGCCAGGTTTATTGTATTTCCCCATTTCTTTCCAGGTTTTTCAAATATCTTGAATATTTTGGGGTGCCACTTTGCTATCTACTTGAGCTTCCACTGGCTATGCCCCCCTAAGTTTAGCATCGTTGTTACATTCTACTTCTTAGCATGGCATAGTTTTTACAGAAGAATGTAATGGAGTGGATAGAGCAATGGACCTAGCTAAAGTCAAGAAGATCCGAGTTCAAATGTCACCTCAGATATTACTAGCTGAGTAACCAGGGGCAAGGTCACTTAATCCTGTTTGCCTTGGTTTCCTCGGCTATAAAATGAACTGGAAAAGTAAACGACAAATCATTCCAGTATCTTTGCCAAGAAAACGTTGAACAGGGTCATGAAGAGTTAGACATGACTGAACAATTGTTTTATTTTAATATATTTTATTTAATTTTAATTAATTTATAATAAAATTATTTTAAAGCTATAGCCAGAACTAATCCTCCTGTACTATTTCAATTGCTAGGAGAGCATTAGGCTCATAATTTGACTCAATTCCAACATATCACTGTCCCCACCAACTTCAAATCCAAAATTGTGATTGTTGCTGGTTTCTGCTGAGTTAGAGATAGAGTAGGAGACACTGAAAGAGTGACATCAACAACATAATCATCATCATTATCAGTCAATTATAAGATGCTTTAAGGTTTGCAAGTCATTTTGAAAATGTCCAATTTTATCTTCAAAATAGCCTTGGGAGGCTGAGTCTATTATAATACCCAATTTATACATGAAGAAACTGAGGTAAACAGCAGTTAAGTAATTTGGCTAGAGTCATATAGCTAATAAGTGTCTGAGTTCCAACTTGAATAAAGGGCTTTTTGAACATAAATCTAGTGCTCTATCCATTGGATTAATTCTCATCTGAGCAAACCAAATTATTTGTTTTATGTCTTCAATCCATTTTCCTAAACAGGTTATATATACTCATTGCATGTAGAAAAAAGAAGGGACCTGACACACAAAAAAAAAAAAAACATGTAAAGAATCCCATTCAAGGTGATGAGGTTGTAGTATTCAAATTCTTTCCCACTATTATAGGGGAGCTGACATGCATACATGGAGAATCAGGCATTCTAAAGCTGAATGAAAGTGACAATGAAGAAAAAGATTCAGTGTTATGTTACAGCCTCTGAAAGCAGAGCAAATGTCAGAGAGTCTTCTTTTAAAGATTCCTTATTCTTGTCCAATAACTCCAACTGTCAGAGCATGGAGCTATATCAAAAAGAGTTTCAGGGATTCAATGGGATTGTTTCTTAGCAACTCTGTCAACAAATTTAAATTGCTGTATTTGTGGTTATTCTACAGGCATTTCCATGCAAAATTTGTGAATTTGTAACTTCTGTTTGAGAGATAAAGAAATCAATGCAAGAATTTCAGTTCTAGAGAAAGAATAGAAAGTATTTTGTGGATGTCTTTCCCTGTCTCTGATATTTTAATAATTAGTAATTAAGAACTTGTTTTAATTCTATATCCCTTAGATTATATAATTTTAAATTTTAAATGAAATAGTGAAGATATTGACTTCACCATTATTCATTCATGAGGTTTGGGGATAGAGGACCAACACTGGAGTCCAGAGGCACTGACCACTTTCACATACTGGCAGTGTGATCCTTGGCAAGTCACTTAATCTCTCATTTTCTTTTACAATTCCAGTCCTCTAACACTACAAATGATAAAATCATTGTAAAACTGCATTAGAACCAATCAATCAATCTATTGATAGTCATTCATTAAATTCTTACTAAGTTCTTAGCAGAATACAATGGGACCATCATCTACCCAGAAAGTACTTCTTCTGCTGCTAGGAATTATATTAGTTGGGTGTGGATTTTATGGCTATACCACTTATCTTGAGCTTGCCATATACTAAGATGCCCAGGTCTTTGTCATAGCAATTGTATTCTATCCCTGCCTCCCCGTATCCTATACATTTGGTTGCTTTTTTGAACAATATCATTTTTTTACATTTATCTTTATTATATTTAATCTTACTTTGCCACATAAATCTGTTGAAATAATTTTCATAAGATGATGGATTTAGAGTTAGAAGGAATGGTGCATTTCACCTAGTTCACTCTTCTCACTCCCCTGTACATTTTACAAATGAGGCAAGTAAATTCCAAAGAGGTAAAGTTGTTTTCCCCATGTTTGAGTCCCATCCTATCTCTTCCAGCTTTTTGTCATTTACAAATGTGGCAATCATACTCACTATGCTTACATCTAAGCCATTCATAAAACTGTAGAATCACATGAGACCAGGGAAAAATCCCCACAGAATTCCATTGACAAAGAACTGAAGTGCAGACTTTGCATTTATTCTTATTAAATTTCATCTTGAGAGAAAGTGTGGTGTGCCTTTGGAAGCCTGAAAAACTGGATTTTGTTTCCATCCATGAAACATACTTGCTGTGGGATCCTTGGTGATTCTAACCTTTCAGTGCTTTAAGCAGCTCTATAGGATTATAAATTACAAGAATGAAAGTACATTGATAGGGAGAATTTCCCACACCAGGGGAATCACACCTCAAATTCCTGTCCCTAAATTTCATCTTGTTATTTCAGCCCATCCAGTTTATCAATCATATACTTTTCTGAGTATATGATTTGGGAGGAACTCATATAAAATTACAAATACACAGAGTCATAGAGTTGGAGGGAAACTGAAAGATAATTTTGCCCTCCTCCTACCTAAAATACTATTCATTTTACAACTTTAATAGTGACAAATGATTATTTAGTATCTGTTTCAATAGTTGTGATGCTAGGGAGTTACCTAATATGAGAGTCAGGATATTCCACCGTTTGACTTTGTTAAACATATCTTTGTTTAGTTTGATGAAACCTGTTTTCTTTTAACTTCCCTTTAGTCCTAATTGTAGACCCAAAGCAATCTCATAATAAGTTTATTTCTTCAAAGCAATACATAATAAGTTTATGTCATTTTTTGAAGGAGATCCCTCTTGGGTTCAATACTTAGTATAGTGTCTGGCACATAGTAAAGGCTTTTTTTTTTTACCTGACTCCTAATATTTAAAGAGAATATAGGAGCAGGTAGGTGGTCCAGTGGATAGAGCACTAGACTTCGAGTCAGGAAAACCTGACTCATATTTTACTACTTATGTGATCCTGGATAACTCATTTAAACCTTTTTGACTTAGTTCCCCATCTGTAAAGAGAATTGGAAAAGGAATTGGCAAATTACTCCAATATCTTTGCAAAGAAAAACCCAAATAGGATCATACAGAGTTGGACACTACTAAAATAACTGAATATTATATTTCTAATAAATGTTCTAATCTATATACCCAAACCAAATTCCCTCAACTATTCCCTGTATGGCATGATTCATAGACATTTTATTATCCTGATTTCATTATTCTAAATTTTCTTTCCTGCTTAAACTGTAGCATTCAGAACTAGACACAATATCAAGATAGGACTTAAATAGCTCAGAATACAATAAAACTATTAACTTACGGATCTCAGCACTGTATGTCTATTATTTCAGCCCATAATTCATTGGTCTCATTTTTTAGCAGCTACATCATGTTGCTGTTTTGTAAAGATCTCTGATCTTTTTCCAATTGCCCAAACTGATCATATAATTGATCTTTTTAAAGTTATTGCAAGTTAACATTTATCATTTGTAAATTTAAACATTTTAATCTATTAAGGCAAAATCTTTTTGAATGCTAAACTTAACATCAAGTTTAATAGTTTTCTTTCCAACTTTATATTTCTATAATTGGTAAGCTTGTCTTTGGAGTTTTCATCTAAGTTGGCAAAAGTATTGAATAGGACAAAAATGAAAAACAAACTGTGACATACTACTATTGACTTTATCCAAAGTTACATTCATCCATTTTCTTTCTAAAGGGATAGAACTTGGGATATGTCCATTCATTATTCATTTATTAATTAATATGCATTCATTCATAAGCATTGATTTATTATATAACATTTGTACCATGCTTTTAGAATATATTGGATTTGAATATAGAAAATGGGTCATTTTTAAGTTGCTCTGTTCATTTTCATTTTGACACCAGTATTTTCCCATAAGCAGAAAAAAACTTGTTCCCTTAAAACAATATCATTACTTTTCAATACATTTATCACCTTCTAATATTAATTAAAACTAATTGTTTATTTTAAAGTAAATCTTCATAGAGTTAACGAAAATAACTTTTAAAAGAGAAATAAAAATTTTATTTTTAAAAATACTGTTTAATTTTTTGAAAATACTTTAAAATGAATTTCAAATTACATAATTTTAAAATTAGAAGGACCTTCAGAAGTCATTTAGTTCAACCCACACCTGACAAAAGAATTTCGACTATAATGTGACTGACAAGTGGCCAACCCAACTCCTCTTGAAAACCCCTAGTGAAAGAGAATCTATTAGTTTCAGAGGCAATCCATTTCACTTATGGATATCTCTAACCTGTTTTATTATTGTTGCCCCTTATTTCTAGGGAGAGGAAGATATAAAAAATACTTTTCCAATACTTTGTGTTGGGATTACATGCTAGAATAGTGATAGATTCAATTGTCAGACAGGAGATAAGGTTGGATAAGAACAGTCCAAAAAAGAAAAAAAATATTGACCAGATCCCCAGTGAACAAATGCCAAATGTTAGTACTAAGAATCGCAAAGTATTGTGTAGTGGCAAGGAAAGGATGAGACCACCAAGAAACAACAGGCAAGAAATTATGCAAGTTTCCCGAAAAGAATTCTGTTACTGAGTTTGGATTTTTGAAGACCTGTTAAAGATGACTCCACCATGATGAGGATTGATCAGTTTAGTCTTGAATAGCATCCTCTAAATCTGAGTTTTTAGAGTGGTTGTTAAAGATAGGAACTTTTGCATAGCACTTTAAATTTTAAAAAGGGCCCTACATATGTTATTTCATTTAATCCTCACAACAACCCTGCAAAGAAGGTGCTTTTATTAGCCTTATTTTATAGATGAGATAACCAAGGCATAAAAAGGTTGTTACTTGATCAAGGGCTACATTACTAGTAAATCTGGATTTTACTTCAGGCCTTCTTAACTCCAACTCCAGGACTCTCTAAGATTCATTTATTCTGTGAAAGATGAAACTTAAGTGTTATATATCCAAGGATTCCTTAAATATGGATTGAGGTGGTATGGAACATCTACAATGAGAGGGGCGGAAATCATTGAATTGAGTATTTTCCTATAGAAATGGAAAATGGGAGAAGAGGAATAGTTGACATTTTCCTTTGTCTCTAACATGGGATTCATTATCATAGGCCAATGAATGATCGTAAGATATCCGAGAGCTTTGTATTTCCTTATTGATTGGATGGCTCACATGTTCTGGTTTAACTTGAGGTTCTATGAATCTACTCATCTCCACAGGAGTCTAACATTCTGATCAAATGAGTTTGTCCTCTTGATTTCATGGTCCATCCTATAGAATTTTCCTTATCCTTTCTCTTTCAGATTAGGGTCAGGAATTAAGTCTGGGCTTTGGCCTGGGGATCCAGAACCACTGACCTCCTTCAGCAATTACATATTATGTTTGAATTCACATGTGATATTTGTCATCTCTCCCTTGGTTTGGTTTTAAAAGGTTAACCCTCATGCAACAGTTTATTTTCAAGAGACATGGAATGAATTCTTTATAGCACAATATGAGGTTTTTCAGAAACTGGAATCAGAGGCTCTTTAAAATCTTCACTAGTAAAGTTCTCCATCTTTTTGACTCAGCAAAAAAAAAAACCAAACAAACAAAAAACAAACAAACAAACAACAACAACAACAACAACAAAAAAACACTGCATTGGCCTCACTAATTTCCCCTTTGAGCCATCAGCTTCCTGCAGAATGTAACCTTAACAAGATTCCATCTGTCCTCCTTCTATTGAAATTCAGGAAAATCAAACAGGAAACTAACATAGAACATTGCTAGCAATAGAACTTTCAAGAAAGGATGGCAGGTACATGGGGAGAAAAGTGAAAAGGGGAAAATGAAGCTAATTAGTTTCTGTATAAAACATTCAGCCTTTACAAGGCACTATAGAAAACACAAACCCTACCTATCCAAGGAGTTTACATTCCAACAGAAAATAAATAGATAACTCTTTTGACTCTTAAACCTATTTATCATTTTATTAGTGAATACTAATAGCTCTCATTTAAAATAATTTCATTAAAAATCTACTAGTCATGGTACAATGCTCAGCATTGGGAATACCAATGCAAACAAAAACAAAGCCTAGTTCCTGCCCTTGAGGGGCTTAAAGTCAGTTGTTTTATATGGTAATTTCAAGTATATGTGAGGGTATGGATGGGTATTTCTTCTCTTTATAGCAAAGCCTGCCTTACATGGAGGAATTGAAGATGGAATGTGGGCAGGAATTGTAATTTCGGCACACGCCACCAGGTGGCACTCTGAGCTTTAACCAACTGCCCTGGATTTTCGTGCCAGTGAAAGGAACAGATTGCCTTCACTTCCCTACTTTCTACCTTCCTTTTGGCCATTCTCTGCCTCATTTTTTACCTAACCTTATTCACTCACTGAATGGTTGCTTCAACCAAACAGATCTATTGAAGACTTCAGCTTAAAAAGACCAAGGTCTCCTACTCCATCCAAGGCCATCTCCAGTTGTCCAGATTTATATTTGACCCATGAACCCAGATGGCTCCAGAGGAGAAAATGAGACTGATGACCTCACACAGTCCTTCCTCACTCAAATCCACTTCACTTGCATGTCATGACATCACTTTCATGACATCATGATCATCTTCAAGAACAAAGGACAAACAACGGCCTTTCTTTTAATGTCTATCTAGGTCTTATTTCACCTCATTTAGTTTAAGGTTTCAAACAAACAAATAATCATACAATATTTAATTTCTACATACATTCCTACCAAGATTCTTATTGTCTTCCCAACTTCATATGAATATAATGAAAATATTCTCTCTTTATGGAGTACTTTTACTAAATGAGAAATAAAACATGGAAAAAAAATCTATAGCAATCTGGTGCTTCTCACAAGATACAAACCCTCAGGGTTTCAACAGTCATAGCTAATCTTGTTAATAACTGAGTCCTCAATTTCATTTTTTCAAATTATGGAGGTATATCCAGAGATCATTTTTAGGAGAGTTACCAATAATTCTCCCAATATCAAAGTTATGAAGAAGGTAGTGAAATATGCTATAATGCTCTCTCTTGAGACAGAAGATCTGGTTTTAAATCCATCTCTATAACATAGTACCTATGAAACATTGGGCAAATCAGTTTCCCCAATCATAAAATGATGATGTTGGGCCAGATTGCGTCTAAGTTTTTTGTTTGCTTGTTTTCTTGATCTTGAACTATGATCTTATGATTCTGGAAAGACAATAGTTACTTTATGGATAACTTTATGGACATTCTTACCCTCTGGACAAGTATTGATAGGTTCTAAAGAATTTCCGTGATGACTTCAACTTTACCATGAGCTTCCCTGGCAAATCTAGATTATGTTTGAGTTCCCTGGGCAAATTTCTGCCTGCACTTCACCCTTTTCAGGAGGCCAGTTTCTTTTGTGTCACTATCTTGGATTCTCCTAATGAGTTTGCCATGAAACAATCCAATTTATTGTAAATGATTTACTATAGTATACCATTTTTAGCAATTTCTTTTCTTTTTTTTTTTTTTTTGGTTATGGGACCCTTTTGTCAGTCTGGTGAAACCTATGGGTTCCTTTTAGGAATCAGGTTTTTAATGAGAAAAACAAAAGTATAGGTATCAAAATATTTTTACAAATTTACCAGTTTCACTATGACTTCTTGCTTTATATAAATCCTTTGAGACATTCAGACCATAAGTTTTTGCCATCTTCTAGACAGTGATAATATGGGAAGCTGCTAAGGAAAATCAAATCAAGCAGGCATTATATATTATTTTATAAAATGATTTATATAATATTGATTCTACTCATTTATGCATCAATTTGAAGTTTACAAACAATTTTCCTCATAATGCTAAAAGATATATGAAGAAAAAAATTAAGAAAGAACCAATTAAAGGTCCATCTTAGCACCATGCCTAGTATATAGTAGGTCATGATTAATTGTGATTCATTTGACTTAATGCATGTGGACAGCAAGGATAAAGTCAATGACAGTATATTAAAGTTGTAACAATGAAGAAGAGTAATCAAAATTATATATTTGAATTTAATTCGATAGACGATCCAAAAAAGGCATCTCAGACTTTCATTGTCAAATCAATAACTATTTATTAAGTGCCTATTATATCCCAGGAACTATGTTAAGCAATGAGAATACAAAAAGAGGGGAAAAAAACTACATCAAAACCCAAAAAACTTAATTCTTGTTCTCAAGAAGCTTACAGTCTAATGGATGAAACAGTAAGCAACCAACTATGTACCAAAAAGATTTATATATACATATAAATATATGAATATATAACACATTACATATATAATCTTTTAATATTATATATAGTCTTTTACATAGTTGGTTGCTTACTATTTACAAAAAAGATTTATATATACATTTAAATGTATGAATATATAGCATGTTATATATGTATATAATCTTTCAAATATTTTTATATATAATATTTTTATACATAGCTGGTTGTTTTCTCTGCTGTACTGTACATATATATATATATACACACATATAAAATCTTTTTGTACATAGTTGGTGGCACAAATTGGTGGTTGTCTCAGAGGGAAATCACTAAAATTAAGGAAGCCTGGGAGAGGCTTCTTGAAGAAGGAAGGACTTTAGCTGTGACTTAGAAGAAGCCAGGTATTAGAGATAAAGAAGTAGAGATAGCATAACCAATAATCTCTATCTTGGAAACCAATGACAAGAGAAAGATTCTTCGATTCACATTCCTTGGATTACCAGGCAGCTCTAAAAGTTTTTGTGTCTTCCCCAAGTAGAAATAGGGATGAAAATCCTATATTTAAAGCAATTATACCAATATTATAAATTCTCTTTTTCTGTGATTAGTTGCCAATACTTTAAAAAATAACATCTCAGGGTAGTTAAATGGTCCAGTTAATAGAGTACTAGCCCTGGAGTCAGGAGGATCTGAGTTTAAATCCAGACTCAAACACTTAATATTTAATAGCTGTGTGATCCTGGGCAAGTCACTTTACCCCAAATGCTTCATCAACAAACAAACAAAAACATTCCAACAGATTAAAATGGACATATCAAGGTTTTTCCAAGTATTTCAAGTGTCATCATGAAATTCTCCAAAGAGAATTAATTGCATTTATAGAATCACAGATTTAAAACATTAAAAGGCATCTAGTCCAATACTCTCATTTTATGGATAAGGAAACTGAGTTCAGAAAGAATAAGGACTTAACTAAGGGTCACACAGCTAGCATTTATCAGAGGAGAGATTTGAACAGGTGTTCCTACTTCCAAGATTAGCACTATGCACACACATATATACATATACATGTTCATACATATATAATATATATGTGATATTATATTATTTTATAAACTTGCCATTGCTTTAAGAGGAAGCATGAAGACATAATAAAATTAAACCCCAGATCGATGTTTTAGAAATCACTGCTCAATGTGACTAAAAAATAGAGGGTATTTTACCGATTAAACATTCACTAACATATCTCCAAGAATATGTAAAGAAGCGAATATATTTTGTTGGGTCTGGCTATCCCTGAATTTGGTCTTCTGGAAAGGATATTGGAATAAGGCAGAATGAGGAGGAAGGATTTTTTTTTCCAAAAGTTTTGTATGATGGACTTTTCAGCTTGAGGAAAATGAATGGTTGCAATATCACAGGCTTACTTTCTTCTGTCACTTCTCTTCCCAGAAAAGCTGCTGTCTCCACATTTTCTACTCCTTTTCCTCAGCATAATGTTAAACAATGGAACAAGGGACACACTAGTAGACTCTAATGGTCTGATAATGGACCGCAATAAAAGTTATGTGTCCCCTGCTGAAGGTGAGGACACATAATGGTTGGCGATATCCATTATATGACCATTAGAACTTACAATAAAAGAAGAAAATTGTTAAACTAAGGAGGAAAGTTGCTATTTTCACTCACTTCTCATTTTTAAGAAAAAAATTATTTTAGAACTATAAAAATTTGTATGTGTATATGTTTATCCCATTCAAATGTTTAAGAGGATAGCTATATGTAAATATAATGAATGGATTAGAAATGTTTCATTTTTCTAATAAGGTAATAAGGGAATTTCACCATATTCCAAAATGATTCCTTTTTCACTTAATTTTCATTTTTCATTTCTACAAATACAGAAATAAAAAGTCAAAGAAAGAGTAAGGCAAATATGTGTTCACTCTGTTGAAACTGCCTTCCCTATGTACTTTTGACCCAAACCCATAAGACATATTTCAAAGCATAACATTCAATAGCTTTATCAAATATTCTGCAGATGATTTTCTCTTAGGAGACAACTTTTAAAAGCACCAAGGCCTATTCAGTTACAGAAGTGGTATGTTATCATTCCAGTGTCTTAGTAATATTTCCTCAACAATCAATAAATACAACTTTAACCATTTCATTTGGCCTAAGGGGACTCCAAGTATTCCAGTTATGCCTCCCATTGAACATAATGGTATCATATCAATATTCTTTATCTTTTTTCATAATGATGTACTTAATTTAAAAAAAAAAACTGCTCCCTTTTTCTTTTATCTTTGGGTGATCCCAGAGCTAGTGCAGTTCTGTCTGGGTAATGTGAGGCCCTGCCTATCTAATGAGAGGTCAATGGAATTTGAAGGAACTGATCTCCAACACATACAGTACAACAGGGATCTACTACAGTCCTAAAATTGGCCCTCTTGAGTGTTTTATAATTTAAAGACCAAACAGCTCTTGTATCTCTCATGATGAGTCAGATTCCAATCCTAATCCCAAATTGTCCTTGTGTTTTGAAAGCATTCCACATTTGGCTTTAATTAACTGCTTGGAGAGACAACATATTAAATACAATCTCTGGGGATTCTTTTTAATCCTTTTTTGAAAATGAAGTTCAATGGTATAATGTAGAGGTAGGCAAATAGATTTTGCCTGGTATTTATGTAATGAACTCCTAAAGACAATCTGGGGTTCTCTCCTTGGCTTCAATTTTACTTTTTTTTTGCTTCTGGACATCAAATTTGGTTCAAAGATAGCATCTTCTCCCTGCTACTTACATGTGCACATTTAGAAGTGGAAAATTTTTTACTTTAATGACATTGTTTACAAGATATTTATCAATTGCCTCTCCAAAATTCCCTTCTCTTTACTGTAAATTGTTTGTGTTCTTAACCTTAACTATTTTAATTTCTGAAGCTTTACATTTCATCTAATGCTACATTTTTGCCAGAAAAATATTTGAATTTTGTTAAAACTGTACAGAAGGACTTTTCAGACAAACAGACTTCACCTTCACAAAGCAATAGTAAAGAATGACTACTGGTACCTACAACTGCATTTGTTAAATGAAGTCTGAGATGGTTCATCTTCAGACAAAATCTATGAAGTGGATCAGAAAAAGGGATGAAATTGAAATGCCCTTCATAGGTAACTTCATCGGAGAAGTGCCAAACAAATGTTTGATGAGTTACATGGATTTATTTAAAGAAACATAGTGGTTTATAAGAGTGGTTCATTGTTGCTAGATATTGTGGGAAAATTATCTTTCAAGAGGCTGAACTTATTGATCAATGAAGATTATGCAAATAATTGGTAGAAATCTGTTACATATTACTGTAGGTTCTAGAATATTGGTAGCTATCAGACCCTAGAAAAAAATTCAGTTGACTAGAATTGTATGCCAGAGGTTTTCCATCAGTCATAAACTAACCGATCCTTATACTGCAAATACTACCCCCCAAATAGCCTTGATAACTATAACAAGAATATAGTATAATTACAGATAGAATTGCCAAGACATAATACATATCCATCAAAAATGAAAACAGTGTTTAAAAGAGATGCTGCTCTAACAAATCAGCATTATTTATAAATTTCATAGAATAAAAAGCTTTTACTCATCAGGACCTAGAAGTAGAAATTAAAACCATGTGGGAAAAGGACAAGTATGTGTCATTCCTGTTGTCATGTCTGCTTCTCCTAACATGCTTTCAGTGAGTCTTCAGAAGATGAATTTACATCCTGATATCCTTTGTGAATTAAAAAAAAGCCCACCTGCACAGTACTCTGGACAGTATTAATTACATTAAAGAAAAAATGGCTGGATAATGACTTGTCCTTAGGCTTAAAAATGAAATATCATTGGTTAATGGTAATAATAATAGTAAGTCTAATAATAATAGCAATAAACAATTCCTCATCAAAGGGAAAGATCAATAAATGTTATCAGATCCCATGATAAGCAAGTTAACAATTTTTAAATATACTCTTGAAATAAATAGATATTTTCTAGAGTAACAGTAAAGACCAAAAATAATTACCTACAACTAGATTTGTCGAATGTATGAGGCGCTTTGCCAAAAATGGTTTACCTCCAGATGGAGTCTATAAAGTGGCAAAAATCCAAGAGTGAAATCAAAAGGACCTCCATGGGCAGCATCCACATGAACTTGACCAACAATATGTCAACAAAGAAGCATCAAACAAATGGTTGAGTCATTTAGATTTGTTTATAGAAAATGGAGTGGTTGTAATGGCAATTCAGATCACATACATTATCATAACTAGAAGTCACAAAAGAGTTAAATTTAAGGAGCCTGGAGATATTGATCAATACAAATTATTCAGAGAAATGAGAGAAACTGTGTATCATTATAGGTTGCAATAATTTACTTTCTACAAAATAGCAAGACCTGTTTTGGTGGCCAGAGTTATATGTAAAAGCTCACTATCTTTCACAAACCAACAAATGAAAAATCTCATGTAACAAAAAAATCTTAAAATATTCTCAAAAATTTGGTAAATAAACTACTGGAATCAAAGGATTATCACATATCAAATTGTTTTATTTGAAATCCATTGAAAAAGAAGAGAACAAGATGATGATGATGATGATGATAAAATAAATAAATAAATTAGAATTAGAGCATTATAATCAACAAAATTATCACTCCTAACAATCATAGCATTGGTCCACAAAAGTTTCAGAATGGGGCTTTTAGTAGACACCACCTTATTGAACAATCAAAATATGGAAGATTCTCAAAACACAAATAACTAGTGGAAGAAATCAGACACATGTGGCAACAGGGAATATGTATCTGATATTCGTTGTCCTGTATGTTCCCATAGTTTTTTTTTAATTTCTTTCCGTGCCAACATAAGCAAGCTCACATCAATTTCTGTTCCAGTCATATGTCATATGTCATATATAACAATTTTTTTATTTTGTATTCAGTTTCTCAATCTGTAAATTTTAAGCCAGATTTCATCACTTTTTTCTTATCTCAAGTCCTCTTAAACTCAGATGTACCTAATGTAGCCAAAACAGTGTGCCTTTTCCCAGCATTGATTCATTCAACAATCATATATATTTGGTGCTTATTATGTGTCAAGGTATGATAGGGCCTAAGAATGCAAATACAAAAAGGAGATTGTACATTCTGTCCAAGAAATTACATTCTACGGTATATTTAAATACCAATAAATATATTTAAAATGATAAACACAATATTGGAGGTCACTCATAACTGGAAAAATCATGAAAAGACTTTTTTCAGGAAGGCAAAATTTGAGCTAAGGTGTAAGGGAATCAAGGATTCCAAAAGATGGAGGAGGAGGGAGGCCATTGCAGGCATAGGGGGAAAAAACTGTGTAAAATTGTCAAGACATTCAACATTCTGCATGTTAAATAACAAAATAAGGCAGTTTGACTGGAATGTAGAGTGTGTACAAAAATACTGTATTACAAAAAGCCTTGAAGGGTAGGCTGGAGCTAGATTGTGCAGGACTTTAAATGCTAAATAGTCAATAAGCATTTATCAAATGCCTATTATGTTCCAGTCTCTCTTCCAAACTCTGGGGATACAAAGAAGGGAAAAAGGCAGGCCCTTGAGAGATTGACAACACAATGGGAGTAGGAAGGATAGTATCAACTGACTGAGAGCTTATTCTGCCTATGTATAAGAATATCTCAATTTTTAAAATCAATCAATGAGTATTGAGCCTTTATCATGCACTTAGCTCTGTGAAAGGCATTGGATATTGTACTAGGAGTTATAGCTTTTGTTTCTGCAGGAATCCCATCCCTTTCAGAATTTAGTTGTTAATTTTAGAAAAACTTTCAATTTGAGTTCAAATAGGTTTAAATCCAAGTGACCTAATCACTTGGCCTAAGTAATCTAAACTAACCCAGTTTCCTCAGCAGATTGAATGCTTATGTTTTGCTAACTCCTAGAATTATTCTTAGGAAATCACTGGAACTCACATTCTATATAAATGTGAGTTATAATTCTATTTAGACAATTATTTCCAGAAAAGATTTCATAGATGCTATCTGTGTGCAAAGCCATAGAGATACAAACAGATATGGGTAAGACAATGTCCCTTCCCTCAAATGGTTTACAATCTGATTGGTGAAACAGAATATATTTTTAAAAAACCATATAAATACAAGATAGCATATGCTAAGTACCAAATAACTTTTATGGACTTTGAATGATGGAGCCTAAAGAGAAAGAGTACATTATTACATTAACAAGATAAAAAAAAAAGACCTGAAATCATAAAGATTAAAAAATGCCCGTTGGCACTGACTTCTGACTTCAGTTACATATATCTATTCTTCTCCTTTTTCAAGGATGATACTATTGACAGTAATAGTGATCTGTGGGGTTGCCTGTTTGGCACTGAATCTGGAAAAAAAAAAAAAGAAAAAATTTACTGGTTTTTCTCTTTTGTATCTTTTTTCAGAGCATGGCCACATCCCCATACAAGAAGCTTAATTGAACTTGACCAAAAGATTCTATTATTTCAATTCCCTGTAGCTCATTATGCTGGCCCCCATGTTGGGATGGGGAGTGGGGGAGGGAGGTGTTTAGGTCTCCCACAGCTGTGTCCCTTGTAGATGGACTAAATTAGAACTGCCAAATGTTTTGATTGCTGCTGATGTAGTCATGTGTCTAAATTCTGTGGGTTTAGAGTTAACCAAAAAGAAAAAAATAAAATAAAATAATATAAAGTAATAGCCCCCTTTCTCCCTCACCTTTCCTCACAGCAACATCATAATCAAAATAAATCAAGATATTTAATGTGAATTAGATCCCTTAGGAGCTATGATAAACTGTGTATAGTTTTTGATCAGCATTCATCTTTGGCATACAGGTCTAATTTTGGTCAGAGCAACAAACTAATCGTCACTAAGGCTCAATCTTCAAAACTAAACTTGTTCTTTAAAATAGAACCAACCTAGTACAAACTGCAATATAAATTGTCAAATATGGTCATGTTTTCAATATTTTCCATGCTCTTTACTCTTTATCACAAGGGCAGCTTCAATCTGAAATAGTGGTAAATAATAGTTTTTGTTTTTGTTTTTTTCCTTACAGAAATTATTGTGATATAAAGATGTTCTGTAATTAAAAGTTTACATTTTAAAAGTCATATAACTTACCCTTATTTTAAGTTATTTTAACATATAAAATACCATGCTTCATTTAAAAGGTAGAGACACACATATATGTATGTATTTATATAGAATATTTGTAAATTACTAAAATTTAAAGCACTAATGCTAGCTATATATGTGTATGTACATATATATATAGACATATATATGGAAAAATTGTATACAAGACATATTTTTAAGCTTAATTTTCATTAGTAACATTTTTCCATCCCTTGATTTAATAGACAATCAAAATTATAAATCTATCCCTAATTCATAGTGTTTGTCGATTTCCAAGGTATAAATGTTTAAAGTAAAAATTTCACAACCATCTCTCTCTCTCATGGAACTAGTACAAATTGGTTCCAGGATGCTACAAGGTATGTGTGTACAATGTATACACACAGAGATATATAGATAGATAGAGATATAGATATATAAATACATATACGTATATTTATAGGTATACATTGAGTTATATGTTAATTTGTATATATAAATAGAAATTTGTATACGTACATGTTATGCAAAGCACTCTCACTGGTGAGATACTACATATAGTTATTACACTATGCATAATGGATAAAAAACAAATCTAAAAGTCATCAAGAAATATGGGGTTCAAGTCTTGTCTCTGAAACATAATGGTTGTGTGATCCTGGTAAGTCATGTAGCCTCTTAATGTTCCAAGCAATTCTCTAAGACTAAAAGTGTCAGATCAGGTACTGAATAGCATTGATAAGGGAAGTTTCTTTACCAGAAATTCTCAGAATACATTAAATCACACACACACACACACACACACACACACAAAAGCATCACTCATGAGGACTGATTTCTTGCTTAATATCTGCAGCATGGAGAAACAACCAGCAAATTGTATTTCTGTTTACACGCTTTTCTAAATCTAATGGCTATCAAAGTAATAAATTTTACTTTGATGATGCAATTAAGAAATGAAAGTTTCTGAATTTCATAAGGTTTATATGTATAAGACTGATTGAGTATTCTCATGAACTAACATTTCTAAATTAAGAGAGAAATATGTATATAAAATACATGTGTGTATATATGTGATGTTTGAAAAGAATAAACATATAAATAACAAATATGATAATATTCTTTCCTCCAGACACTTTTCAGTATTTAAAAGCATCATTTACAAAAGAGAAAACTAGTCTTTCTCACCTTAGTAGCTTATTTCATGATAACCATTACCATGGCCAAAAATTCAAGTAAATGTAACATTTATTCAACAATTCCTAAATCTAATCATATCATTTTCCCACTCAATAAACTCCAGAAGCTCCTTATCAATTCGATGATCAAAAATAAAATCCTCTTTTTGATCTTCAAAGTCCTTTGTAACCACACACACACACACACACACACACACACACACACACTTTTCCAGTCTTCTACTCCTTACAACTCCCTTTATCATCCTCATGTCCATGCTGTTTATCCTGCATTCTCTACAAGGACCATGATTCCCATGTAATTTTCGATTCAGTTACAATGGCATCTTGCTGTTCCCTGAACAAAATATTCTATTCCCTGCTCTGGGTATTTTCATGGGCTGTCCCCTCATGCTGGAAATACTCTCTCACATCTACCTTCTAGCTTCCTGGGCTTCCTTCAAGTCCCAAATAAAATTTCACCTTCTAAAGAAGGCCTTTTCTAAGTTCTCTTAATTTTAGTGCCTTGCATTTGGGTTATTTCCAGTTTATTCTACATATAACTTGTTTGTCCTTATTTATTTGTGTGTTGTCTCTGCTATTATGAGCTCCTCAAGAGCTGGGAACTGGTTCTGGATTGTGTGTGTGTGTGTGTGTGTGTGTGTGTGTGTGACGTTTTTCTGTCTCTTCAGAACTTAGCACATTGACTGAAACAAAGTAGGTACTTAAGTTTTTGCTGACTGACCAAATTTAATAAACACGTATTAACTGAATTGTAAAATGTTTTCATTTAGTGGATAGGCTTTTGTTGAAAAGTCATTGGGCTCATCTTAGTTGGATCCTTCAACAATAAATCTTTAACTATCACATATGTATCATCTATGTTGATTCTCTATTCAAGAGTGAATCTATGCTTTCTTTTTTTTTTTTTCTGGAAACCACAAAGTCAGGTAGCTAAATCAATATATAAATTAAACTGGTCAATCTAGATCATATTGATTTATGAGTTTAAATTTCTTTGGTTCATTTCCTAATATTTTTGAACATTCATAAATTAAACATAAAATCAATGTAAATTAAAAGTTAAGGGACCCTAGCCCTCAGGTGTTTGCCCTGTATTTTAGTGTTTTCATAAAATATATAATAATGCCCAACATGCTTAACTATTTTTATCATGTTTGAATATTTGTTAAGTGCTAATAGCAAACAATAACAATCATTTAAAAATTTCAAATCCCAAATGCCTAGCATGCTGCCTGTACATGTTAGCTGCTTAATAAAATTTATCTATTATTATTTAATGTTTATTGAATGTTACTTTAAATATATTGAATACCTGATGAAAGTAGGGTCAGTTTTTGAGTATATTATATATTTTCTGAATCATGCAGATTTTTAATTTCTCCTGCATATTTTTGACCATTTCACTATTCATTCAAACCACTAAGAATGAAAGCTGAATGAAAAGAAAAAATATTACATTGGGATTTTTTTAGCATCTCTATTAAAATTTTAATTAAAAGGTTGCAACAACTAATTCAAAAAGATCATTGGATTATCTGGTGATGATGGCAAATTGCATGGCAAATTCAGTTTAGTTCAGTTCAGTTGAATATAAGTTTATTGAAGGCAGGGACTGTTAAATTTTATTCATGTTACAAGTGCCTGGGACATGGTAGCCACTTAATAAATGTTTGTTGATTGATTGAAAACAATCCTACAAGTTTTACCAAATGCTGTCATATTTATTCTATTGAGCATTGTTGGAAATGGAGAGGAAGCAACAACATATACAGACTGATATAAATATAGAAATGGATAGGTATGCAGATAGAAATATAGATACTGATACAGATTTATAAATAGATAGATATGAAACTGAGAATATCTGAAAAATATGACCTAGATATCTCCAAAGGCAGAAGGCATAGGTATAGTTACATCTTCCCCTTCTTCCATTGTCAACAACCCAATTAGGGCTTAAAATTTATATGTGAATCCTCTATTCCTTTCAATTAGTGACTTTCATTTGAATTTTCATCCTGGACAAGTGATCCTAAAAGTGAAAGGAAAACTTGGTACACTTCACCTTTTCCCTCATGAAAAGATCTCAATCAATTATTCTTCATCAAAAATGCTAAATCTAATCCAAAATTAACTTTAAATATATGACCTAGGGAAAGAAAATATTGTCTTTCTGGGTCTTATTTTCTTAAATTAGGATTTAAAATAATAATGATTTTTTAAAACTAGAATTTACATAATACTTTAATATTTTGCAAAGCATTTTTTAGATATTGTTTCATTTCATCTTCACAATTACCCTGGAAGGTAGGTACTATTATTATCCGGATTGATTTTATGAGGAAATTGAGGTAAAGGTGAAGTGATTTGTCCTGAGCCACACAGTCAACAATTGCCTGAAGTTTTATTTGAACTAGTCGTCCTGATTCCAGATGAAGGGTATTATGGTCTGTGTCACCAATGTTACTTAATATACTTGTACAACAAATTTTATGGGGGGGGGTTGAAGGAAATGACAAATGGAAGAACTTTTTATATGCAAGTGTTCACTTGATTCACCACAATTCAATTCAACAAGGATTTATTAAGTGCCCACTATGTGCAAAGTATATAGACACCAGATTATTAGAAAACGTGGTGTCTTCCTGACTACAAATTACCCTAATAGCCAAAATTAAAAATGTAGAAATAGTACTTCTATCATTACATTTTAGGTAAGTTCAATATTTTTAGAAACATATTTGGATTGTCTCTGAGGGTAAAGGAGGAAAATATATGTACAAAAATACTTATAGGTTTCATTTAATAATCTTCAGAACAATTATTCAACTCCTGACTTTTTTGCATTTGTTGATTTCAGAGATGTTAATCCTCACACTCATGGGCTGGTTTAAGTTGGCTCCAGAGCACTCCTAGAAACTAAGCATCTCTTGAAAAGAACCTAGATGACTACTCTCCTCCATTGCTGTCTAATTGAGCGCCTTGATGTTCCTAGTGCAAGGGATTCCTTATTCTTTTCCTGTCATTGCACATCTGGTTGCCCTTATCTAGAATGTACTCCATCCTAAGTTCTGTCTCTTGGAATTCCTAGCTCCTTTCAGGCTCAAAAACCACTTGCTATGTAAAGACTTTATTGAGCTTCCACTTTATTCTTCTCAGTCCTTCATATTACTGTACTTTACATTTGTTATACTTTGTGCTTGATTTTTGGTATATAAATTGTATCCTCCAGGAGACTGAAGTTATGTAAAAAAAAGGAATATTTGTTTTTTATATTTATATCCCAACACCTAATACAGTAACCTGTATATAGTGAGCATTTAGTAAATGCTTGTGGAATTGAATTTAATTGTATTGAAAAATACAATGGTCAAAAAGCAATGGTGTTGATTAAGGCTAGACCCATATACAACACACAGAATAAATCGAAAACTAAAACTTAACTTTTCTTTTTGGCCCATATTTAACTCCCCATGCCAGATATCTCAAATTTTACAGAGGGATTGAGGCAAACAGGGTTAATAACTTGTCCAGGGTCATATAGCTATTAAGTGTCAGATTAATTTTGAACTCAGTAAGAGTGGGTCTTCCTTATTTCATTCCTGGTACTCTATCCATTATGTCACCTGGCTGATGATGGTGAGAGGGATATAGAATAATTAATATGCTTAATAAATATATAAAAATAAAGAATCCCTGTCTGACTGTGAATAGCTAAGATAGAACTGTTCTATATACAGATCAATAAGGGAATTTTGAAATCAAGATTTACAATTTTGTAAACATCAACTGAACAGGAAAAAAAAAGTAGTTGAGGAATCCTAGAACTTTTCTGTTAAACTACATGTCTAGAAGCAGAGAATCATGCCAATTAAATATCTGGATACCCTCTGGATCTGGTGATGACTGTGGGGCACCTATAAAAACAGCTCTGAGTCTCTGTAAAGAATAGGACCACGGTGCCCATAAATGTGAGTTCTGCATAAAATCAGCTTTCAGTAAATCCTTTTTTTCCTTGCCTTTTTTTCTAAGATTACCATAACATTATTAAGATTTAAATAGATTTTTTTCTCAAGTGAAATATTTGCTATACTCTAGTTTGAAATTACAGTTGGGGGAGGGAGATTATGTTCTTGAAATCAAAACAAACACACTGTTTATAGCAATGCCTGGGAGTTGGGAAATTTCTCTCTCTTTATTTTCATCTTTTACCGAGACAGGAAAGCACCTTCTCAAGAAGAGGAAAGCCAATTCACTATTTCTCAGTCTACCCTGAAGCCATTTTGTGCGTCAATTTCCAGTATCAATTAGCACCGATTTTCATACATTAGACAGTGTGAAAAATTACCCAATTTCCAGCACATGAAACCCAACCACCAAGACTTTGCTGATGAGGGGAACAGTGGCCTCCTCTTTCCTGTGGCGTGCCATCTCTATTAGACTTTGTAAACTGCGGCAGTTTGAAATCTTTAACCAGCCATTACTAATAAGCATATGTTAATTGTAGCAGAGATCATAAGCAGGTCAATTAAGAGGCAAAGACTGGAACCGAATGAAACATTCAGCTGGAGGGAAAATTCAGGGCAGGTGTGGGCCAGCGTGTTCTGCCCTGGCAGGAGCTCTAAGCATCTTGGGTAGGAGCTCATTTAATGGTTTTGATTTGCTGAATTTGCATTTCAAATTTTCATTCCTAATAGACAATATAGTCAGTCTTTGTTAATGAGGACCCTGATTACATGTGCCATTATAATTGGGAATTAGCAGGCCAGCCTTGTTTTGGAGATTAAATCCAAAGCAAATTGGATTAAATACGGTGTGACTTGAAATTTCTTTCTGTCTCTCTTTGCTTTTTTTCTTAAGTCAAAGGTGAGGAAAAACTCCATTTGTTCTGGGCATATGGCTCTTTCCTTTATTATGTTTTATTTTAGTACTTTCTTTGTATTTTGCAATAAAACTTTTAATAATATGTTGAATTTCTTTTAAGTTCATGTTTCTCCCCCCAATGAATTGAAGAAATGATATGAAGGATATTGTTGAAGACTTACTAGTAGGAATTAACTGAAGAATATTCTAGTGATTCATTCTAAGAAAGCATATTAAACAAAATGGGAGTCTTTTCATTGTGGTCCTCTGTGTGTGGGGTGGTGCATTTATATAAGATAGATCTCTAAAGATGAGTTGTTGGTGAAATTACATAGTTTGTCTTTGCTGGAGATTAAAGACATCATTTGAAATCAGTGTCACTACAATCATAATTAGTCTGGGTGAAAGCTTGTTTCATTAGCTTTTTAGAAATGAGATTATTTTAGGTCCAAAGATGAAATGAGAAATTTCACACAGGGACATGTTTCCACATTAATCATAGCAGTTTACTACAGTTCTGTTCATAATTGCAGTAATATCACTATTCTTGCATTTTTATAGTCTGCTTATTATAACTCTTAAGTCAAATATAGTTTAGGGTGGTGGTGGTGTCTTTTTTTCATTCTCTTGGGTCATTTAATATTATAATCTAGTTATGATTCCACATTTTCATTATTAAGTTTAAAGACCAATTCTTCACAAACAACCACTTGTCTCAAGTCACAGGAAAAATATTTACTAATAGGAAATAATAGGTTTCCAAGCCATTCAGACTTAGGTTTGTAGGGAATAGAGAAAGGAAAGAAAGGAGAAGGAAAGAGAAGAGAGAAAGAAAAAGAGAGACAGAGAGAAAGAAAGAATTTTGCCTATTTAAGAAAAACACAAGTATTTTATTAGTAAATGATTTATGTAACTATGCAGCCAAAATTTTTAATTTAGTATCCCATTTTTGCATATAAACAGGCAGGAAGTCCATTCGCACTTATTAAATGCTTACTGAGCACCAAACACTGAGGACTAAAAGAGGCTAAAAACACTATCCTTGTTCTCAGGGAGTTGGCATTCTAATGGAGGAAATAGCACATAAATAACTATGAACATACACAGTATATGCAGAGTAAAATGGAAGTAGATGGAAGATTTTAGAGAGAAATCAATCTTGGAAGGAGGATATTGGACATACAGGGATTAGGAAAGTTCCCCTATAGAAAGTGGGATTTTAACTGAGCCTTGTAGGAAGACAGGACCATCAAAAGGCAAGGATTGAGGAAGGATATTATTCCAAGTATGGAGGGGTTCAATGTGTACAAAGGTACTAAAATCAGGTATGGTACATTGGGAGCAAGAAACAGCAAATTGGTCAATGTAGCTATATTATAGAGTACGGGCAAGGGAGTAAAGTGGAAGTCTGAAAATGTTAGTGCATAAGTTAAGATAGGTTTTAAATGCTAAGAAGATTTTTTATTCGATCATGGACTAACAAACAGCCACTGGAGTTGAGGAGTAACATGGTCATACTAGAGAGCTTAAGGAAAAATTGCTTTGGTTGTTGAGGAGACAAAGATGTCAATTAGAAGGCTAATACAATAGTCCAGGCAAGAAGTGTCAATCAACTGTATTAGGATAGCTGTTATGTCAGTATAAAGGAGAGAAACTGATTGAAAAAAAAATAAGGCTTGAAAACAGATTGGCTAGATGGAGAATGTGTGAGTGAGAAATTGAGAATGACACCAAGATTCTAGACCTGGGTATTGACAATAATAAAAAATTTACAAGTAGGAGAGGGATTAGGGGTAAGGGATGTGTTTTATACATGTTGACTTTTAAGATGATTGTGTGACACTCAATTCCTAATGTCCAATAGGTAGTTAACATTGAGTAGAGCTCAGGAGAGGGGTTAGAACTGAATAAACAAATAGACCCCAAATTTATCTGAATAGAGATAATAATGGAACTTTTGGGAACTGATGAGATAGATCACCTAATAAGACATTGCAGAGGAGGAAGAGAAGAAGACCTAATACAGGACTTTGGAGAACACCGGTAGTCAGTGAGTATTACCTGGAAGATCTAACAATTAGAAAAAGTGGTCAGCAGGGTAGAAATGAACCAGGAAAAATTGGTGTCACAAAAGCCCAGAGAGAAGAATATCTAGGAAATCAAACTATGTCAAAAATTTCAGGGAGATCAAGGATAGGAGTAAGAAAAGGTTCTTGGCTTTAGCACTTGAGACCGTTGGAGAAGGCAGTTCATTTAAATGACAAGGTCAGAATTAAATCTTCAGAGAGTTCTTAAGAGAGCCAAAAGAAAGGGAGTTTAAGTACCTATTGTAAATGATTGTCTCAAGGAAGTAAGTTGAGAAATGATCAATGACGGCTAGCAGGGATGGTGCCAAAATGTAAGAGGATTTTTAAGCATTGATGTGATTTTAGCCAGTGGAGAAGAAATCACTATGAAAGAAGAGATTTAAAATTAAAGAATGGGGATAAAAATGGGGGCAATTTTTTGGAAGAGATAGAATCAAAAGTACATGCCTTAGCAGGAAGAAGTACCACCTCAGGAGTAGAGAAGATAAAGAGGGAAGCTATATTGATTATGAGATAAAGAAAGAAGAGGGAGCTCTCTTTTAGAGTCAAAATGTAAACAAAAACCTAAGCTGAAAGGATTGGGAGATGGGGTTCAATAGAAGGGTTGTGGAAGGATGAAAAGGTTTGGAATAGCTGCTATAAAGTGTGATAGACAATAATGGAAATGTACAAGGAAAGACTTTAAATAAAGGATGATGATAATGGAGTTCTCCCCCTCTCTTCTACTGTATTTGGAACAGGAAGTAAACATTTTTTAAAAGGAAGTGAACCCCTATATAAAGGAGAACTGAAGCTGTCCCTATATACTTTTGCGCATAAGAATTCTTTGCTACCATGGACAGAGGCAGGCAGGCTTTCTAGGAAAATCAATTTCTGCATAGCATAAGTAGGGCCTAGAAGATGTTCTTGAACAATCATTTTTCTTATGAAGTCTGGCATTGCTTTTTGTAATACCTGATTAACATCTAAGATAGGGGATTGTCAATGCCAGCATTTAATTCCATACCTTTAGATTTCAGGAAAATGGGTGAACAACAAGGATGCCTCAAACCACAGCCTCACTAATTGAATATATTTCTTTGCTTTTCCATAGCAAAATTGTAGTTATTTCTCTTCTGGTTAACCCAGTTAGTATGTTTACCATCCATATAATTTCCATTTTCAAAGAACTAATAGACAACAATATACATGACCATACTACAATGAATAAAATTCATTTTTCTTTTATGATTCAGAATGTAATGTCAGATCTTTGACTCATTTATTACCATTTCTTATCACTGGACTATTAATTTGTGTAAGAACCAACCAGTAAAGAATTAAATCATGTTACTACAAGATAGATGGTAGGGATTTGTTGTTGTATATTTTATGTAAGTATATATTTGCTTTATGTTTATTTCTTCTACAGCTTCTTTTAGTCACATTATTGACTTTTTTTATTTGCATAACATATGTGTGGGTAATTCTTCAACATTAACCCTTACATAGCTTTCTGTTACAAATTTTTCCCCCCAACTCCCCATCCCTCCCCTAGATGGCAGGATATCCACTACATGTTATGTTAAAATATTGGCAAATCGAATATATGTATACATATTTCTAAACTTATCATTGTTGTGCAAGAAAAAATCTTATTTACACAAAAGATATATCAGATAAAGGAAACACAATGTAAGCAAACATCAATCAAGGAGTATGAGAATGTTATGTTGTGGTCCACATTTCACATCCCTCTCTCTGGATATATATGGCTTTCTTCAGTGAACAATTGGAGGTGGTTTGAAACATTTCATTGTTGAAGAGAGCCATGTCCATAAGAATTGATCGTCATATAGTACTGTTGTTGCTGTGTATAATGATCTCCTGGTTCTGCTCATTTCACTCAGCATCAGTTCATGTAAGTCTTTCCAAGGCTCTCTGAAATCGTCCTGCTAGTCATTTCTTACAGAACAATAATATTCCATAATATTCATATACCATAATTTATTCAGCCATTCTCCAATTGAAGGGCATCTAGTCACATTATTGACTTAAAAATTTTTTTATTTATTAGACAATGTAAACATAACAGTGATTCAAATTCTTTCCTTTTTATGATGTCTGGACAGCTGCTGTTGTTGCCCACCTAGATATCTGTGTCAAATAGTCTCAGGTAATTTGAATAATTTTATCCAACTACCCCAGAGGAAAGCAAGGCATGGATATATAATCGAAAAGGGAGTAGGGATATTACCCTAAACCCTGAGATGCAGTGAGAGGTAGACTTTTTCTCTGGGGGACAGGAAGCAAGTAACAGGGACTCTGCATCTGTATATTGTAAAGTGAAAAAGACCCTAAAAAGAAGGGATTAGGAACAACAGTTCTATAGGGGAAGCTAGATTGCAAGGTGGATAGAGTACCAACCTTGAAGTCAGGAGGGCCTGAATTCAAATCTTATCTCAGTCACTTAATGTTTTCTAGCTGTATGACCCTAGTCAAGTCACTTAACCCCAATTGCCTCAGCAAAAAAAGAAAAAAAAAGGAATAATAATTGTATTATTTTATAAAAGGAAAGAAGAATAACAGTTGTAGGGCTTCTGTATAATATTTTTTTAAAAAATCCTTGGAAACTTGTCCCCCACTAGTTTTGAAAACTATTCCCCTGGGAAAAGGAAAAAACGATATCTGCTAAAGGAAAGAACAATTGCAAAAAAGCAAGGAGCAGATTAAGAACTGAGTGTCAGAAGGCTGAAGGAGACAGCTCCTATCTCCAGAAAGAAAATAAAATTTCTGAACTATAGAGGGCAACTAGAGTTACTTGAGATGCAGAAAGCTGGGTTTATGGAGGATTGTATCAGTAGTAAAACTTTCCTCCATTCATGAGAACTCAAGAACTATGGCAGAGAAGTATGTGAGGATAACAAATGAGAGCATTATCAGGAGGATGACCAGTAATTTCTAATGATAGTGGAGGATGCTGTGTGGCAAGAGCCTTTAGAAACAGGCAATATGATACAGAGGATCCCTAAAGAGGAGCACCAATACCAAGAAACCACCTCCAACCATTGGACCCTTAGTTAAGGCAGTTTTAGAAATCATAAAACTATAGATATTTTTGTGATTGTTTACTCGCTGGCGTCTAATGTTACTTTTTGTGAGTTTAGACATCAGTCCTGTCTCCGTATTTTAACTCTACTGAGCCTAAGTACTTGTAAGAGTTAGTGATTAGTCTAATTACCCTAGCCAGCTTAACCTGACTTTTAGGGAGGAGTATGGATGGGGGTGGGGAAAAGAAATATCAGATACTAATGTTAGGGAATCAACTACATGAAGTCAACAAACCAGAGAAGTAAATTCATTACCCTAAAGCATGATGTCAAACTCAAAGAGAAATGAAGGCCACTAATTCCCACATAAAGATCCTCATAAGCCACTTATTGCCTTAGTTATAAACTAAATGCTATCTATTTTTATTTATATTTTCACTTATTTTGTTAAATCTTTCCCAATTACATTTCAATATGGTTTGAATTATATATTTGATAATTCTGTGGGTAAAGCATTTCTGAACCCTTTGGATCAGTAGGAAGACTTTGTCACAAGACAAAAAGAAATGCAATAAGAAATCAGGAACCATACTTATATAAATTACTTGAAAAAGTACCTGTCACACAAACATACAACAGGAGATTAAAAAGTATTCTTGATACTGATGAAGATAAAAGATGTCTTTTTGTCTGCTCTTCATACAGCTACTTAATGAAAATAATAGTTTTAGAAAAAAGTTTCTATATAATTCCCCTGTATAAATTTATATAATTTTGTAAGATTATTCTGTAAGATTGTTTCTTATTTATGCTTACATCAGTAAAGAAACATGCTTTTAATTTGTAAAGAAATGAATTACAATAGAGAACAAGTAGTATAGATAGTATTAGGATAATATGGTACTTTAAGGTTTACAAAATTCCTTTCTCAGCAATAGATGGTACACCATTATTACAAATGAGGAAACTGAGACTCACAGAGATTAAGAATCTTATTCCAGGGGCAGCTAGATGGCGCAGTGGATAGAGCACCAGCCCTTAAGTCAGGAGGACCTGAGTTCAAATCTGATCTCAGACACTTAACATTCCCTAGCTGTGTGACCCTGGGCAAGTCACTTAACCTCAATTGCCTCAGCAAAAAGCAAAAAAAAAAAAAAAAAAAAAAATTATTACAGGTCACATAGTGGGAAAATAGCAAAGTTCAGACTTACTTCTTCCTAACTCCAAACTCAGTGCTTCCCCTCCCCCCACCCCACACTAATCATGTCAAAACATCTAAAGTTCAAATCCCAAATTTTCCATTTCCTGTTAGGCAAATCACTTAACCCATTTGGAATTCAATTATCTATCTGTAAAATGGGACAGACATGAGAAGAATAACATTAACTAAGTTTTATTTAACAATTATTCCAACTTTAAAGTTCTTGATTATATTGTATCATACAACATACTCCACTCAATTTTTAAAAGATGGAATTGAAATGTAAAAAGTAGATGATTCATGTTAATTTTTAATATAAAAACATCATAGATTCAGGGCAGCTAGGTGGCACAGTGGATAGAGCATCAGCCCTGAAGTCAGGAGGACCTGAGTTCAAATCTGGTCTCACACACTTAACACTTCCTAGCTGTGTGATCTTGGGCAAGTCACTTAACCTCAATTGCCCCAGCAAAAATAAAAAAATTAAAACATCATCAATTCTCTGAAAAAAAAGAAAGCCATGTACATAGTAGGTATTCATTAAATGTTAAATGAAGTCAAGTAATGTTCTACTTTTTCAATAAATATGATTTCATTATTCTTTTTCATTCTCACCAAAATTCCAATTAAATTCTGACTAAGTTTTGCAAATAAAGTTTTCCTGAACATTCTTAGGAAGAGGATTAGATTTACAGTCAAATTAAAAATCCAAGTCTAATATTTACTATGTGACTTTGGTCATGATTCAGTTTCTTCATGAATGAAATAAGAAAATTGGACAAAAGGACCTCTAAAGTCCTTTCCACCTCTAAATTGATGAAATTCAAGCCAGTCTTGGTCAAATGGCTGCAAATTTTGAAGTAAAGTGCAAATAAATTAAAAATAATTGACCTATTTTAAGTAGATATATGTGTATTTAGGTCTGTGTGTGTATATATATATACATATATATGAATCTCTATATATACATGTATATATATACATATATATTATATACATATAATCTAGGAATAGTCAGGCTTTTACAACCTATATGCCACAATGGACTATATTGTTGCCATTGTACAACTGACTGAAAAATGTAAAGAATTCAAAAGCTCACTGTACTTATTTTCATTGACTATCAAAAAGTATTTGCTTCATTAGAATAAGATGGCACCATAAGGCCTTTTTTCCAAAAAAAAGATATTTCCTATCAAAATATGTTAAAGTTATATAATATACTTTGAAAGATATGAATATAGAGATAATTTGTTCATCAATCTTCTGATCACTAATATCCAATAAGGCACACTAAGCAAATATATATTCATCAAAATATGTTCACCATTGTAAGGTACAGATTAAAAAGGAGTGCTTTTAGACAATGAGGTCTTCTGGTTGCTAGTGATGACATTGTGCTAATTGTATTGAACCTCCAGAACATTGCAGAGCCTTCTAAATGAGAGCCATAATACTGTCAAAGTAGTTTGGCCCAAATCTTCCAATAGGAAAAAAACAAATAGATGAAAATACTTATTGTCCAATTGATGATGTTCAGTTCATCAGTAAAAATTGTATATTCTGGGCAGACACTGAAAATGGACAATGAGTTAGACCCATAATTGAATAGTAGGAGAAAAGGTGATTAGATGGCCTTTGGAGCATTATGAAGATATATTAATATCCTCAAACTTCTTGCTGAAGCAAAGGCTCATTTTAAAAGTATATATAATATGATAATAACAAAGTTTTTCTACTCATTTTTGTTTCCTTCTGGATGTCTTTTTGTTTTTTATCCAGTGCATTTTTAAATTTTATTGATAATTTTGACAACTCTAACATTATTTTCTCCTCTACAGAAGTAGTTCCTTTTATGAAATAAGTGCTATTGTTGTTCAATCATCTTTCAGTCATTTCTGACTTTTCACTACTCTACAATTAGGTTTTTCTTGGCAAAAATACTAAAACAGTTTGCCATTTTCTCCTCCAGTTCATTTTACACTTGAGGAAACTGAAGACTCAAGGCTGGGTACTCTCTCCACTATGCCATCTAGCTGCCCATTTACACATACTTAGTCAAATAAAACAGTTTTGCTTTGTTTGATTTTATGTTTTACCGAATTCACTGTATTTAACTTGTTTGAAATATAGGCTTTACTTCTCCCTCTAAAATCTCGCTAATAAGTTGTCTTTAATCAGTATTTTTTTCAGTGAAAACTTTGAGACATCCCAAGCCATGATGCCTGAACTATTCACCCTCCAAAACCCAAAATTCAAATTCCTACCTGTCACCCTCAAAACCAGTACTCTGTTTAGCAAGCTATCACGTAATCTTACTATTGCAACCCTACATCCTTCTCTGAGTTATACCATCAAATGCATTCCCTTCACTTCCAAACTTATGTTCTCCATTGATGTTGTTTTCTACCACAAACATTAAAGTCTTTTTTTCTTGGCACAGTACCTGGCACACAGTGTACACTTATCAAATGTGTTTTTATTTATTCTATTCATTTTTCCTTTCCAAAATACTTCATTTTAAGAGTGTGGCCTATAATTTAGCAATAGTCTATATTTTGTCTAATATGATATATTCTGTCTGATCTTCTTTTCATTTGACAAACTTAGCCTAATTAGATTTTCATTGCACATGACTTCTATACTACTGAAGAGAAAAAAGACCTCATTCTTCATTTTTTGTCATAACTAATAAAGTACAAACTATAAAGAATGGGATCTATTCTCTGTTCTATGCCTAAGATGCTTCAGAGTAGCAAGTTCCATGCTTGGGGGAAACATACAATTTTTCAGGCTGTTGGCTCACCATTTATTACCACAGAAACAGAAGGAATGAGAACACTAAAATGAATGTTATTTGACATTTTCTTTTGAAAGATGTCTTTTCTTTTTTAAAGAAACAATTGACATTTTATTTTTAGAGGCAATGCCTACTATTCCTATCAGAACTGTGGGGTTTTGAGACTTTTTAGAATATTTAAACTATTACTACTAATAGTAATAATACTAATGCCTTACATTTGGATTTCACTTTTGACTCTTCAAAACACTTTCACAACTAAGTCTTCAAGGAACTGTGACTTCAAGGGTATAACTATTTCCTCCATATTTACAAGTATTGCCTCATTTTGAAATCTCTAAGGATTTTAGCTTAAAGGCTCTTTATAAAAAAATTATGAAAAAATGTAATAGGTGGGCATCCCCTCCTATGGAGGTTCACAATACCTAAGAACAAAAGTCAAACATCAAGTATTTTTTTTTTTGCTGAGCCATTTGGGGATTAAGTGACTTGCCCAGGGTCACACAGCTAGGACATGTTAAGTGTCTGAGACCAAATTTGAAGTCAGGTCCTCTTGACTTTAGGGCTCTATCCATTGCTCCAACTAGCTGCCCCCATCAAAGTACTTATTAACTACAGAAGTAACCCACATTTCCAATGACTTTTTCAGTAGCAGCATAGGAGCAAAATAAGACTCCTGATGTTCCAAAATGAGACTGAAAGAAATGATCTATGGTTCATTTTTGTATATCTGAAACTTTTCTTGAGGCTTACAGTTAAAAACATTGGTTTCTCTTTAACATGGCCCTGTCAGGATACAGAGGGATTCAGTGACTAGATGCTAATATAGAGAGCATTTCCAGCACCTCAGTAAATACAGTCAGGGAAGGAACAGAAAGCACCTGGGGTAAATCCAGTCAAGAAAGGGACAGAAACTGCAAGATTTTCTAAAGCCAGCATGTGTCATCGTTGCTTCTCATCCAAAGTGTGCCACGTGATTCAGGATCCCAGGAATAGATATACTGCTTCTATTCTAGTCAAAGGCAGTGGGAGAGATACAAAATGTAATGAAATCCTTGGTAGTTAAGATGCCTGAGCTAAGAGAAGGTGGGGAAGGATACATTTATTCTCCATTACAGACCTTCAAATTTCAAGGTCTTTTACTTAGCCCAGTATGACTGGACCATCGAAGTAGTGGTAGAATATCAGGCCTGGAAACATGAAGTCAGAACTTGAGTTCAAATCTTAACCCAGATACTTACTAGCTGTGTGACCCTGGGCAAATCACTTAATCCTGTTTGCCTCTGTTTCCTTAACTCTAAAATGAGCTGGAGAAGAAAATGGCAAACTACTCCAGTATCCTTGCCTCAAAAACTCCAAAATGGATCATGAGGAGTCAGACATTACTGAAAACAACTAAACAATCACTATAAAATGATGACGTGTCAATATCCTGAAACAAAGCCTCTATGATCAAGTCCTATTGCCCTAAGACAAGCTATTTGGCCCAATCTGACCATTTGTCTAAGCAATTGGTTGCTAACTTTAACACACAAATATCTCTAAAATCTACTTTAGAACATACCTCCAAAAGTAGACAGATACAACATCTCTTAGAAACAAAATATTGAAATTACATATTAAGATACTAAAGCACATTAATAATCATGAGGCACACTGGCCAGGAACCAAAATGGGGTCAACTGCTTCTCATTCTAGTGCTGCAATATACCTTAGTCATCATTATACCTCCAGAATCACTTTCATGGGGGACAATTATGTTGAAGCAATTTCATCACACAACTTGACTTCGAGGATAGAGAGATGGTTTCAAAACCAGAATGACTTGAATTTAAAACTATATGACCCTAGCAAGTCACTTCACCTGTAAGTACCTCAGACAATTTCCAAAAACTATAAGTTCAGAGAAAGTATTGACCTGCATTGAGGAGGGAATTTACTCACCTGGAGTTCTCTTCATGAACGAAATCACAGATCCAGCTTCTATCCATGTAAAGAACTGGTATCGCAGTCTTCTTATTTTTCAAAGATGTAGACCACTATCTTCATGGATTACACAGGAAGAGATTCAGGCTTTGGGACAGAACACTTAGTTCTCTGCTTCTCAACAATTATATAATTCATCTACATTCCTTTTCAAGGGAATCTTTTGTTGGCTTGTTTGGCTGTGAGAGCATTGTGGGTATTCACTGTCCTTTCTTGCCATCCTCTCTCTATTGAAGAATTGTCAGTATGCTCATCTTGGCAAAAGCAAGAGTTGACTGTATCCTAAATCACCTGTTCGTTTACTTGCTCATTCGACTTTGATTTGGGGAGAAAAATCTTTTGATAGAAAATACTTCAATGACTTATTAACAGTGTCTCTGCTGTCATTCTCTCTAGTTGCTGTTTGGAGTGACACGTTGGCAGTTTTTTCAGATATCTCTCCCAAGTATGTCAAAGCTGAAATCACAGCTAATTTTCTATAAAATTCAATTCATCTCAATGAACCTAGAATGGATTCCCTTTTTTAGCCTTCAGATAAATTTAATGCCATAATTTATCTATATAGTCATATATGCCAAAAGAAAAATGGCACCTTCTCACTTCCTTTTAACTCAATCTAAGCAGAGTTCTTCATTAAGCTTCTCTTTTAATAAATATTTAATGAAACAGAAAGTGACCACCTGGACATTCCATGATGCTTGGGTAAGGGCTGACCAGAAGACTTTTGTAGACACACCCAGGGATCATACTTTGTTCTCAGAGTTGGGAGGCAAAAGCAAGAAGCAAGAGCAAGAATCAAGACATATTCAGATGTTTATTATATCTTTAAATTTTTTATTTTATTTTTAAACTATTTTTGTCAATTAACAAGTATTTATTTTCTCTTTCTTACCTACTCTCACTGGAAAAAGGAAAAATCCCATGTAAAAAGTATACTTAGTTAAGCAAAAAAAAAATCTCCACATTGGTCATTCCTCAAAATGGATGTATTATTTTTCATCTTGAATATCAAATGATCATCTTTGTATCTTTCCCTCTATTATTTTTTTCAGTAACTTGCTTTGCTCCCTTCTTCCACAGGAAGAAGAGAAACTAAGGCTGAACATGTTAACCTCTGAGCAAGCTTGTTAATTTGGCAATTAAACCAGTATTGATTAAATGCCTACTATATGCATCCTGAAAATATGAACAAAGAGTCCCCAAAAACTTTACAAAAAAACTACAGTAAGTTCTTAAGTGAGTGCTGTTTGGCATGATCTTCAATGGCTTATAATATAAGAAAAGTTCATGCACACAAGATTGATTGGCTATACAACTTCTTACTCCAGGACTGCTAGTCACAACCTAATTGCTTGACAGGGTCATGTTTCAGAAGAAGGTTTTTGCTTTATTGTCCTCCCAGGACCTATTGATTGACTAGCCATTGGCTCAGTCAGAATCACATGAGTTTGTGACTTAAAATAGAGATCCCCTGGCACAAGATATCTGATACTCAAGCTCTTTGGAGGCCAAAGGCTTTGTATTTAGTGCATTTAGATCTTTATCGTACTTAGTTCAGCATATGGTAGGTGGGATACATCATTTGATCTTTTGCTGCTCTCTAGTTTATCAAGCACATTACGGGAAGCAAAAATAAAACTGCCTTTTTTTTTCTTCAAAGTGATCTCCAGGCTGTCTCCTAACACTAAGTTTCTGTCACATGGTAGATAATGTCAAAATCACTTTTAACATATTAGAGATATAATTTTCTTAGTGATTAACTTAATTCAAAAATTAGGCTATATGTTTTTGTGTATGAATGTATGGATGTATATATATATATATATATATATACATATGTATATATATATATAATTACAGAAGATTATTTCATGAAAATTGCATATTTCTACACTGTATCCTCTAAGGCATTCACAGATATTAGATTCATACACTATACATTAGCCTTCAAAATAATTCTTGTACATCAGGATGTACTGATCTCCCAAAGAATCTGCTCTTCCTCTTGAAGAAATTCAAAAGAAAAACTAGAATATAAACTTTCTTCCTAGGCACTTGTGATACTGTTAGTTACAAAAATGTTTGGGTGTAAGTTTATATGTTTAAAATGTAAATACATGCATATTAGTGTAATACATGTATAAAACCTATAAAATTATGTATTTATATAATTTATAATAATTTAATATTTTGGTATATTTACTATAAGTAATAATTTATATATATATTTCTGTCTCTACACTTACCATTCACACTTTTAGGCAAACAATTGTAATAATACTTTATTTGGGGAGCGATTCAGTATATCATTTTCATGTGGTTTAGGCAGGAGATCTTAGAAGTAAAATTTTTCAACAAAATTTCAATATTTACTAAATGCCTACTATGTGCAAAGCAATTGACATTCCAGAAGTATGCACCAAAAGCTTCTCCTCCACTCCAAACTACTTGCAGAGGACACAGATGCATCCAGGGATCAGTTACTCTAGACCCCTAATCTAATCACCCATTTCTTTTGTCCCTCTGCATCCTGTGCTTGGAAACTTCACTGTGCCCCAGTATGGTAATAGCTGACCCAGGAAACCGCCAGAAACCAAACCCTTCCTCTTGAAAGCAGCAGGCTCCATATGGTTGCTTCAAGCATTGGAGGCCAATCCTGCCAACTCCACCGCAAAGGGATTTTAGAACAGAGCAGCACAATGTCCCTTTAAATGCTAGTCAGTGAACTGAAGAGAAGAACCTGCCTTTCTGATGAGAGGCAGCTCTATATATTGCTTTTCAATGTCTGATCTGCAACCTATAGGAAGTTTTGTACAATGGACAGCTCGATAAAAGACATTAAAAATAAATGTCATCATCAGATGATTAGCTCTGAGAGTCTGCCATCAAAAAATGATCAAGCTGTCAGATAGGCTAGAGAAATACATATGCATATTTTAAAATCCAGAGACTAAGAATAACTTTGTGGGAAGAAAACCAGCATTATTCCACATGTGTGTGAGGCTAACGGAGGCTATGACATAGCATATGAAGTCAATAGTGTAGTTGTTATTATTTATACATGAGTGAAGATTACAAATGCAAGCACTAGCTCAGATCTCTCACCCCCTGGATCTGTGAAACCTGTCACTCAGTCTCCTGCGGTGTGTCTTCCTGTCTCCGAGCCATTGGACCACCTGCTGCCATGACTCTCATCTATTGCATCGCCCGAAGGCCTCGATGATAACAGCATTGATTCCAATGTACATCTAATTACTTCTCATAATCTATTCATTTCACAATAGTGTAGTGAAACATCTGTCACATCATAAACTCTTTAGTATCCTTATCAAACCACCAAAACACACTCCGCTGCCAATTGGCAGCTACCTTGGTTTTCCGTTTATTAATATGATGCAAACATTTCTAGCCTTTTTGGGTGCTTTAGATGAATTTCCCCAATGGCTAGGGAGCAGAACTGGGCAAACTGCAGTTTAAGTGTCTATACATTACTTATTGAGGGACAAATATCAATGTCATGCAGAAATCAGTAAAAATAGTTTTGTTTCCTCAGAGTATGTCTCCAAATAAAGTCCTTGCACTGATGCCACTGTGATAGATGATTTCCTTCTTTGGCTCAGTATGGTTGATTAATTTACTAAAGAAAGCATCTTGGCACTTCTTGCCTTTGAATGACATATTGTACTGAAAAGCCTTTTTACCTTGAGAGGATTTCCTTTACCTTTGTGTAAATGATGCTGCTTCTTTTTTTCTTTCTCTGTCTCCAACACTCTGTCTGTATCTCTCTTTCCTTCTCTTCTTCCCCCTTCCCCAACTCAAAATTCAAAAAACAGTCTATGTGTGTATACATACACATATATCTATAAAAGCTGAGATTTATATAATTCTTTAAGACTGTCAAAATTCTTTACATACATTATCTCACTTTAGCCCTCAATAAACCTCCAAGGTAGGTGTATGATAATCTTCATTTCTGAAAAAGTATGATCATAAATAATAATAATAATAATATCTAGCATTTAACAGAATAAGGCTTACAAGGTACTTTATATATTATCTCATTTGATCCTTACAACAGCTCTAGGAGGAAGATGCTGTTATTATTTCCATTTTATAAATGAGTAAACTGAGGCTGACAGATATTAAGTGATTTGCCATCAGATTTTCTTAATTTAGCATTCTATCCACTGTGATATCCAACAGCTAATACGTCTTGACAAGATTACACCGCCAAGAAGGAGACATTTAAGCCCAGATTTCTGGCTCCAAATTCAATTGATGGTAAATATAATAGATAATGATAGGATTGTAAGATTATAGAGGCATTATATAAAGAAGAACATAGTCTGAACTTTGTGATACTTTCTGAGAAAACCTAACATCATAATCATAACTCACATCTGCAAAGTATTTCATGTAAGGAATCTTGGTTGATTTTCATAACAACCTTCTGTGTTAGAATAACAGATATTATTAACCCCATTTTACAGATGAGGAAAATGAAGCAGATAGCATTCTGTTCATGATCTCATAGTCTGTGTCTAAGATAGGATTTAAATTCTAGTCTAGCCTCATTCCAAAAATCCACATCCTCTAAAAATATGTAGAGGCAATCATCCATGTTTTGTGTGATAGTTCTCATCAGCAAAGAGAGCCCACTTCTCATCCTTTGTAACTTTGGAGTTTTGCCAAATGAATTCAGCACAACCAGTTTTATGGCACAATAACAGACAGTCATTTCCCATGGACAACAGAAGTAGTACAATATTCTTTTCATGCTTCCAGTATAGATCAGAGGAAATTATTTCTGATATGATCCTCTTTTCTACATAATTCTTATTTTCATTTTTTTACTACTAAAAATGCACTAATTAGGTCTGTAGCTTTTGTGACTAGAATCTACCAGAACATAAACTTGTTTCCTGTAAGACATTAGGAAGCCATGAAATGATAATCATTTTTGATCATTATTAACCTAGATTGGATTCACTCCTAATGACCTAGAGATGAAAGACTCTGTATCATATTACAGGTCCCCTAAGACACCTAATCCCTGAGTCCCCACAGGTCAATGCTAAAGGCAAATCAGATGTTTGGCTGCTTCCATTGTCTGTCAGAATTGTAGCTAGCTAATAGCTGTGAACTACCAAAAAATAACATACATGTATGCAGTGGCATATATTTGTGTGTGCACATATAGAGAGATATCTGGAACAGCACATCCATACACAGCTTATGCGTCTCACCATTGAGAGTCTTAAAAATCCAGTCAGCTCTCTGGATTATATTACAGTGGAATGGAACAGAAGCTTGTTGTCACAGAATAATAGGCTCATGGCAATGTTGCCATCCCCAACTTAGCAATATTCTCCCCACAATTAAAGAGAACAGTTTATTTTCAACAGGGACAGCCCTAAGCCTCCAATTTAGCTATTCTAATAGATGCTATGGTGATTGTCCAGTCCTTGAAACTTTACATTGTAATTTGAAAATATGCCTTCCTTTTTTACCTCTCTGACTCACACATGCATACACACACATATACACATATATGTATGTGAAACAAAAATCATAAATCACAAAGAAAACATGACAATAATTTCTTCAATTCTACCTCTTCTATAAAATGTAGTATTTTATAGGTTCATAAAATTTTAGATCCTTTAAGTTCATCTGGTCCAACCCTTTATTTGATAATTGAGGAACCTGAGTCCTACTGAGATTAACCAACTTTTCCATGGTCATTAAATCCATTATTATTGAGCATAGAACACAGTTCTGATTCTCAGATTTCCTTATAATGCTGTCAAATAACTAAGTTAAAGGCTCAAATTTTAATTACAAATTCGAGTATCCTAAAATATAGAGCAGAAAAGATTCATATAGCCTAATCCTTTCAATTTACTGATGAGAAAACTGAATTCAGAGAGAATGTATGAATTTCCTAAGGTCAAACAGAATTTAAACAAGATCTGAACCCAAGTCTTCTAATTCAAAATCTAGTGTTATTTGCTAATAGAGCCTTGAATTAATACAACTCTTTCTGAAAGCCAATTTGGAATTGTACAAAAAAAAAGGTCACCCAAATTTTCATGCCCTTTGATCTAGTAATCCTACAACCAGATTTACAACCCAAGGAAGGAAAAAAAAGATGTATACTAAAATGTTTCTAGTAGCACTTTTGGTGGTTCTCATCAATTGAGGTAATGAGTGAATAAATTGTGATGTATTTGAAAGGAATGCTAAGTTATGCATAGTAGATTTGTAGGAGAAATGATTGTTTTATTCTATAATTTAAAAATAAAATAAATGAAAAAGGTACCTGAATATAATAGAACATTTTTGTTCACCAGATAACAGTAACTAATGAGGAAGTAAGAGAAACATATGGAAAAGATATGAACTGATAAAAAGCAAAGAAAATGGAATCACATAAACACTAAACACAGTGACTATTATATATATAAGATTAACATTGAAAAAGAGCCAAACTCCAGTTCATTGCAGTGATTAATCCTATCCCTGAAAAAGAGACAATCTTCTAAACAGAAGGGAGACTACAGGTAAGGAAAGTGGAATAAGCTATTAGATTGGATCATTTTGTCAGTCAATTTTCCTTAAACATTTTTCTTTGTTGTTAGGTAAAAATCAATGGTGGAAAAGGGACAGTTATTGGGAAATGATTGGGATTTTTTAAGGCATCAATAGAACCTTTTTAAAAATCCATGTATCTTTCCACTACTATGTTGTCCCTTTTTATAATTAAAATCAGTTTCTAAAAAAATTTCTGTTTTTAATATATTTTCTTTTTCTGCAATTACATTTTAACACAATTCTAAACATGTTCTTAGTTTTGATTTCCAAATTCTATCCCTCCCCTCCATCTTCCCTGAAACAGTAAGCAATACAATATAGTTTCTACATATTCAATCAAGTAGAACATTTCCCTATAAGTCATTTTGTACAAGACTCAACATGAAAAAAAAAAGAAGTGACCCATGAAAAATATGTTTTTGGGAATATCAGTCAACTAGTAACAACTGAGCATCAAGAAATCTAAAGTGAGAAGGATATTTCACCTAACCCCTTCATTTTGCAGATAAAAGAAGGAGGCCTAGAGACCCATCAAGATTAAAAGATTTGCCCAAAGTCACATAATGAATTCAGTCAGGATTTGAACTCTGGATTTGATGCTAAGTCTGAAGTGGATTGAAGGTTGTAACATAGGAGTTTGAATTCCGCCTCACACATATTAGTTTTATATCCCTAGTCAGGTCTTGCAGCATACCAGATGATTTTGTATGACTGTTAATCACAGATAAGACACTAGGCTGCATTAGCAGGAAAAGTTTCTTCTCCAAAAGTTTCCCATAGAAATGAAATCTAGGAACAAATAAAAAAAAGTTTAATCTAATTTCAATCATCTTCATCCATCTTTTCCCTATGAAGAAAGTTTTATTGTTTGTATTGCATATATATGTATGTATATATATATATATGTCATATATACATAGGTTATATATATATATATATATATATATAATTTATTAGTAATGGATAAAAAGAAAAAGTAGAGAGGCTGGATCAAACAGTCAGAACCTTAGGAAAGGGTTCTATACACTAAGATAAAGAAGTAGTAGAGAAATTAAAACTCTACCAGGAAGGAAAAATCAAACTTAGGGGAACAGGAGTAGAAAACAAGAAAGGGAAAAAAAAATTAAATGACAGGAAAAAACAAAAAAAAAGGAGGAATTACAGCAATGATATTAATAATAGTTGGCAATTATATATTTCCACTACATAAAGGAGTGAGTAGAGTACAGGACAGGGGTCAGGAAATCTAAAAAAGGAGTGAGGGTTTACAGGATAATTTGGGTGTATAGCTTCATCTAGTCTTCTGAGATTTCTTTATAATGAAGAAATTGAGGCTTTATGAGATTATAACCTTTCCAAGATCACATAGGTAGTAAGAAACAGACAGTATCTGAACTGTCCTCTACCTTCAAATGAAATATTTTTCCTACTGTGTAATGATGCTTTACTCACTCTATATATTATAACCTTGGATTTTTTTCTCTGCTCACTTTTCTGGCCTCAGGCTCTCAAGTTTGACAGGCTATATAGAGGATCAGCTGCAATATGTGTCCCATATATTTTATTATAAACATCACTTCCTTCTGAATTCAATGCAATTCAACAAACATCTATTACTGACCTACTTTGCATACATCACTGTACTACTCACTGGAAACACAAAATTTGGATAGCAAATAGTCCTCATCTAAGTGGAACTTACAGTCTAGTAAAGGGACATAATATGTATAAAAACAATTAGAATAAAAAAATATAAACATATACTAAGTCCATAAGACAAAGGAGATAATGAGAAAAAAGGGATGAAAGTCATTAGGGAAAAGGCAAATTATCATATAGTACAGACACAGATGTCTAACAACCAGTTAGCCAATTCATTCAAATTCTTCTGTATGAAGCATCTTGAAAATGCTGTCCTGCCAGTCTTGCTGTATTCTAGATCATTTTTTTTGCTTTTGTTATTGTTGTTGTTCAGTCACATCCAATTCTATGTAATCCTATAGACTTTTGTCCATGAGATTTTCTTGGCAAAAATTCTTTGGTTCGCAATTTCCTATACCCCCCATTTTACAGATGAGGAATTGAAGCAAATAAGAATTAAGTGACTAGTCCAGGGTCATACAACTATTAAGTGTCCTAGACCAGATTTGAATTTAGATCTTTCTGACCGCAGCTCCAGCGTACTAGCAACTTAATTTCCAACAACAAATGCCTCTGGAGCAAGATGGAATGTGATGTTTATTTATTATGCTATCAGACTTGATGTGAATATACATTTAAAGCTGACTTCAGGTTATTAATGCATTTTCAGCATAGTGAAGGGTCAAGCAATCTATGTGATTATAGATTGAACTTCTGAAGAGGTTGCTGTTGAGGATGGACACAAGAATGAGTGTTCAGATTAATCTGGGCAATACAATAAGAATCTCCATAACCAGTGTGACATGGTTGAGTGAGAATTAGTTTTGAAAAGCCATAAACCTCAGTCATTCCTTTTAAGTCGGGGCTTTTTAAACTTTTTCCACTCACAACCTCTTTTCACCCAAGACACTAGGTATATGGCTATATAAAATCAAACATTTACTGACAATAAATCATGATTTTGCAACTCCCACATTCAGTTATGAAATCCCAGATAGGGTTAGAAACCACAATTTAAGAAACTGGGTCTTAAATGACCAGCTAAGTATCACCTAATTGACACCATTAAGCTGCCAATGAAGTCTCTGCTTTCTGCACTTGAGGATCAAACAAACAGACTACTTACAACTCTTGTCAAGGACATTGTTCGTCCACCCTGGCAAAATCTGACATTGGAGTTGCTTAGAATACAGTGTGTGATGTTATTCTATTAGTTTTTCTATTTCCATTCTCAGACATGGATCATCCTTATTTATAATAATTATCTATAATGTAAATATAGCATATCTATAATATACATATAAAATCTATAATATAGATATATCTATAATAATTAGATACATTACTGTGATATCATTTGCTCTTAGCTCTTATTTCCCCAAGCTCAATTATCTCAATTCTTTTGGTCTCTTCCTATACATCTTTTCAAACATTTTTGGTCTTCCTATAAAAGTTTTGATAATTATAAGATCATAAAAATAGAGCTGGGAGGAATATCAAAGGTTATCTTGAGCACTTAGCTGTGCTCTAGCTTGGAATTTACTCTTTTCCACCTTTATGTCTTAGATTCCACTGTTTTCTTCAAGATTCAGCCTAAGCTCCACTTCTTACATTAGGTCAGCTCTAAAAGTCCTCCTTTGGACAATTCATTTTTGTTTTGTAACATATTTGGTGTCAATAATTATGTTTTTATGCTTAGAACCTAGTACAATACTTGACATATGATAGGTCCTATTTGTAGGCTATTTTTTATTGATCAATAGATCCAAGTGATTTGCACAATGTTAAATAGGTAGTAAGATATTCACTGGTTAGTGAAGGTGGGGTCATGGGGAAAAATATTTGGCATCAGGGGACATGGGTTAGAATTCTGACTCTGTCATTAACTGAACCACATAGGGTAAAATTCTTCAGCATTTTGGACCTCAGTTTTCCTGTCCGTAAAATCAGAGACATGCTAGAAGACTTCTAAGTCTATTATCATAGTCTCTAGAATTATGATCCCAATTATAATCACTTTGAAACCTGCATTATCCTTTCAAATGACTCCCTGGGAGCCAGGAACTTTAGGTTAATAGACTCACTAGATCATAGACTCTGAATGGGGGATATAAGAGAAGGGACTATATAGAGGCCTTCTAGCTGAATCCCTTATTTTTCAGCTGAAGAAAATGAGACCCTGATAAGTAACATATAAGATCACAGAGGTACTAAGTAGAAGAATTGGTATTTTATCTCAAGTCCTCTGGATCCTTGTTCACCAACCTTCCCACTGTACCACACTATTTCCCATGCTATCTACCCTATGTGTGACTTTACCACTTACTACAAAAGTAATCATGGACAACTCATTTAAGATGCCTATGTTTTAATGTACTCAGCAGTAGCAGTCGTTTCCATTAAAGGAAGAGGTAAGGTTTTGTAATGATTAAAAGAAATTATATGAAAAATTATATTGTTATAGAATGCATGTAATTAATGATGATGATGATGATGATGATGATGATGATGATGATGATGATAATTAGAAGGAGGAGGGAAAAAGAGAATAAGGAATACAATGATAATGATGATGATGATGATGATGAAGATGAAAAAGAAAAAAAAGATTTTAAGTGTACTAAATAGCATCCACCAGGCTTGAAAAAATAAATGCAACTTCCTAAAGTTCCTGACTTAAAACCTAGAAAAAGGCAATGGAATGATAGTATCAGAATTTGTTTGTTATAGAGCAATATAATAATAGGAGATTCTTTCCTATAAAATTGCTGTCAACTGGTAGCTCATTTCCTGAAGTACTCAAGGAATTTAACCATAAAAAGAATATGTTAGACTCATATCATATCATATCATATCATATCATATCATATCATATCATATCTTATCATATCATAGACATATAAATTAAAGGGCCCTTTGAAGTCATCTAGTCCAATCTCCTCATTTTTGCAGATAAGGAATTTTGGCCCCAGAGTTTTTCTGTCTGTTCCCACTAAATTCCTTTTACCTTTGGCTTAAGGAAGGTGGTCGATTTTTCTTGTTCACTGCTAAACTCTAGCAGGCCTCAGGATTGCTCAATGAGTTTCCCGAGTATACATATTTGTGGGTGCTTGTAAATATCTTAGGGCCATTCCACAGAAACAGGGTGGACCTGGGTCCACTTTATCTATCTTCAATACAGGTTAGCTCCTAGTCTTGGGAACCCCAAGAGACCAGATGGATTCTGAGCCTCCCCTAAAAATCTTTGCTTAGCCCCAAGGTACTCTTTGAAATTTTAATTCAGCCTAGAACTCCAGCCCACCAATCAGTCAACAAACATTTATTAAATACCTCCTATGTGCTAAGCATTATGCTAGATCAAATTATACAAAAACAAAAACAAAACCCCCATAAAGTTTATGAACATCCTATTAAGGAAGACCATGTGTGCATATAAACATATGTACATATATTACATACATACCTATATAGATAAGTATAAATATAAATGTATACATAACACAAAATATGACAAAATATATGTAAGATAATGGGAAGGGGTACATTAGAAGCTGTGAATTATAAATAAGACCTCATGTTGAAGGTGGCACTTGACCTGAGTTTGCAAAGAGACTAGAGATGAGAATGAAGGAGTGTATTCCAGGCATGGGGAAAAGAGAAAGGAACAAGTGTTATTAAGTGCCTTCTCTAGACCAGTTTAAGTTAGGTGATGAAGTGGAGAGATTACTGGGCTTGGAATTAAAAACTTCCTGAGTTTGAATCCAGCCTCAGACTCTTACTAATTGCATGATTCTGGGTTACTTAATGAATTACTTAGCCCTGTTTGCCTCAGTTTCATCATCTGTAAAAAAAAACTGCAGAAGAAAATGGTAAACCACTCCAATAACTTTGCCAAGAAAATATCAAGTGGGATCATGAAGAACCAGACATGACTGAAATGATTCAATAATAACACCACAAATATTATCTCATTTGAAGTAATAATGATTTTGTAAGGTAGGTGCTATTGTTATTTCCATTTTAGAGTTGAGGTAATTGAGATGGAAAAAATGTTAAAGGATATTGCAAAGTCACAGAAATAGTAAAATAGTGCATGTGATGAATAGCAAGAAGGTCAATTTGGCTTGAAGCATGTTGTCATCTTTTCTGAACTTAATCTTAGAGAGTTGATTTCAATGCTAAGATAATAAAGGAATTGCCTTAGACTTAGCTGCTATGAGATCTTGAGCGAGTAATTTCATCTCTCTTAAGTGTAGCTTCTCATCAATAAAATGAAAGGGTTGTGAAGTAGATGGTCCCAAAATTCATTTCCAACTCTAAACTTATATTCTTCTGATTTTCACATGTATATATTTCATCTTCCCCTTTAGAGTGACATCTTCAATAGACTTTTGTCTTTGTTGCTCTAGGGTCTCACACATACCAAGCTTTAATCAATAATTGATGATTAATGATTGATTGTAAAGAGGAGTAATGAGTAACTGGGATGAAAATGAAAACTGAAAATAGGTTATGAATAACTTTAAATGCCAAATAAGAGTTTGTTCTTAAATTCCAAGGGTCCTGAGAATTTTTGAAAACTGAATTTAAAGTAAATTCATAACACAGTACTGGCAGACCTGAGTAATCTTCTCTACATATTCTATCCCAAACAGGTAAGCACTGGAGTGACTTGAAGATGCTTCTAAATGTACCCCATGGTCAAACTGAGACTTTTATAAACATAGGTCTATAGTTAAAAAGGACTTTAGATGACATTTAATCCAACCTCAGATTTTTGACATGAGGAAGTGAAGCCAAGAGAGATAGTTTGCTTACAGTCACATAGCGTAAGGGATTTGAATCCAAGTCTTTCTGACTCTAACACTCTATCCATTATAAAATATATATAGGATGATCTTAGTTATTGGGAATATTGCTAAACCAGGCAAATTGTGGTAAAAACCCCAAACCCAGACACACATGTTAGAATAATTAATCACATTATTAATTATCATATAGTATTATTAATTAATAATCTTATTGTTAATAGTAAACATTTAAAAAAAAACCAGACTAGTGATTACATTGGCATAGAGAATCCCAGTAAAGAAACTCCTTTACCAATGCTAATCAGCACCTTTTTGGCAATATGTAATTGTAAAGTATTATCTAGGCACTGAGTAGTTAGATAATTTGGCTAGAGTTGCACAATTTATATGTTAGAAGTTAGAGTTGATCCTGCCCATTTTTTCCAGCTCTGAAACTGATTCTATAATCATTACTCCATACTGCCTCTCAAATCACATAAATGACCAAAAACAAACTTGTCAAAAAATTTCTTAGGATTTTCATAAACTTTTAGTTTCCTATAAATTGTTCCAGAATTTATATAGCTATCCTGAAATGAAGTTTCTATATGGAAATTCCACTCTCCCAACAGAGTGACTAGGGTCTGTGTAAGTCTTTTTTTTTATCTCCTGCTGTTCTAATCCTGGGCTAAGAATCCCTGTGGTTAGCTTTGCTCCAAATGAACAAGTCATGTTGTTGCTAATCTAAGTTGCTAAGCTCCCTTCCCAGTCAATATTGCATCTATAATGTTCAAACCCTTGAGTCTAATGAAGCATGGAGCTGCCCTGCATGGAGAGGGCTTCATCACAATTAACGGCTTAATCCTCTGCCTTCAGCTTCACTGGAGCTAAGCCCTAATCATCAGAACTATTATTTCTCCCTCTTCTATTTACCTCTTCACCCTTCAATTATAAGAAGCCTGGCCACTACTAGTTAAAAAAGGGCCCTAGAGGTCTACACAGTACTTTTAGCTTAACCCAAGGTTGGGAATGACGAAATAGGTTTTAAGTCAAGCACCTACATGTCATAATGATGGATCTGGGTCACCAAGACCTTACTTTTACAGTGTTCATTTTAGAGGAGAATTTGATATGAGGCTTATCCATATGGAATCACATCCAAAAGAGCTTAATTCCTAAAGTTTTAAAATGTGTCATTTCATTTTATGAGGTGTTTCTGTCATGGGACCTTAAAATGCATTATAATGAAGCTCTGATATATGTTTGTTATAAAATAATATGCAAATTTTTGCCTTATGATTCAGTTAGTCTTAATCTAGGAGGAAACAGGGAAGAAATGCACTGGACATCAAATCAGAGGAAATCAGAGGACCTAGGCTCAAATCCCACTTCTGTTACTTATTGCCTGTGTGATCTTGGGTAAGTCTTTTAAGCTCTCTGGACCTCAGTTTATCCCACCTATAAAATGAGAAGATTGGGCTGAAGAGCCCTTCTAGCTTGTGATCCTGTGATCTTATGTGACCTCTAGCAGGGTGATCAGGAGAGACTGTAATGAGGGTGGCAAGTCAGACTTCACATATATATCAGGTCTTCATATGGTACTCTAAAGTCTAACATGACCATTCCCTGAAACAATCCCTTGGAATTTGGAAATGGCCACCAATGCTTCCTATCTGTGTCTGTGATGGAAGGTAGCTGCCTCTTTCTAGAGAAAACAATAGTGCAGCAGTTATAAGAATTAGCATTACACAACTTTCCATGTTGATTGTGAAAACCTGGTCCCATCTGTTGTATTCCATTCACAAGTCCTGCAGAGATGTCTCTTTGAAGCAGAAAGCACTAGGAAAACTCTTCAAGGTCCATTCTATGGAGAGTCAGCCCTCTGTAATCTCATGGGATCTTATGACCAGGACTCTCCCCATCCAAAGAAATTTTGTGAGTCTCTTCTTTCCTTTTAAATCCAATTCTCTGGAGATCAGGTTCAATGTGATAGTGCTAGTTCTTCACATCTTCAGCAGAATAGAATCCAAAGTTTTGTAGGCTCCAATTGAATTGTGTACCACTTCACAGAATAGAAAAATTTACTGAGTGATCATGAGATGACCACTTTTTTTCAGGAGTTGATAGTAACTGCTGGCAATGAACTCAGTTTGATCCATATGTATTCTGAAGCTTTTAGTACTGCAAGAATTCTTAACCTCAGTTTTATGAAGTTTTTGAAATAAAAAAAATTTGACAATGGAATTTGAAACTGAATTGTTTCCTTTGCAATACTACATATTTTATTTTGTGAATTTAAAACATTATTCTAAGAAGGAATCATTGACTTCACTAGACTGTTGCTAAGGGATTCATGATGTATAAAAAGCTAAGCATCTCTAATAGAGAGAACAACTGAAGAAATGCAGGGCCTTGAAATAGTCTTCCTATCTCTAAAACTAAAATTAGATTAATGATACATAATCTAGAAAAATTGTTAAGATGAATGGATGTGATGGGGTATAAGTGGAACTGAATAGGGTGAAGCATTGATTTAAAAAAAAGCTCCTGTATAATCACTGCATATTCCAAGGAAGAAATTAAGTTATAGGCATGTAAAGAATATACATCTTTCTCCTGATAGAGGAAGGACTCTTCATTTCTTTATCAGGATAGAGCTTAGGATAGGTTCTTCCCTTTTGCAAGAGTTTACCAATATATGTATGAATTCTATCAGTTTACTTACCATCTCAGGAAGATGAAGGAAAAGAGAAAATGATAGAATTTGGAATTCAAAACTTTAAAAAAATGTAATTGCTTACATATAATTGTGGAGGCTACCAATATAATGCCTTCTGGCACATCAAAACAGAAAATCTAGTGCAAGGGGAAGTTTTTGTTTTTCTTTTTTGGATTCAAAGTTTGGATTCCTGGGTTCAAATGCAGGTTGTGACACTTACAAGTTGTATAATCTTGGACAAGTCATTTAATTCTTGAGCTTCCAGGTCTTCAACAGCAAAATGAGAGTAATTATTCCTACCTACACTGCCTCTACCTAACAGGGTTGTCTATCATGGAGCAAGATATTTGTCACCTTTAAGCATGATATTACTGTGTTGTTTATATTGTATGCTTTGTCTACTGGTATATTTATAAAATGTCTTTCTTCCTTCCTCTTTCCTATAAAAAGTATAATGAAGTAGATAAAATATTGGACTTGAGACAAGTTTGCCTCAGGCACCTACTAGCAATAAAATCTTGATTAAATCATTTAACTTCTTTCTGCCTCAGTTTCCTCATCTGTAAAATGGGGATAATAGCACATACTTCCCAGGATTATTGTGAAATTAAAATTAAATAATAATTGTAAATTTCTTTGTAAACTTTACAATGCTATTTAAATGCTAGCTGGCTATTAATTATTTAGTGAATAACAACAATTGGTGTATTATTGAAATATAACTTATTAAATTGCTAAGCATTTCAGGGAGAGGAAAGGAAAAAAAGGGAGAAAATTTGGAACTCAAAATTTTATTAAAAATGAATGTTATGAGAGCACCAACCCTGAAGTCAGGTCAACCTGAGCTCAAATCTGGTCTCAAACACTTAATACTTCCTGATGCAAATTAAGACAACTCTGAGTTACCACTACACACCTGTCAGATTGGCTAAAATAACAGGAAAAGATAACGATGAATGCTGGAGGGGATGTGGGAAGACTGGGACACTGATGCATTGTTGCTGGAGCTGTGAACGGATCCAGCCATTCTGGAGAGCAATTTGGAGCTATGCTCAAAAAGTTATCAAACTATGCATACCCTTTGACCCAGCAGTGTTTCTATTGGGCTTATATCCCAAAGAAATCATAAAAGAAGGAAAGGGCCCCACATGTACAAGAATGTTTGTGGCAGCCCTTTTTGTAGTGGCTAGAAACTGGAAACTGAATGCATGCCCATCAATTGGAGAATGGCTGAATAAATTATGGTATATGAATGTTATGGAATATTATTGCTCTGTAAGAAACGACCAGCAGGACGATTTCAGAGAGGCCTGGAGAGACTTGCATGAACTGATGCTGAGTGAGATGAGCAGAACCAGGAGATCATTGTACACGGCAACAACAGTACTATATGAGGATCAGTTCTAAGGGACATGACACTCTTCAACAACGAAATGCTTCAAACCAATTCCAATTGTTCAGTGAAGAAGGCCATATACACCCAGAGAGAGGGATGTGAAATGTGGATCACAGCATAACATTTTCACGTTCTCTATTGAGGTTTGCTTGCATTGTACTTCCTTTATCGGATTATTCTTTCTTATAGATATGATTTCTCCTGAACAAAAAATGATGTGTGGCAATAACTATACATATATGCGATTTAAGTATTCTAACATAATTATCATGTAGTGGATATCCTGCTATCTAGGGGAGGGGTGGGGAGTAGGGGGGAAAAATTTGTAACAGAAAGCTTTTTAAGGATTAATGTTTAGGAATTACCCATACATATGTTTTGCAAATAAAAAGTATTAATAAAAAATAAATTTTTTAAAAAAAGATAAATCAAGTGCTAGAATACAAGTAATGTGACCAGTATATGAAACCTTAAATAAGGAGTTAGAAGGTTTATTCCTCATCTTGCCATTGACCTATGGGTGATTTAATTAGGCCAAGTCTCCAGAAAGGAAGATGGTAACACTAACATTAATCTAAACAGAATTGAATGCCCATCCAACAATTTAGATCAAATTAACCCATCCTTTGGAGGTAAATTGGGTGTTATTTCGCACATTGAAATGAGCAGTTCACTAATAACAAAAGAAGAATAAACCACATAAATTGTTAAATATCAACAAAAGAGAGACTTGCTAGTTGTCTTTTTGAAGTTCCATTTAGTGAATAAATCATGATGATCCAAATCTTTGTCACTCTAATGCGCAGCAGTCACACACATATTGTTATAACAATAGTTTTGCATATGGTAATAAAGGAATCTTTATTTTTTATTTATTCTTTAATCTATCAATGAGTCAATTTACTAAGAAGCTACTATAAGCTAGGTACAATCCCAAATTCTAGGGATATGAAGACAAACATATAGTGCTACCTTCAAGGAGTCTACATTCTAGAAGGAGAGATAATGTGTACAAATGGTAAGTAAATATTATATGTAACTATAGTTACCAAATTAAACACAACTTGTATATTCAGTTGTCATGATGATTGAACTCATGATTCATATGACCTTTAGCTAATATAATAACATAGGAAAGTAAATTGACCCTAAATGTACCCTGTATAGACATAGAATCATATAATTTTGGTAGCAGAAGGGACTTGAAAGGCAATCTATTCTAACCTCCTGGCCAATGTCTTTAATTTTCATCTTATTAATGCATTTTCCATTTTAGTATCCTATATACATTTCATAATTCCTCAGGAAAAATTTGCCAAAAGTCAGAAATATATACATGTGTATGCATGTGTGTATATACACATATGTACACATATATGTGTATATGTATATATACAATATACTATAATATAGATTATGCCATACTATTATATTATATATCATGTAATGTCATCATATCATATATTATAAATATTTAAATAAGAAATATATATCTATATGTAAGTTATGTATTAAACAAAGATTTGTATTAACCATTATCTACTAACTAAATGGAGATTCAGAGAGACCAAGAACAGATTTTTCCTGCCAAAAACTAATATATTATATTGTATACATAAGTATATATGTGTGTATATATGTATGGATATATTTGAAGTAATTGAAGATAAACCAGGTTCAAATCCTTGTTTTACAAATGGATACATGCACATGAAATGCCACTCCTAAATTTGTCCTTTCAAAGCAATTTTATCTGATAAGAAAACTTGCAAAGCTAAAGCTTTATTATTATCTGGTCTTTTCTTCCATTTACTATTCTCATCTCTTCTACTTTTCTTGACATCCCTATACTTCATGAAGCCCAACGAGAAGGACCCCATTAAATGACTTATTCCCTTCCCAAGTTTCTGGAAGAACTAATGAATAGAGAATGACTACAAAAAGAGCAGCGTCTCTTTGCCTCAGCTCACATTAGGAAGAAACACAAAACATATGCGTGTTCTTTGAATTCTGCACACCCTATTTTCCCTGATATATACCATCCTTTTTTGAACATAGAGGCTTGCCAACCTTTAGGTTCAACACATTTGTGTCTTGGTGCACTGAGACCTAGTTCTGATGGAATAGGGCTTTTATTAAATGGACTGAGAGGGTGTCATAGTCAAGATATTTGCACAGTACATTAATTTAGAGAGGAAGAGTTTCTGTGCAACATAACCAGGGTGAACAGCAGTTTCCACTTTAACTGAATAAAATATTTCTGTTTTATCACACTAGTTTGCAACCACAAAAGCTTTACCTACTTTTTAAGAGTAGCTGTGAACTGTCAGGGTACATTATTGGCAATGAAGCCTGACAGCTCTAAGCTTGAAAGTAAAATATTTTTTATTGTTTAAAAGCATTTCTTCTCCCTCTCCCTCTCTAGCCCCCTTTCTCACTACCCTTTATGTTTACACACAAGAATATCCATTTTCTGACTTTCTCAATGAGTATTAAAAAAAGTCTTGGTCATTACAAAATTACACAAAGTAGGGAAAAATGCCAAAGAATACTTTGGCTTTTTTCTGTCTAGGAATGGGATTAATGAATACATGGAGTGATATGTTGGTATTGTATGAAATTCATTCCATCCAAATCCACAAGTATCTCTCAAGTGCCTACCATGTACAAAGTTCCATAGACATTGAATATAAAGATTGAAAGTATTAACAAGGATGTTCAAATATCCTTGTCACTACATCTGTTTTAGCAGAAGTTGACATCATTGTCTCCTGGATTAACTCTCTCTCTCTCTCTCTCTCTCTCTCTCTCTCTCTCTCTCTCTCTCTCTCTCTCACACACACACACACACACACACACACACACACACACACACACACACAATTTGCAATATTATCTCAGTGTTAACAAAAAATCTCCCTTAAAGGGGCTCTCTATTGTGATGCAACAAGAAATGAAACATGGTAAAGTAAATTTTTTATCAGCTCCTACTCTCTTGCTCCATTTAATCTTCTAATAGTGGATTCTAATGATTCTTCTGATGCATATCTTAAAACCTTCACAAAGAAAACCTTTTTTTAATAGAATGTATATTTATCTTTACTTTTTAGAGAGTTATATTAAACAATTCTTTTAAAAATATTTTTGTCATAAGTATATTAATAAATTCAGAAAGTTGAAGATTTTTCTGGCAAGTTTTGTTTGTTTTGTTTTGCCTTCTTTTCAAGGAATCCCTTGATACTTTCTTCTTACCTCACTGTCATTATGATTTAAGAGCTCCAGGATTATATTCGGGGCATACACTACAGACAAGAACAGACTGAAAATAAAATTTAAAAAAATTAACAAATGAAAATCTTTTGTTGTTAATGACATTCTATAATGGAAGTCTAATCTCCTACTGTATATTATCATCTGGCAAACTAATTACACATTTAATAAGGTTTTGCGGTATAAATTATAAATGAAATAAACAATTCTGTCACCATGGTGTGCAATGAATACACCACATGTTATATGTAAATATATTAGTCATTTGCCTTTTGTTTATGTGTCACTGAAATCCATTTTCTTTATGGTGTATATACTATTCCCTATGGGTTCTAACCAAAATCATTGCAACTATACACATATCAGCCTTTTAAAGTGGAATTACGTTGTTATTGTCCTTTTCCTGCCCAGTTTTAATAACACATGCTTTTGTGCCAGTTTCATTTACTGCTGCAAATTCTAATTCAACAGAGAACAACAACAACAACCAACAACAACAAAAAAAAAATCAACCACCCCAAAGGCAATGTGAGTACCAGAAAGGATCTGGGTGATTTATTGCCACAATACAGGAAACATATTGAAGCAATTTTTATTCTCATTATTTTTTCCCAAAATTAAAATATGGCCCATAAAGCAAGCATGCATATTTTCACCCCCACTAAACCTTCCTTTCTTTAATGAGATAATCTGTTTTTTGAAGAGTGAACAGCACAGTCTTCCTTTCAAGTGGTGGCATTTTTATTTTACACAGAGACTTATAAATGCAAGAAGGATGCAAATGGGAGCCTTTTCAATGGCAAACCACAGCGTGACAGCTGTGGACGGGTCAGGGACAAAAGCATTGACTGCTTCAGGAAAATGATGGCTGGGGTATCTACATCCCAATCAATAATCTGGCATGTGGAGGTCAATCACTGCATGGACACATTCAGTTCCAGCCAGTCAAGGATTATTAGTTTGACACCCAGGGGCAATCTCGTTCTACAGCAGAGAGCTTAGAGACAGACAGTGTTGGGTGTCTTCGAACCCTAATGGAAGAAGTCACATTAGGCAACTCAAAAATCTAACCATTTAGAATAATGGCTGCATCAAACAGATGTTTTCAGAGTGGCTTATTATTTATCAGAAGTGTCAATCAACATTTTCTTGAGGCTGAGCGATTTTTCTCCCTTGAAGTTGTCTCTGAGGTCAATTATGTCTTTATTTTAAGAGATTCCTAAAGGCTATTAGGTCCCCACCTCACATTTCCCTTCTCAACCCTGTTATTGTTTTGCTTTATTTTGTTTGGGGAAGGAAAAGGAGCCAAATAAAATGTTCATAATATTTAATTACTCGCAGTTAGTTCTGTTCATGGGTCTTTTTTTTCTCCTCCTGGCAAAAAAAGAGGTTAGCAGTATGTGATCAGCAAAGTCATCTTGGGGTCCCTAAGACTGCAAAGAGGGCAATAGAATTACCATAGGAGATGTTCTTTCAATTTCATGTATCTGCTCTATATCTGTAGCCCATATCCTCTCTAATGCACTTATACATTTGGAGGCTGATACATAGACAGCAGCTAATGGAAAAAGGGTTGGTGGGAAAAGTGATTGAGCAGACTGTATGGAAGAGAATTCTGTCTAGCAGATATTTCACTGGCAATGTTTTACTGTTTCTCCTACATGGCATGCCATAGAGTATAATAAATTTCAGTTTGTTTATATTCTGTGTCTGTATTTGCACTTTGGTGATTATGTTTGAATTCATGCAAGATCTTTTTTTTAAGAACTCGAGCATAATCTTCTCATTAATCCTGTCCTGTTTGTCTGTTATTAATAGGCCACTGTACAATGTATTCTGCTGCAAAACTCCACCAGGCATGACTAATTCAGATAATTAATTTGCTAGAACATTAACACCATCAAATGAGCCTGCTAAACCGGTAAATTTAAAGTAAATTAAACTTAATTTGCAGGTTATTGCAATTAAGTCTGCCTTGTCTTTCTGAGGGATTTCAACATCCTCAGTATTTAAGAGGCAATCATAATGCATGCAAGTGGGCGGGCTTTTTGGCTAATTAACACGAGAGTCTAATCTGCTTTTCAATTAGGGTAGATGTTTATAATGTGCTGGTGACAGTGTTGCAATTCAGTACAGCATAACAGGAGTGCATGGCATAATTATAGCTGAAAAGGAAAGCTCATGCCGGGCCTGTTTAGGGGTTAATGAGACATTGGCAGCTTCCAGCTGAGGAGATCGAGCTAGTTTAGTGTAGCTTCAAGAGGAAACCACCCATAGGGGTTTCCTTTGAAGTGTCAAAAGGTCCCCTTGTTCTGGGTGGTTTATGTTTCATTTGTCTGAGTGGCATATCAAAAATGGATGAGCTGCCAGCAGCAGTCCTCATGACATTAATTCACCAATTGTGTTTCTAATAGTTTTATCCTTAAATAAATTTAGGTGATAAGAATGGTGAGAGAAACCAAGGTTCTGAAAACAATGAGCAGGGCACCACAGTTCGAAGGGAGTGTATACAGGCGAGGCCAGTGCCCAGGCAGCAAATGTTAATGATGCTGATGACCTACACTGTGGGTTATTAGCAGGGGGAAGACAAAGAAGTATTGTCCTGGTGTCCTCTGCAGAACAATATTCACTTGAAAGTGATAAAGACATGGTATTCATCATCATTTCACTTATCTTTGCTTGGAAAACATAATGTGCAGGAAAGGTACCCTTCTGCCCAAGGTTCATGATGCTATGCTTCTGACAGATAGACACAGAACTCTGTAGTTACCTTCCAAAATGAACCACATATTCCCCAGGAAACTTGGACTTATGAAAAGCAGGGACCAAGGAGACAGAAAAGAACTTAAAAGAACATCCTTGGTTCTGGCATATAATTTACTTTAGTAGTTCTATATTCTTATTGGTAAAAATACTCTCTCCACTGGAGCTGTTCCTTCTTATTTCTATGGTTTTTATCCTATTTTCCCAGAAATTCTCTATAAAGGATCTATAGAATAGGCTTAAAGTATTATTTTAGTTCTTTTTAATATCTTATGGATATTAAGACCCAAACTTTGCACAAATACATGAATGAATGCATAAATGGATGAATGAAAAAAGTACCTACAAGTCCTTATTTTGTGTTAAGTTTTGTGTCATCTCAAAAGTTAAATAGCCCCTTCCCAAAAAGATCTGAGTTCTTGTAGAAAGAGAAAATACATATAAAGGGACTGCTCAAAAGTGTTCCGAAGCTGCCCTGAAGCAGCTTACATTCTAGTAGGAGAAGAAAACACATATGGGGTGAATCTTAACCAAGGAAGGAACCTTGTTCTAGGTAATCATAGAGACCATGAGTTAATTCATACAACAGCCAATTGATTTTCCATTTCCAGAAGTAAAGGTTGCATTGATTTGACTACTCTGCCCAGGTGGAAAGTGGGGACTGTCATGGTATGCCAGGGGTAGCAGGGCAGATAGCAAGGGAGTCTGAATGGCTGGACAATAACTTTTTATTTACTTCCATCATGGCTGGTAATATGATATAGCCCACTTTTACTCACCATGCATAATTACATTGCACTTGAGGTCACTTATCTTTGTCTCTTTAGATATTGTGGTGTTGCATGATTCATAACCCTAGAGTATTATAAGGTAAGTATTGCCAGGGTTTTGTTTGTAAATTTTGTTTTAGATTGTATGAAACATTGTATCAGGAAACACTTTGAGATCAAAGTGCTACACAATTTCTCACATATAATCTAATCAACCCTCTTCCTCTATTTCTAGTCCCTGTTTATTACCCAGTTCCCTCACTGTATAATCTGGATCAACTAAAAGGTTTATCAAACTAATTGGGGTAAACCAGACAATATAAAGTTTTGTCTACTTTGTTTTTCCAGGATGAATAACTAGGCCAACTCCTTTCAAGTGATAGTAACTCTCATTAAGTAATTTCTGTAGTATCCCAGGGTTCTATATAACCAACATAATAATAGCATTTATGACAGAAGCTTCTAAAGAATTGACTTGCCACTAGTAGGATATCCATTTTGTATGTGGAGCCCTGCAAGAGACATTCTAATAGGGAGAGACAACACATATAAAGGGAGTGGGGGGGGAAAGGAGTCACTGCTCACCCTAAAACAGCTTACATTCTAGCAGGAGAAAAAAACACATATGGGGTCAGCTCTACTCAGGGATATTCTCCATGACCTGCTTAGATCAACCATATGTCCCTTTTTTAAAACCTAATATTCAGGTGATCCCTGATCAACTTTACCTTCATAGTTGCATTTAATATGGGATCTTGTATGGTTTCTAGCATATAAATGGAAAACAATTTGAGAAAAGTCTTCAAGACAGTGTTTTGCTCTATAAGAAATCAAATACTTTTTAAAATAATTCATAAACAATAGACACAGCAATGTCATTTACATGACTCTGAAGATGTGTTCTTTTCTAGATAATTGCCTGGAAAAGGCTACCTGTTCATTTTTCATGTTTTTGTCAGGAATAATCTCAATGCATATATAGACCATTCTGATATCCAATTCTGAAATATAGAAAAGGAGCTAATTTAATGTATTTTTTAATTCCATCAAGGATTTGGGTAGGAAGAGTTTTCTCTCCCCTACCTTTTTTAATATTCTAAGTTGTATTTTTGAACATATTTTCAATTGTTCTTCTTTTCACTTTACTTTGATCACTAAGTATAAAGATATATGTTTACTTGGTTTAGAGAATCCTATAAATTTCCTACCAAATCTCTCTACTTTTTCATTCTCCCAGCATTCTGATGCATAATTTTTTTTATTTTCTTGATTACAATTATTTTCTTGATTATCTCTTTCCTTATGCTCACTGAGAATATTATGTTCAAATACCCCAATGTTTCTTGCTGCCTTTGAGCATGTGGTGAAAACAACTTTTATTTACCTCTCTGAGGAAGACCTATGAGTCATATTTTCTATTAAATTTGACCTTTCCTTTTGTCTTCTTATTTCATATATGGGTATAATATTAATGAGAAGGAATGCAATTCATTTTCTCCAATAGTACATCAGCTCTTACTGGCCACTTGATGAAAACACACATTCAATTTAAGTAACCTAAGAATTAATATTCAAAGAACTTGTTGATCTCTACCTCTTTCTCTGCCATTCCATCTGCTCAGGACTATTTTGCAATATTATTTGTTTCATAGGTTTCTCATGTTGGGCAAATTTATTACTTTGTGGTCAACTTTATAACAAAGAAAACCTCCACACTCACCTAGGTTGGTCTCTGGTCTATTGGGCAAGTTCATACTCATAGTGTTTGACACTTGACAGAATCTATTCAGATTTGAATTCTTTAGACACAAGCTTTGAGAATCGAGGATCAATTACATACCACAATGGGGCACCATTATATACCGTAATAGACCTTTTACAATGGCATAGAGTATGTACTTTACCAAACTACAATGTGAATAATTCTAATAAATACTAAGCAAACATTGATATTCTTGAATACATACTCATTAATGCTAATCTGAATTAAACCACAAATTTTGAATTTTTGTTACCATTTTAAAGTAAAGGATAACAGTGATTTCTCCAAAGGCTGGAAAAAACACAGTAGCACATAAAGATACCTAAATCAATTGATCAATTTCATTAGATAACTGCTACAGATGATATTTTAAAAGAGAAACCTTAACTATCTCTTATAAGAGTAATTTTATAATACTTTCTGAAAATATACATTTCTGTTGAATCTTTGCTCAAAAAAAATACTGATAAACTCCATTGTGAATAAGGAACGTGACTACAGTTACAACTCTATACATATAGTTTAATATCATGTTCTTGGTAGTGCATATGTGAACATACATGTACATACATATGTCATAGTATATATTTTGTATATATACCAATCATGCTTATTGTAATACTTCTATTATCAATTGAAGTCACAGTTCACTATTGAAATAATATTTCCTATTCAGTCAATCAGAAAAAATGTTTACAACAATAATATGTGCATCAACACAAATAAAAATTATCCCCTGGACAAAATACAACATAAACCATTTTACTTTAATTATGCTATTTCTATGTCAATATTTCTATATCTGTTGTGTAATACTATCCTTTGTATGAATTGTGTGTATCTAGATAGGTATAATAAAAAAAATTTAAATATAAAATACATAGTGTAGAAAGCTAGGTGGTACAATGGATAGAGTGCTGGCCCTGCATTTAGGAGGGCCTGAATTCAAATTCAGCCTCAGACACTTACCAGCTATGTAACCCTGTGCAAATCATTTAACCCCATTTGTCTCAATTTTCTCGTCTGTAAAATGACCTGAAAAAGGAAATGACAAAATTTCGAAGTATCTTTGGCAAGAAAAACCTAAACAGGGACATGGAGTGCTGCATGTGACTTAAACAACTCAACAACCAAAATATGCACAGTTATCCCTGAGTTATAAATATATCTCTGTTAGAAAATTTTCAATTCTACTGTGAATAAAGGTAAGGAAATAGTAATGGAGATGACACATATTTTTAATTATACAATATTAATTTCTTGAGGGGAAACTTCAAGTTAGAAAACCTGAGTTCAGATTCACAACTAAGTACTATGTACTAGCACTACCTGTGAGACTACTGGGAAGTCACAACTTCTCTGATGTTAGAGATGTCCTCAAGCTCAAATTACTTTGTATTTATTTACCCATGAACATACTGTATTTCACAAATAAAACAAAAATACTTTAAGGGAAAGAACTATTAAGTTTTTATCTTTTCAGTTCTAGAACCTAACATAAAACCTTATGAACCTTTTGCATGGCAGACATTTAATAACTACTTATAGAAAGTAAATAGAAATTTTTCTAAAGGTTTCTTATTTTCATCCTATTATCAAAATTATTTTTGTATAGAAGCTAGCAAGTTAAAAATGTAGAAGAATTTGTTAAGCAATGAACCAGTTGGCATGTCTACACTGCTTCTCAGAAGTATCTAATTAAAGCTTTAGATTTAGTCAAAAAGACTAAAACCAAAGTTAAAATTCACCCTCACTTATTAGCTGTGTGATACTCAACAAGTCTCTTAACTTCTGTCTGTTTCAGTTTCCTCAACTGTAAAATAGCAACTACTTTCCAGGGCTATTGTAAGAATCAGATGATAGTATTTGTAAAGCCCTTGTTACAGCTAGGTGAAGTGCTTAATAAATGCTTATATCCTTCATTCAATGTGAAGAATTACCTTTCTAGTATTATGCTTTAACCCCCTTCACATATTATAGTACTCAGATATACTGGCCTACTTGCAGACCCTCCAAGACATTATAATATCCTAATTCTATGCCTTTTTACTGGCTTTCTCCCATATCCAGAATACTCTTCTTTTTCATCTTCACCTCCTGGCATTTCTGACATCCTTCAAGACTCAAGTCAAATTCCATCTTCTGAAAGATAAATTTCTTTGTTGAAGAGCAAACAGGAAAGAACTCCTATAAAAGACAGGATTTGAACAGTCTTTAAGGAAGCCATGGAAGCTAAGAGGAAGAAACAAGGAAGGAAAGTATTCTAGATATGAAGCAGAGCTTAAGAAAAGGCATAAAATCAGGAAATAAAATCTTATCCAAGGAACAATGAGCAGGTGATAGATTATCTTCATGAATAACTGTGGCCAAAATAATTCATTGCAAAACTTCTGTTATTGATGCCTTCTAAATTTAGCTAGGCTAGCTGTTGGATGGTAAGAAGTATATTGTCAGATCTACACTTCAAGTTTTTCCATAGAATCCAGTAGCACTTGCATAACATTAGCATAACCTTTGAGAACTCACTTCCATACTATTATGAGGTATCAGAGGGGGATATTAGTGAAAGTATATAGGTGTTAGCAATAATTGTTCTTGGCTTAACTTGTTCTAGTTTGGAAGCATAATAATTATGCATTACCATTTATATCTTGGTGCATGTTTTTGTGAATATACATATTTACAAGGAGGTATATGGTATAGAGAAATGGCCTCAAATCCAGAAAGATCTAGATTGAATTCTCATTTCTGACATATTCTGGAAAGGTCATATGATATCTTAGGACTAGGAAATTTTCTATGACCTCAAGGTTCAATGCATGCAACTAACATATACATGAGAGGGAATTTTTTTTTCCACTGGGACCTCTATCTAATAAAATCCCAGGGTATAGTCCTCTCCCTTGCCCAATCTCTAAACCAAGAGACAATAGGGATAATTGCAAATATATATATATAGGTTTAAGGGCAAGTAGAAATCTAGGAGTCTAATTCATGTTTCGGTAATGGCCTTTATTTTCTTTTACCAAAGCATAAGATTTTTTTTTCTTAGATCCAAATCATCAAAAATTCAAGCCTACAAGTCCATGACTAATCTAATTGTAGGCAGAAGAGGATCATTTACTAATGCCCTCACTGGAGCTCTGTACTAAATGATTTGCTCAGAAAGCAATTGATGCCCCTAGAAAACTTTGAAAAATGTTCTAGTTAGAAACAACTTTGTCCATGTCATATAATTTCTGTTTTTATCTCCATCATTTTTATTCTTCAGGACATTTGGATGAAAATTTCATCTCTTTTGCTTGAGGGTTCATGTGCTCCAGCTTATTCCTCACCTGAAATCATGAGCTTATTGTGACAGTATAAGATGCCAAATTGGTTGTCAGGGAAATCACTACATGGAACCCAATCCCCAGTCCTAGGCAAAAAAAAAAGGTTACTCTGATTTGCCTGTACATCAGACCCATTTCTTTTCAATACATTAAATACAGCATCATGATTTCTAGTTAGCTGCAAATCTCATGACTAGGAACTCTTGAAAAATACATCAATACATTTAAAATAGGGAGACAGTATCTTAAGTAATTATCATATTGCAGCATTTTCATAGGATCAAATGAAAAGTTCTGTAAAAATGCAAATACTTGAATGTGGCTTCCCTGTGCATATGTAGTAACAGGGTTCATTCAGTTTTAAATTATCAGCTTTAGTGGGAGAGATCCTGAACATGCATAACACAAAATCCTGAGTAACCTGTCACCACTGATTGCTGCATCCACTGCTACTCTTTTTTTCTTCACCCACTGCTCTTACAGAGTAATCCATTCCTATTCTCTCCTTCTTGTTTTTGTTATTGTAGCTGAGAAGCTAAGGAATACAGTGAATTGCTCATTGGGCCAATCATCAGAAAGACGAGTATAAATCTTACTTTGGATATTAATTAACTCCATGACTCTAGGTAAATCACAACATCTGTCTGACTCAGTTTCTTAATCTACAATTTGACAGTAATGATAGCAACCTACCTCCCAGAGCTGTTATGAAGATGACATTATATTTATATCAAATATTTTAATACACTTAGCACAATGCCTGGAACATACCAGGTACTTAATAAATGGTTGTTTTCTTCCTTTCAATTTCATTATTACTATTGCTGCCTACTTCCCAAAAGTACCTTTTCTCATCCCATTCCAAGAGTGAAAACGGTGGACTGGAAGCAATAAATCACTTAATGAGAAAAACAAAGAGATTCGGAGTACTAGTTCATTTTGCTAACATATTGCCCATTTTAACCTATATACCAGGAAAGGAAGCACCACATTGTGTGTCTAGGTCAAAATAGTTCAAGACCACTCTAAAAGCTATTTATTACCCTTTGCAACTTTAATTTTCATGGATAATTGTGTTTTTCAAGGAACTTATGTTTCCTTACCATATTAATTTGAAAAATAGTTTCTGGGAATGTGAAGGTCCATCTCTCAACTCCATATCTGGAATCTCTACCTCTTGGATTTTTTCAAGATTCAGTTCAAATACCACCTTCTACAGGAGACCATTCCCTATTTCAAAATCAACTAGTGCCTTCATTCTAAGATAGTCTTTCATGCACACTGTTTATATCATGTTACATAGTTATCTGCATGTTGGCTGCTTTGGGAACTCTTGCGTCTTTAAGAGAAAGGACTATTTTGCTTGTATCCCCAACCACATATCACAGTGCCCCAGACATAGTAGGTATTTAATAAATTTTCAGAATGGAATTTGTAAATAATTGTGTAATTATTTTGTGTAATGTGTAAAAATGTGTAAAATGTGGAATGTGTAAAAATATTTTGCATGGTTTCACATGGTTTATGGATATCATATTGCTTGCCTTCTGAAGAGAGGGAGAAAATTTGGAATTCAAAACAAAACAAATCAATGTCAAAACATTTTTTTAAGAAATCAAGCACATTCTGATTTAAAAAAAAAAACTCTATTCTGAAAGATGCTGTCAGACTATAGTAGTGTTAATGTGAGCCTTACATTCACATTATAACTAGTCTCTTCACCTTGTATATATTTCATTTTTCTGGGCATATGCTAATGTCTAATGCACCACAGTAAAAAAAATGAAAAAAACTTATAATCTTTAATTTTAAAAAAACATATTGATTATCATTGGTTAGAAGCCAGGAGTAGTACAAAGAACATTGTGTGTTTTTTTCATTTTATTAAAGCATTTTATTTGCAAAACATATGTATGGATAATTTTTCAACATTGACTCTTGCAAAGCTTTCTGTTACAAATTTTCCCCCCTAGCCCCCAACTCTCCCCTAGATGGTAGGAAGTCTACTATATGTTAATTATGTTAAAATACTTGACAAATCAAATATGTATACACATATTTTTACAGTTATCTTGCTGTGCAAGCAAAATTGAATCTACAAGAAAAAAGAAATCTGAGAAGGGAAACATAATGCAAGCAAATATCAATAGAGAGCATGAAAATGTTATGTTGTAGTCCACATTCATATCCCTCTCTCTGGGTATATATGGCTTTCTTCATCACTGAATAATTGGAACTGGTTTGAAACATTTCACTGTTGAAGAGAGCCACATCCTTCTTAATTGATCATCATATAGTCCTGTTGTTGCCATGTATAATGATCTCCTGGTTCTGCTCATTTCACTTAACATCAGTTCATGCAAGTCTCGCCAGGCCTCTCTGAAATCATCCTGCTGGTCATTTCTTACAGAACAATAACATTCCATGACATTCAGATACCATAATTTATTCGGCCATTCTCCAATTGATGGGCATCCATTTAGTTAAGGAACATTGTATTGAAATTATAAGATCTTGTTTCCAGTAATAGTTCTAAAAGCTAGGTATGTTACTTTAGACAAGCAGTTTAAACTCTGAACTTTATATTTTTCATTCATAAAATGAAGGTATTAGGTTATTTCAACAGTCTCCAAACATGTTTGTTTACTAAATGTTCAGTGATTGACTCAATGCTATAGAATCATCATCAAATATAACAAATATAATATTATCATTTTTCTCAATCACCACATAGATGATACATTAACAGCAACAAGGAGTACATTCTCTCCAGGAACCTAAATATCTTGTTTGATGAGGAAACATCTCCAGAGTCTTTTGCTGTTTAGATACCTTAGTTTCTTGGGTTTCATCAGACCTTCCTTTAATTAGTGACCACATCTCTAGAAACTACATGGCAGTTTAGTTTGTTGAGAGGCAACAAGAAAGAAAACAGCTTTAAATCTGGTCCCAGATATGTATTAGCCATGTGGCCTTGAATAAATCTCTAAATATTTCTGAAACTCAGTTTTCTTAACTGCAAAATGGGGATAATAATCAGATTTACCTTACAAGGTTCACGATTAGCAAGTAAGTAAAATAAACTTTAAAACATTTTGCAAACCTTAATGGCATCAGATCAATTAAGTCATTAAGTGCCAGTCACTGTGCTTAGTGAAAAAGTTGTGATATATGATTATGATAGAATATTACCATGCTATATGAAATGATGAGCTCAATAATTTTAGAAAAACATGGAAATTTCCTCATTGTGTGACCCTGGGTAAGTCACTTAACCCCAATTGCTTCAGCAATAATAGCAAAAAAGAAAAACATGGAAAGGCTTGCACGAAATAATGAAGAATAAAATGAGCAGAATGAAGATAATATCATATAAAGTAAATTCTATATTTTTAAGAACGATTTTGAATGAATAAGTTATTTTGACTATTGTAATACCCAAATTTACTATAAAGGATACATGAAGAAAGACACAATCTGTATCCAGAGAAACTGATAAATATGAATATTATAGAATTGTTAATAGATGTATATTTGTACACACATTATATATGTATGTGTGTGTGAGTATACACCTACCCATTTAAGTGCAATAGTAGCTATCTCTAGGGAAAGGTGGGGAGGGAAGAAAAAAAAGAAATCTACATGACAGTTTTCTTGCATATAAAAAGGAATAGCATCTAGTGCCTGGTAGTAGATTTTCATTTTCATATGCAATCATCTTTTTATTGTACTATGTCATGGAAATGCTTGTTTTATCTCATAAATTAAAAAGTTAATGATCATTTCTGCCCTCAAGGAGGTTATAATCTAATAGAGAAAGACAAAACACAAAAAGAAGCTAAAAAGTTGGGGGTGGGGAAAAGTACCCAATTCAAGGGCATGGTGAAGAAGTCAGTCAGAGAAGTTTCAAGGTAGTGCTGCCAGGTGAGTAATGAAATGTTAAAGTAATGAAAAGTAAATGGAAATTGGGAGCTCATGGAAGGTAGTGATAAGAGGAATCTCAAGGCTAATGATATCAACCTTGGTTTACCATCATGGTTTCTGCTTTCCAGCTTTCCAGCAATCACCACTTTTATTACATTTCCTGAAATTCCCTTTAAACAGATCTTTATGGCATATCCATACATACAGAATACAATGAAATTCACTTAAGATGCACTTACCTCCAATATTTCTCCCTGTATTTTCTGTCATTTTTAAAGCTTTAGACTAAGATAGCCTTACTTTAATATCCTCACATTTATAGCATTTCTCGTCCTAGACCTTTTTAAAATATTATAAACACACTTCACTATGCCTTATCTAAATTAAATCTTTTTTTTCCACTTCTTAGAGTCTTCTTCAAAAAGTTTCAGTTACTTTACTATATACTCTACCCCTCAGTATAGATGTAACAAATTTCATTATGGACATGATTCTATGAGATCAGAGGTTGGCATCTCCTAACAAACATGGCAGAAGGAGAGCAGTTCGGCACTGGACTCAATTGATCTGTAACCTTGAGTCCAGTTAGGAGTCCAGTTAGTTAAAATCATTTTGAATTAAATTTGGTCTATTTATTCTTTCCCCCTATGCTTACACAGGATAGTCTTGACAACTAGAATTGTTGAATATAACCCTAGGTAATTTTAAAGTGATTTGTGACCATGAGACAAAATTAGTTTTATTCTCCCATGGACATGTACACTGCCTTCTGTCTACCTGGCTTTATACTCCTAACAACCTAGGTGTAGCTGTAAACATAGCTACTGCTGAGTAAGGATTATATATGGAAGGAAGAAGATGAGAAAGAAGGGGAGATATCATCAGATCATTAGATTTAGAGCCAGAAGGTACTTTAGAGCTCATCTAGTCCAAAGCTCTCATTATAGAGATGAGGATGTTGTGACGAAGGGAACCTAGTTGACTTGAATAAGGTCACCTAGGCTACAAGTAGCAGAGTCAGAAGTTAACAGTCACTTTGAGTAGGACCTAAAGTGAAGACTAGAACTAAATTAATTCCATTACCATATTATATGATATAGCATTCTATCTCCCACTCCCACTGGAGAATCTGACATATAAAAGCAGAATGTTTAATATTCTTATGGTTCCTTCCTTGTTTATCTCCAATGAAGAGCAGTGTTCATATTTTTTTATTTCAAAAAATGTTATTTTATTTTCCCTTCATTAAATATATTTGTGTTCTTTTTTTATTAACATTTTAATAACCTTTCATTTAAAGATAGTTTTTAACATTCACTTTTGCAAAACCTTACACCTTACGTTCCAAATTTTTCTCCCTCCTTCTTCTTCATCCCTTCCCCTAGAGAGCACATAATCCAATATAGGTAAACATGTATCATAATTTTCAGTATGGTATTGAGTATGTGTTTGTATACCTCACATGTATATATGGGTAGATAGACAGATGGATGGGTGAAAGAATGGATGATAGATATATAGACATACAGAGGCATATAAACAGATAGATAAATAGGTAGAAAAATGTAGGGGTAGATAGATACATAAATGGACAAATAGAAAGATAGGCAGGCAGACAGAGAGATAGATGATAGATAGACAAAGAAATAGTTACACAGATTACTCTAGACAAACAGAGAGGCAGACATAAATAAATAGACAAATAGAGATGTAGATAAACAGAATGAGAGACAAATAGAGGGATAGAGAGGTAGGTGGATGAATAGGTAGATGAAAGAAAGAAAGAAAGAAAGAAAGAAAGAAAGAAAGAAAGAAAGAAAGAAAGAAAGAAAGAAAGAAAGAAAGAAAGAAAGAAAGAGAAAGAAAGAAGGAAGGAAGGAAGGAAGGAAGGAAGGAAGGAAGGAAGGAAGGAAGGAAGGAAGGAAGGAAGGAAGGAAGGAAGGAAGGAAGGAAGGAAGGAAGACACGTAGAAAGGCAGATACACACATATAGATGTACAGAACTACATATGTCTCTCTCTCTCTCTCTCTCTCTCTCTCTCTCTCTCTCTCTCTCTCTCTCTCTCTCTCCACACACACACACACATACACACACACACACACACACACATACATATTTTCCCATGTATGTTTCAGGGAGCCTAAGGATGGCTAAATACAGCTCTTTTCCCCTGGATATCTGAGTGGGTGGGTAGATAAGTGATTTTTGTGAAGTATTTATTTAAAACTCAACCTGAATTCCTTATTACCCTTGGACCCTTTGTCTTTTGGAAATAATGTGTTGTTTTGACTAGTCCCCAAATGGTTTCAAGAACTTGATACAAGTTCTTGTAAGGCACACAAATGCACAGCTAAATATTGCCATGTCACAATCTATACATGTTATCTTGTTCTAACAGTGTTTATATTTGTACAAACTGTGAAATTGCAGTTGGTATTTATATACAGCCTGTCCCCCAGGGATGACCTATAGGCATGCAACTGTTCCCACAGCAAGCAGGCCCTCTATGAATGCTGATTGTATGTTAGGGTTTTTATAGAAACATATCATAATATGTGCTCTAAACTTCAGATAATCTGTCTATGTAGCTACCCATTTAAAGGAAAACACAAAGGTGCAAGGGTGGGTACATGGCAAAGGGGCTCCTAGACAGGTTTCAATTTGGACTACTTGCTATAAATCTTTCCGGTTGTTTTTGCATCCTTTTTAAAAGGTGGGAGGGGGCGGGCTGCCAAACTGCCTGCTTATGAGGATCAGGGCTAGTAATTCATGTTATGCCATGCATATCACTAAATAAACTGCCCAATAAATCCATTCTATTTACAGAAGGGACCCACTATGTCAATGAAATATTCTATCTAATTAAGGAACTTCCAAATACCATATCCTTAATATGTTCTAACAACAGCAACAACAAACTCATTTTGCCTGGGATTTCTTATAAGCTTTGAACATTTGGAAAAAAAAACAAAACAACAACAACAACAACCTGTGGTCTGCAGCAGAATTTTACTAAATTACAGAGGTGGTTCATCTTTCATAACTCCATTATAAAGGAATGTTCTTTTGCTAAAGCCTTCAAGTAATAATATCTGTGAGTACTTCTCACGTTAGCATGTCTTCATGTAATGGTTTAAATAAATATTGCATCAATTATGTAAGCATTCTGTGGCTTTCAATAATCATGATCTAAAATTAAAATTGGCTGCTAAATATGGTTTACACGTGTACATTTTAAGGTTAGGATATATAGCATCAGAGAGTTTATTTTAGCTATAATTCTATCTTATCCCGCAATATATAGTCATATATGATATAATATACCCACAAATAAGTTGGATTGTGAAGCATGTTGTTGTGGTTGTGGTTCAGTCTTATTCTTTCATGTTTGAATGTCCATTTGGGCTTTTCTTGGCAAATTCTAGAGTGGTTAGCCATTTCCTTTTCCAGTTCATTTTACAGATGAGGAAACTGAGGCAATCAAGGTTAAATGATTTGCTCTGGGCACACAGCTAGCAATTATCTGAGGTTGGATTTGAACTCAGAAAGATACATTTTTCCAAGCTCTAGATCTGGCACCTTATCCACTGGGCCACCTAGCTAGGTTCAGAGTTGGAACTAGTTGTAACTGAGAGACAAAAGAAAATCATATAATCTTGTCTGTAGCTTAAAAGGAACCTTAAAGATCAGTCATCTAATCCAAACTGAGACTTAAGAAGGCTACATAGCTTACCCAAGTTTACATGCTTAATTGTTGGCAGAACCAGGTTCCAAATCCAGATCATATTATTGCAAATTTAACTTTCTTTACTCTTGCTTTTAAGTATTACCTTATTATTTGTTATCATAGAAAAGGGAGCTTTTGAATCTGTAACTTCAACATTAAGAGAAAAAAAAATGTGCTGAGCATTTTTCTCACCTTTCCCTTTGGTGTTGGATTTACAAGAAGACATAAAGAAAAAAGTGAGCCTTTTAACCTGTTTGAAGAACCCAGTAAAAATGTTCATGACAAGAAATAAAAATAAAAACCCATCAATGTCACTTGTTATTATTTGGGTCATTTATCCACCCATCTATGAACACATTCATACATACACATACAAATATACTCACAAAGAAAAATTTCAGTTTCTGTACAAAACTAAGACAGGAATGAAAAGGGCCATTATTTCAATATTTAGTCAACATGGTATCTTGGAGGTGATATTGTAAAAGAAAATTATAAAGATAGCTTTTTTTTACTTCCAGCTGGATACCTTAATAAAACAGAAATAATAAAAGTTGGGTATAGATTCAAAATTATTTTTGCCATAGTTATCTATATATTTTGAGAAACAGTGCTTCTTTTGGTCTCATGCAAATAACTGTTGTGATTTTCTATCTTATATCTTGTGTGTAAGGATAGCCTTTATGTTTGTGATAGTGATGGTTTATGTTCTTTAAGAGATTTGTTCTTACAGGTTTCAGAATAAACACCAGTAAGTAAAAAAATAAAACCAGGGTATTTTTCCTATTTGCCACTATGAAATTATAAGGAGCAAAACTGCATCATTCAACTTTTATTTTTGTACAATCAGGATGCATTTTGTAAAATGCTGCTTTTGGTTTTTTTAAAGTCTAGTTGTATTAATCTTCTCCAACATAAGTAATTCAGTAATATATTTCTATCTGCATTGTAGGGCACTTTACTGGGACCATATCTACATCAACCAACATGCTGATTTAAAAAAAAAAAAAAGAAAGAAAGAAAGAAAAAAAAAGAAAAACCAAAGAGCCAGATTTGCCGCTGGCCACATTGTACACTCTGTAGAACATACGCCCAACTTCAAAAGGACAATGTAAGTGATGTGCTTTTGAAGTAGGGCAAAAGGCATATGTCTACATGCCTTAAGGCACAGAGAGGTTAAGCAATGCCCCTATGGTCACATAGAAGATGTGCTCCATAGGCAAACTGGGACAGCATAAAGTCTTTCCCTTCCCCCAAAAAAAATCAGTTGACTTATCTCCATTGCTCTCCCTATGCTACTAATTTCTTAAGCATTAGATAAGTATGGGTTTGGATTAAAGCACCCAGGATCCCTAATATTGCTAAATACACTGTGCTATTATTTTTCCTTCTATGCACTTTGATTCACAAGATTTAACTCCTATTATGGTGGCCCTCCGAGACAATGACTCTTTTAATATGAACAGAAAAGTGAATTCGACAGGGGTCTTGGAAAGATTAAATATTCTGTGACATGTCTACCCTATATAGCTTTGAAAAGATAAAGAAAATTGTGGAATTTGAATTAAAACTCATAGTCTGTCTGTTCTATTGCTTATCCATGACATCATTTTCCTATGAATCACTGAAAATTCAGATCTCATTGTTGTTAGGAGGGAAGAAAACAAATATTTATCAAGCACCTGCTAGGTGCCAGACACTGTGCTAAGTGCTTTCCAAATGTTGTTCACAACAACCATGGAAGCTAGAGGCTATCTATCCCCACTTTACAATTGAAGAAACATAAGTAGACAGAAATTAAATGACTTGCCTAGATCCACACAGCTAATAAATCTCTGAGGCAAGATTTGAACTTTCATCTTCTTGACTGCAGACCCAACATGCTATCCATTGAGCCATGTTGTACAATGGACAATGCTTCTTGACAAAACTGTACTTTAAAACAATAAAAACATGCTGTTTTTCACCCATGGTTGCACAGGGATACTTTTTACCATAAATCTCCAGTGAGCACAAACTAGATATTTCTAACCAACAAATTATTCTGTATTAGAACTGTGTTTCTACCTATTTCTGCAGACAGACCTTCACAAACATTGGTGATTCTCTTTTCTACTATAAGCATCTCTTTCAAAATTTCCCTTTCTTCATTTCATAGGAAAAAAAGAGTTTTCATCTCAAAAACAATAAACAACCCTTCACTAAAAGAGAGAGGATATGAGGCTTTTCATGAAAAAAGCAGCCTCCTGGTTTGGATGATCAGGCTGTCATCATGCCAAGCCCAATACACAAGATATACCCCTGACCAAAGCTGATCAGTACTAGTCCTTTCCCAACCTGCTGAGCCCAGAGGGTTCTCTCAGCAATGTTTGTTCCATGATGCTCAAATCTCTTTTCTGCTTTCTACCAAGTAGTGATGCTGCCCTCTCTGCTCAGCAGCCTTGCTTACTGTTGGCTACATTCAAACCATGGCCACGGTTGTGTAGAACTGGGCTTTCCCAGAGCTGTACTTCCCAGCCAGAGACTAATAGGGCTTCCCTCCAGGGCTGTTGCTCTGCATTCTGCCAGCTGCAGCTTTAACTCAGCACTGCAAGTTGCTGCAATTCCAGTCATAGAAGCTGTGTCTTATTTTGGCAAGAGTTGATCACCACAGGGTACAGTCTGACTTGGCTGTGGCCCTACAACTTCACCAATACATCCTGTCTCATAGCCCATTCTCTAATCAACTGGCCACAGATGCATGAAAGTTGGACCTTAGAAAAATCACTGTGTTTGGTGCCTTTACATGCCCTAAGGAGACAGCCTGTTGTGCCTGCTCAATTCTCCCTTCTCTAGTTGACTGGTTTCCCAGATCTGTCAGTTATCACTAGCCAGGTTGGCTATCCAACTTGCTTGGTATTGTACAACCATGCAGAGCATCTCTACTTCATCTAATATTTTTCACCATATTAGTAAGTTACTGCTTTCTTTTGTTTTGTGAAATGGTAATGGAGACCTGTGATTTTATATGTGTAGAGACCTCTGAATATGGAAACTGTATCCCCTGAAAAATATTAGCAGCTTGTATGAGGATGACTGGTGATCTGCTATTGGATCTCCTTCTGAGTTCATGTTCCTGTAATACAAAAACACGGTTAAGGTATTAGAAGGTCTACTTTGGGTACCTCAAAAGTAAAGAGGAGCTTATCTCTATCTTCTGCCCACTGCCTGAATATTCATAACTTTGATCACTGTGATAGTTGTCAGATGTAAAAACTGACATACCAAGTCAGTCTAGAATTTTGTCTTTGATAATGACTCCACAGGAATACTGGGGGAGATCATGATTGTTCCTCCTCCCCATATCAACTTCTAAAGGTTAACAAATACCCAAAGCATTTCTTATTTCCTCTAATAAGATTTTTGTTTTGTATTTCTTAGCCTTAAAAACCCTCATTTGTTCCATAAATCATTTAAGGTTTCTCCAAAAATTCATAGTACCCAATAAAACTTGGTTCTGCTTGTGCCTTACTAGCTGTTGAGTAAGTGACACATACAGGTCAGAGTGGAAGAAACCAAGAATAATCTGTGAGTTTCTTATCAGACCTACCTCTGGCCTCTGTAATAAGCCCCAAACTATCCTATATTAGTTACAAAGAATGACACAGGAGGATAAAAAACAGCTAATACTTTCATGATAGTCACAGGCCTAATGGTGGGTAAGTTTGTGGACACATGGTGTAGTATCATGAAAAAAAATTGAGAAAATAGAGAACAAATGGCACAATAGAGAATCAGAGTTGAGAAGATGAGTTCAAATCCCATCCTATAAAACAAACTAACTAGATGTTTAACTTATACTTATACTTTAGGCAACTCTCTAAAATTTGGTTAGTAAACATTTATTAACTGCTTTGTGTCCAACACAATACTAACCCTCTAAAAAAGAGATTGGTAACCTTTTTCTGTCATGGATGCCTATGATGATCTGATGAAGTCTATAAACTCTTTGGAATAAAGTTTTTTTAAAAGTATAGCATACAATACACAGGATTTAAGGGAAATCAATTATATTGAAGTATGGTTATCAAAATATTGAAAAGCAAGTTCTTGGCTCCTTAGGTTAAAAGCCACTGTAGAATAAGACTATGAATTTCAGAGTCAATGCTTATCTGCATTGACAGAGGATATGCCTATCTAGGAAGTCTACCATCAACCATGTATGGGACTTGTCAAATGAGGTTAATGATACTTGCAATATATACCTCTCAGTATTATTTTGAGGGAAGCATATTTTGTAAAGTATTAAATACAAATGTGAATTGTCGCTATTATTTAACCAGCTCAGGGAAAAGGATGAAGCCTGCTGGTTTCAAAGCCAAAGTACAAGTGACAGGTTCACTCTTACACTCTCACTCACCAGCTTGACTACAATACGATGCCCCAGGGAAGATCATCCACATCTTTCCAGTGTGTTAAATATCACTGGTCAAGACAGCCATGTCAGGGATGGCTGTCTTGACCAAAAAAATGAGGAAATACGTGAGCACAGAGACTTGAGAGAACTGTACTCCCCAAACATATAAGATTACTCTGACTTTCTTGGGTTGACATTTTTCTTTGTTCTAAAAAGTCATTGTGAATGATTATTTAAACATATGGTTTCTACTATTTATTGGTATACTTTTTCCTTACATTTCATAGATGCAGAGTAAATTGACTTCCCATGTGCCAATCATTCTGTCTCTTCACAGAAAGACATATCGTTGTTAATCGATCATCTATCCCCAACATCAACAAAGAAAATTAATAATACACATTCACTGAAATGGCAGACTTTCCATCATTGATCCAGAGAATAGAAGTTCTTTGAAGATGAAGGCCTTTGTAAGATCTAGCACAATGCCCTGTAAAGTTTTCTAAGCATTTTGTTAGTAAAAAAGTATTGAAGGTTCCCACATGTCTAAGTATTTAATCCTAGACTTTGGTGACATTTTACACTTATTGGGGGGGATGCTATATTGAATAACTTTATGCCTTCATTTCTCTATCTGTGAAATGTAGGGAGATGCTATTGGAGAACATGAATTGTAAATGAATGCAAGTGAATATCTAATTTTAATAATATCAATAAATTATTCAGCAACTATTTAGTAAGCCCCTACTATGTATGAGACATTGTGCTACATTCTAGGGATACAAAGACAACATAGGAAAACTTGTCAACTCACAAGAATATTACATTGTAATGGGGAAGATAAAAACTCCACATATAAGCATATGTGGTATGCTAAGCTGAAAGAACAATAAAGTAAAATTGTATTTGTTTACAATAAATTGAATACGATATAAGTTTCAGGATAAGATAATAAGTAATCAGGCTAAAGAAGCCTGAGGCATCCCATAAGAATGAATATCATATAATGGTGCTAAAGTGCAATGCAGGGAACTTAACTTCAAATCCCAGCTTGTGGTGAGGGGATAACTACTTTTATGATCTTGGTCAAGTCTCTCAAATCTGTGGGCTGCTTTACTTTTTTGTCTATAAAATGTGGAAGTTGATTTAAATACTTCTAAGGTTTCATCTTTGTGCTTCCAGAAGACACCACTCTACTGCTCCTATTAGATTTTTAGGAAGGGTCCTCATGGAGGGAGATAGATGCTCTTTCTTAAAACAAGACAAAGGCAATTTCTTTTTTCCCCTTAGTCAAGATGAACAATAAAGACTTCCATGCTTGAAATTTTTATTTCAAATGCCAGTGTTACTATAATGATCATTTGAGGAGGCCAAGTGGCTCCAGAGTGGCTCCAGTTTAAAAGCCACTGCAACCACTTCATGTCTTTATATCTTTCTAAATTTAATTAAATAACTAATTAACCAAAAGCTGATAGGAAAGTACATTACAGACACCCAGTACTATATAAAATGTTAATAAAATGATGCTGTAGTGCTCTCTCTAGTTATCTTCTACACATATTAAATTGGTGATTTCCTCTCTAACAAAAAAAGACAGCTTGATAACAAAGAAAAAGCAGGCATAAAAAAGTAAAACCCTAGCTGGATGAGATTAGTCTAGATATCTTTATCTCTTTTCAACGTGCTGTGCTAACATCAATTTCAATGAAATCTCACCATTAGACACATGAAGCCATATAATTTTCTGAAACTCTTTATCCCTGAAGATATGGAAAATTAAGCATTTAGAGGACCATGCCTTTATGTGTCCATGTTGTGAGTGGGAACTATTCAGTTTTGAAACTGTAGTTTCTTTAGAGAAAGTAAGTCTCTAGTGTTAGCACCCTCTGTTGAAAATTCAAGCCTAGAGGTGTGAGAGGTCATCATCTCCTTGAGGACAATTTTCTTTTGACACTTCCTAGAAACCATACCTAAATTGTTGTTTCTTAATGTTTAAAAGGAAAGGCAGGTGAAAGCCACTGGTCTTTGTTTTTTAAAGCTCTGACAAATCAAATGCAAATAGAGCTTAGTTCAAGCCTGTTTGTTAAGCATCACATTGGTGAATATTAAATACAGAACATGTAGCTTTTATAATGAGTATGTGTGATTAATATTGATTTTTTCAACAGTTATAAAAAAATCACGTGCCATGTGAACCAGTGATGCTTATATTTACCCATAGGACTTCAGCTATCCTGTCTTTATCTGACAATCTCTTCTGAATGGCTGATTCATTAAGTTTTTTTTTTTATAATACTAGTCTTTGAATTAAGGTTCAGTTCAAAGGGGTAAAAAGTGAATGGCTAAAAAAGTCCTAGTAGACAGAGAAGATGTCACTCAAGAACCCAGCATGAAAAGCAGAACCCTAACCAGCTCTACAAAACCAGCAGGAAACAATTCTGGTACTAACCAGGTACCATTCTGTGTCAGCAATTATTTTTTGTCACACCCTGGGATGCATGAACTAAACTATCATTCCATCAAATTCAATTATTTCAAAAACTTTAAAATAAAAATACATTTTGAATATTCTCATTGGCTTTTCATTCTTCACTGCAAAACTGGACTGGGGTAAATTCCTCTGCTTAAAAAACAAAAGATTTTTTTTTAAAACTATAACAATGGCAGAAGATCCTCTCAGTGAAGCAAAAGTGGAGAAGACTTTGGTTTCCACAGTGACTGACACATAGTATGTACTTTTAAAAGTTTCTTGACTGATCATCTGGAATAATAAAAATATTATATTTTACATACTTCTAAGAGTGTGATAACCATTCAGAAAAAAACTGAGACCTGATGCCTTGCAAGGGAGTCTAAGTGGATAAAGGTACTGGAAGTTACAGAGTTTTTCTCAGTCTGAAAATAGATGGATCTATTGAGGCATTAGAACTGGACAATAGAATTTTACAACTGCAATGAAAGATTTAAATCATTTTGTGGCAGAAAAGGAAGAAAAGACTGATGAAAAGGTCAGAAGCTTATACCTCTTTTCTATATCAAATCACCAGCTCTTCTAGCTCAGCAGCCAATTCTAGTTCATCATCTTTAAGTGGCAGCCTTTAGCTCTGATTCCTACTTGGTCTGAAGTATGAATGGCTATTAAGCATAGACTATAGGATATAATGGCCTATGTTACATTAACATTATTTCATAGTTGAATGTAAGCTCCCTGAAGACAGGTACTATTTCTTTTTCATCTTTTTGCCTACTAGAGTGGCTGGAACCTAGTATTACCTAAATGTTTTCAATTGATTAATTAATCATGCTATTACTATGATAATACTAATCATTATCATCTTTAGAATAGTCATAATAGCTCATCTTTATATATAGGGGAGGGAAACTGATTCTAGAACACAGGATAAAATTTTGCCAATGGCACTGAATACTTGTATAATCTTGGTGAGCAAATTTCAACATCTGGAAGCCTCAGTTTCTTTGTTTATAAAATGAGCAGATTGGACTGGATGGCTTCTGAGTCACTGCTAGCTCTAAATCTGTGATCCTATAGTTGACTTATGTAACATTGTTTAATCATGCCCAACTCTACATGAGTTCCAGTCTTCCAGGCTCAACACTCTTATCTACTGAACCATCTAGCTGCTTACGTAACATTACAATTTACAAATCTACTTTTTTTTTTTTTTTTTTTTGCTTTTTTTGCTGAGGCAATTGGGGTTAAGTAACTTGCCCAAGGTCACACAGCTAGGAAGTGTTAAGTGTCTGAGATCAGATTTGAACTCAGGTCTTCCTGACTTCAGGGATGGTGTTCTATTCACTCCGCCATCTAGCTGCCCCACAAATCTTTAAATACAATGAAGGAAACCAAATGCATTTTGCTAATTCTTTGACAAGAAATTATTCTATAGGAGACCATGTTAACTTCTGGGTAAAGTGCAAAAATTAGGGCATACCACATTTTACAAAAATTATCTTCTATGAAGGACATATCTAGATTTCTATTCTCTAATTTGAGTGGGGAAACCTAGTTGGAGATTTAAGAAAGTCTCACCCCATCCTCAATAGTAGGGTTACATAGCTACTAGTTTTCCTTGCTTAATGTTCTCTGCCTTCCCTTTTTATCCCATAATCTCTTTAGCTTTTTTCATGGAAAACATGCATTAGCTTTTTCATCGTTCCTGTCTCAGCAGTCCTGCTTCCTTCTCTACACTTTTATTTCCATTACAAATCTTTTTGTTTGTGTTCTCTATAAGGATTTCCCTCATCCATTTGGAAAACATACACTAAGCTCCTCTTTTTCATGCAGTTATATTTCTTGCAGAGCTTTGCCCCCACCCCGGAGTTTCATCTACCTCTTCTGTTATTTCTGACATGCTCAGCTTTTAAATTTTTTCCTTATTGTTTATCTTATTTTTTACTTGTAGTTGCTCCCCACAGACCTGGCTCATTCTCTTGTGTTTTTAGCAATGCAGATGCCTGTAATGAAAAGGAACACTTGGGAGTGCCACAGAGAGAAAAAAAAATGCAGCTATTCTACCATAACCATTGCTACATTACTAAATGATTTCTAGCAAAATAGAAAAGGTAGAAAGAAAATTGAAGGAAGTCTAAGTCTTCTGTGTAAAAGGATTAAAAGATGAAAAAAATACACAAGGTATGAAGCAGCTATATGTTCACAAGTATGAATAGGAAGCATACTAGTCAATGCCTTAATTGCTCCTATTCCCTTCAATGATCACAGTTTATTATTGTTAATATATTTTGGCCCATGATCTCTTGCAGAAAAGGAGGCAAAACCTTAATACTGTCATCAGACTCACTTGTTGATAAATGCTACATCAAGCCAGTGAGATGAAAAAAACCTTGCTGTGATGAAAACTCATAGGAAAATTTCACAGCATTCAAAAAACCATCTAAATGGGAAACATTGAGCCTTCATATCAAATCCCTGAGAATCAGCACACTTCTATCATCGATTGGTCTTCTCTGCCTTAACAATAGGCAAGGCAAAAATTGGCTGTGATATATAAGTACATCTTAGAAAGCTTGTGAGGTTGGCAATTTTTAAGTTACAGAATAGGTGTGTATAATTTGTGTGTAATAATTGTATACCTGGGATTTTATCATATCTATTATGAAAATTATATTCAAATACTCAAAAATAGTGTTTACATGGGTCATACAAGCTATGCTGTACTCTTTGGAATGTATATTCTTGACATTTTTATTCCTGGAATATTGTGATGAATATATTATATCATTATTTTCCCATAATTATGAACATTTTCTGCCTCATTGTACTTCAAATTGCTTTGATTTATGTTATGAAAGCCAGATGAATTATTTAATATTAAAGGATATGCTAGAGAAATCCAAGAATTTGACAAGATGATACTGACTTCTAGTGCTAATCAGACTTACTGATCTACCTAGTTATAAGACATATCAATAGTAATAATAATATTTAAAAGATTAATTGAGTTAATTTCCATCTTTATATCTCCATCAAATAGTAGGCAGTTAATAAATGCTTACTGACTAATTAATTGGTCCATCTTATCTGAGAAGCTTTAATATGTTTTTAAGCAGTAGTCATATCTTTTTCAGCTACCAAACACATAAAGCATTAAGACAGATAATTTAGGAGAATAAAAACTTAAGTCATGTTTCAATAATCTAAAAATAATATAGAAAGCTATTCATAAATAAATACATTCTAAAGAATGTATTTAGCAATACTTTAAATTATGCAACATACAATGAAAAGAGAAGTGTGAGGTTGAAATCAGTTTAACTCAAGATCCATCATTTTAAGCTTCAAAAATACTAGGCTGGTGACACACTACATTGTATTTTACCACCCAGACACTGAAGTTATCTTCACTCACTTAAAAATGCTTAGCAAAATCAGATTTTATAATTACAAAAATCAACAGTGATGTTTGCCTTGTGAGTCAGATATTTTCTTCAAGTCATCCTTCAATAATCTGGCCTTAGGAAATGCTTCAAAAATCAATTAAGGCCTTTAACCATAGACCTAGTTCATAAATTTTGTCTACAAAAGTCAAAGTACTTATTAGTCTAAGTGGCACAGAAATCAGTGGCCTGTTTTATTAAAATTAATATAAAATCTTAAAGTTGATTTAGTGAAATAAAAACCTCTATTGACACAGAATACAGTGATAAATGAAAGATTTCTGGTTCATGTGTTTTTTTTTTTCTGTAAAGAGGTCAAATCATCCTTCTAAATCAATGAGATCTCAAAATTAGATGCAAAAACTTGATCTCATTGTAAGAGGTCTTGATTATATTCAAAAGAATTCCAAAAATAAACTGGCTCTTCTCATGCAGAAACATAAAACTGATTTTTGTGACTAAGTGATTTTTTATTGCCGAGATCCTTAAAATCAGTGGACATTTGTAATATATGTGTATATGAAAGGGTCATCCAAGTAAAATAATCTGGAATAAAAAGAAACCATTCCTCAAATATTTTAGAGAAATTATACATAAATGAATAGAACTTCTTTGGGGGAAAACAATCTTTGTTCTCAGAGTTACTTGCAAATTCCAGCCACTGATTCTCCTAAGAAAAAAACTAAAGCATTTCCTATGTGATATCATAGAGGTAAACTTTTGAATTTAATTCTCCAAGCTTATATGGAAGAAAATGGGAATGAAATTTGTAAAGGAGCCAGAAGTTTCCAGATTAACAAGATCTATTAATTCATTAGCTTAATTCATTTATGTGTAAGCAATTAATACAAAGACATACAAGGTTTTTAATATATTATGGACTCAGTTTTAAGAAAAGCTAATGTATGAAAATCCATGTTTATAAAACAGATAAATTAGGAGAGGATTATTCATATTAGCAAACAATTCTTATAAGATATGCTCCCCTAAATCATTTGATTCTTTGTTCACAAAAGCAGATTGTGTGTGTATCTGAAGTACAATGAGCTGAGGACTGATGGCAAAAATAAAGTTCAAGAGAAATTTCATACTGAAACATTAGGAGCCAATTAAAGATGTCAAAAATGAAAGTGCTTTGAAAATTTTATCAACTAATGGGAAATTGGGATTCTATCCACAGTCAATTTTATATTTAAAATTTTTCAAAAACACAACTTTTAATACATTTGCATGTTGTAGTCATTTCATTAAAATGCCTTTGTATCTGAATTCAATATAATTTGTGAATTTTCTTCTGTGATAAATGTAGTGAACTCTAGGTCACAGGTTTACATAGAAGCAAACTATTGTGACTCCCAAATGAGTAACTATTTGGGGTACAGACACAAGGCATTTTTATGGTTATATTTCAAAAGGAGGCAAGTTAAATTTCTGAAACCATATTAATTCTTCTCAATTATTAGTCGCAAACTTAGGAGTAAAATGAGAGTTTTTTGAAACCCTTCATTTTTTACCAATGTAATAGGAAAAATATTAATGTCTTGCTGGAAGATTTAAGAAGTAAAAGAATTAAGTAGAAGAATTTTTAGAATTAGAGAATGATACCACTGCCTTAGATAACTTCTCCCAGGCTCAATTTAATTCAACAAACTTATTGTTGTTGTTTTCAGTTTAGAGACTATACCATAAGATCTATATATGAAAAGTCAATTTTAAAATGTGTGTTCCAGTAAATAACGAGTAAAGCTAAAATGGTTATGATTGATTGAAATAATTGATTGCAGCCTGCCAACTTTGCCTTTCCTAATTATAAAACACAATTACAGTTTTGTGCTCGCCTACCTAAGGTTTATAAAAGCTGAGAAAACTATTTCTGTTCTACCTCTGATTAGATCAGCAATGCCACTTCCCCGAGTCTTATCAAATTGGTTTTGATAATAATTACTTGGGAAGTGTTTGATCTCAATGATGAATACATGATTAGTTTTTCATGAAATCAGTCAACCACACCATTCGGCACTACTCATGTGAGACCTTGTTGATTTAGCAGTTGGAAAGCACACAGTCGCCCTCAGTTCAGTTATGGGTTGTCAGTCTTTGGGGAAAAGAGGGTGGAAAAAGGGCAAGTTTATGGGTAATGATATCGCAGAAGCAGATATTTAAGATTTGCTAATTCTCTGCTCAATTATACTCATTCCTTAGCTTGTTGTTGAGCTTGCTATGTGGCTACAGAATCAATCTGAGCAGTGGAATACATTTTTCCTTGTTCAAAAAGGGGTTCCATGAGACCATTGTCATCTCTCAAACCCTTAGAGGATTTTGCCCTGATGAATAATATTTTATATGTGGAATGTTTATGTGATTTTCACGGAGTGATAACCTCACGAATGCCTAACTCTGATGCATTGAGATTGCCACTTTTCCCTACTAAAGTGCTTTTACACACCAGGTCCGATAAATCGACTTAAGAGTTAGAAATGAGAGATTCAACACAACTTGCACACTCGATGGAAAAATGTCTAAGAGAGTGTTTTATGTTTAGATTTCCATCTACTATCAATTTTACTTTATAAGCTGCAGCTTTTATGGAAAAGGTCTGGCTTGGCGAGTTTCTGCTTTTGCTGAGGGGAGAAGACACTTTATGAAGATGGGCTATTTCGCTAAATAGTCCAAATGTTTTATTTCTGGTTGCTGAAAATGGCACAATTTGGAGGATTATGTAAAAGAACTTAACACAATTTTTGAGTCACATGTACTTGTTAATAGTATTGTACTTTAAAGGAAAGAAGAGTTGCTAAGAAAATAAATAGGACTCTTTAATTTTCTATTAATGTTTTCCTTTAAATCTTTGTCTGATCTTGGGGGAAAATTTGTAAAGTGAAATGGAACTGAAATTACTCTAAAATATTTCACTTTTGGCTCTGTTAATTCAGGCATCTGTTATTTTAAATAAAACTATGAAATATCCAAATGCTGCCTTTGTATGGTCCAATTTAGACTTCCAGTTCTTACCCTGCTATCAATAATATTTTAATTGTGATATTTTTGAGATTCTGGCCAGCTTTATATTAGTAAAAGTAAAGGGAACCTAGCGAACTGAAATGAATGAATCAAACACTTCAGTCATGCATATTCATTGGACAATAAAAATTTAGGGAAGCAGATAATTAATTAGCCCAGGTTCCCAATATATTTTAATCATATAAAATTAACTATTATAATTCTTTGGCCCCAAATACAAAGCTGATTATTTGCTTAATAGACATGAAATCAGATAACAAACCAGATTACCACCAGCACTTTTTTTCATTTTCTATCATCATCAAAAAAATATTTCAGGATATATATTTTTTAAAGACATGTATACGGAACCATGGACTTGTATGCAGTTTATTTATATATTTAATCCGTGTGTGTGTGTGTGTATGTAAATCAAATGTATAAAATGTATATATGTATGCAATGTGTAAGTGGGTAATAGTGTACATAAAATCATATATATTTTTAAATATGTGCATGTATATACATATATGTTATGTAATATAGGAAATAGTAACAAACTATTCTCTTTGTATCCTCTTTATTTTCTCTGCAATTAAAATTCAGTTAACACCCTCTTTATATAGAAAGAAAGAAAGATAGATAGATAGATAGATAGATAGATAGATAGATAGATAGATAGA
>JAJPUD010000136.1:931626-952841 GCA_023553655.1 Myrmecobius fasciatus
AGATAGATAGATAGATAGATAGATAGATAGATAGATAGATAGATAGATAGAAATAGATAGATAGATATCATTATCCATTAATATAACAGCCTCTTCCTAAGTAGAAGCCCTCCCTTATAACAAATACTCAAAGTCTAGTAACACAAAGAAACACATTTTGCCCATTTTGCCTCTCTAGTCCATTATTTCTCTGTCAAGAAGTATGTTTCATGATTAAACTTTTGATCAAAATTCTGAGATCTTTTGAAAATTTGTTTTTCTTGATATTATTCTTGTCCTTATTAATAGTTCTTTTGATTCTATTCATTTTACTCTGCATTAATGTGGGCATGTTTATCATTTCTTATGCTATATCAAATATCTTTCTAGTAGGCAGCATGGTTTTGGGAAAAGATTATTGCAAGGATAATCTTGGAGACCTGAATTATAATCTGGACTCTGACAATAACGACTTCTGTAACTAGGACAAGTCATTTGCCCCCCACCCCCATTTGCCTCAATTTCTTTATCTATAAAATGATTCCCTTTCATCTCTAATATTCTGAGCTGCTTAGGATCAAAATCTGAATAACATGCAAAATAGAAATAGTAGCAATACTAGATTTTTGTTTTTATATATTTCCAGTAAAGTATTTCTATGACTAAAGCAAAAATACAGACATAACAAATTTAAAAGCATGGAATCAATTCAAATAAACAAATGTTTTACTAAGCACTTAGCATTATATTATATTAAGGAAAAAAGGAAACAATATCAGCCCTAAAGGAACTTATTTTTGCGAGAGAAAGAATGGAAGGGTATGAAACATGTACACAGTTAAATATAGTAAAAGGTAATTTTAAGAGGGAGAAAAACAAATAGCTAGGGAAATGAGGAAAGTATTCATATAAATAGTAGTATCTGTGGCAAGCCTTGAAGGAAAACAAGAACAACTCTTAAAGATACCTCTGAGGAGAGAGTGTATTCCAGGTTTAAATGGAAGATATGGTAGTATACAGGCACAGAAATTGCAATGTTAATTACAGATGTACTTTTGAACAACCAGCTCTGCAGTGGGTTGGGAGGAAGGAAATGGTCATGACACACCATTAAATTTAATCTGTATTATTGATAATTTCTTAAATCTAGAAAAGCAATTTTAAAAAAAAACAGATCAATCCCTAATTTTTATATAGCTTAGTGACTTCCAAAGTGTAAATGCTTTCACTAAAAATTTAATAATCAGCTCTATAAAGTTTGATCTGACTCCAGGACACCTTTGAATGAGGAATATCAACCAGTCAGGTTCAACTAAAAGATATAGTGTGTGAATGAAATAAAGCTGGAAAGTAAAGTTGAAGTAAGAATGTGAAAGACTTTAAAAACCAGGATGAGTCATTTGTATCTTACCTTAAAGTTAATAAAAGCAACTAAAGGCTTGGGGTGAAAGAATTATATGATCAGTTCCATACTTTGGGCAGATATTTTGACAGTTGTGTATAGAATAGCTTGAAAGTGGGAAAGAATGGAAACTGAGATATCAAATTAAGAAGTTCTTGTAATAATTGGGACAAGAAGTAATAAAGTTCTGAACTAAAATGATGGTTGTGTGTATAGAGAGAAGAGAACAGATATAAGCAATATTATAAGTGTAGAATCAATAGGACTTGGCAACTGATTGGATGTACAAAAATGAAGTATAAGGGAAAGGGGATATCTGTAAATTGATCTAATATAATAAATCTACATGACTGGTCAATTATGGTACCCATAATAGTTATAAAGAAGTTTGGACCAGGGAGTTTAAAAAAGAAAGACAATGAGTTCATTTTGAAAGAAGAAATTTACAAATTAAAAGCAGATAGATAAACTCATTATGAGAATTTTTTTAAAGAATGCATTTTTAACATTTCAAAAAGAGGTTAAGTTGGTTTCCAAAAGTTGTTCTAATATAAAAGCTACAGAAAATTACAATAATGCTAATAGGCCATATTTTTCTAGCTCTTAAAAAGTCTTTTCCTTATGATACCTCTTGTGATATAGCTAGTGTTCAAATATCATTATCCCCAATTTTGAAATAAAAGGAGCCTGAATCCAGGAAAAAAATAATGTGATTTGTCTTAGGTCACAATGTTTCCAAGGGATAGAGTTTTGATTCAAGTCCAAGTTTGTCTATCTTGTCTTCTATTTTCTCCACTGCTCCACCCTGCCCTTCTATGTCATTATTTCATTATGAAATCTACCAAAATTGGAAAAATGAGCAGAATTTTTCAGTGTTTAGAGATTATCAACACAATGTTGTAAATCCTTCTTGGACTTCTCATTTAACTGTTATCTCATTATTCCCTTCCAAAGGAAATACAGATTTACCCTGACAATAAAAAAAAATCTATAGTGTAGTACAATTTCTGTCATTTGTAGCTAATGAATGCTTTTTAGTATTGACTAGCAACCAGTCTAATAACGACACAGACTCCGCTGGTTTAGAGTAATAAATTTGAGGACATGGCAGGCCCATATTAGTATAATAAGCTCCAACATTCATTTCCCATTAAGAAAACATAGCACATGCAAGCTCACAAAGACGCCTGTATTTTTTTTTCCTTTCGGTATAACTATTTGATTTGAATGTAGGACTTCTCAGTGCTTTATATATGCACATGTACAATAAATCTATATTTATAGAATATTAGAGGTTAGAGATCATTTAGTCCTAAACCTTCATTTTATAGAGGATGAAAACTGAAGTCAAACAGAGAAATCATAGGACCAAAGATTGAAAGGGATTTGACATGTCATATAGTCCAGCTCCATGATTTTACAGATTAGAAAACTGAGTTCAAAGTTACAGAGGCAGTCCCAGAAAGATGATTTAAACTCAAATCCTCTGATTTTGAAACAGTAATATTTTTGTTGGTTTAATAGTAGTTAAGTGTAGTGGTAGAATAGAGTGCTGGACCTAGAATATGGAAGATCTGAATTCAAATTTGGCCTCAAACTCTTACTATGTGATCTTGGGTAAGTCACTTAACCTAATTTGCCTCAGTTTCCTTATCTGCAAAATGAAGATCATAATAGCACTTACCATCCAGGGTCTTTTAAAGCTCAAATGAGATGACATATATAAATCATTTTGCAAACCTTAAACAGCTATATAAATACTAGCTATAAGTGAGGAATTGAAAAGAACAAAGAGGTTAAGTATTAATATGTGTCATATCTCACAGCTAGTTAGTAGCTAAGAAAGAAAAGAAACAAGCATTCATTAAATATCTAGTATATGCCAGGTACTATGCTAGGAACTTTGTTAATATTATCTCATTTAATTCTCACAACAACCTACCTGGGAGGTAGAGCTATTAGAGTACCCATTTTTTAGATGAGGAAGCCAAAATAAACAAACTTGCACAGAGTCATCCTATGAGTGTCTGAGGTTGGATTTGAACTCATCCTGACTCCAGGCTTAGTTCTCTGTTTTCTATTCCACCTAATTGCTGTTATTTTATCATCTAAGTCAAACATTTCATCATAAGTGGACCATGATTCTAAATAAACAATGGAGACATTTGTTTACAACAGAAGTATAAAACATGCTGATCAGAGGTCACATGAGGCAAGCAACATTCCTAAGTGTGATTCAAACAAGATTAAAATATGGTTGGAAAATATCTAACAAAATAAATTAAAATACAATAAAACAGAGATAACATTAATATGAGGTTTTCTAAGTCAGTATACTGCCTGTCATTTAGTGATCCCTGTTTCTATTTGAACTTGACACCACTGGTCTACACAAGTGTTATAATACTAAGAAAAATTGGATTAGATGTTGTCTGGGAAACTCTTCTTCAATTATGTAGTAAAAGCATTTAATTACATATACTCGATTTCCAGTACCATGCCAAATGTTATGTTGTAAAGATGTTTTAATAGCCAGGATGATTAGATTTTTAGTTAAGCAAGTTTAAAAAAAATCACTTTAAGATCACAACATATCAGCCTCAGATTACTATCATAATTTGATATATACAATAATGAAACTATTGACCCTGCATTTCTACAGGGTACATTTTTCATTTGATTTTGCCAGTGGTGGTGATAAATTTTCAGTGATAATAGTTCATCAAAAAGTATTTTGCATATACATTATGTAGGCAAAAATGCCAACTATATGTGTGGGCACTGTGTTAGTTACTGGGGATACAAAGAAAAATTGAACTGTCTGCATTCCAGAAGCTTATATCTTATTGGAGAAAGCAATACAGATAAGTAAATATTTTATTAAATAACAAATAATTATACCTTGATCAATTAAAATACAAATATCTAAAATATGAATTTTTATTTATAAGTAAAATATAAAAATAAACAAATACAAAATAATTTTTGAAAGGAAAGCACTAGTAATTGGGCAATTTGAGAGAAAGCTGAAGATGGACATTTTATAAGAAGCTGGCAAAGGAGCCAAGCCTCTTGTCATGAGGAGTCAGTACTTATGAATATCACCTCACGTGGAAGTTTACAAATGTTGTAGACAAAACCTGTATTTCTTTAGTTGGACTCACATTTACAATTGAGTGTTTTGGAATGATGGATGGATTCATTGCTAAGTCTAAGGAGGCAGCAGCTTGGAGCTCAATGACTGGCTGGGGCAGCAGCCACTTTCACCAAGGGATGCTTTCCCTCAGGCATTGTGGATAATTTCTGCACAAGTAGTTGCCTTGGGTAGTAGGCTAATAGGGCTAACACCAGGGTTCCCATGACAGTGAGCATGTAAGTAAGTGACTGGAGATAGATTTATTAATAGAAACAATAAGAAGTACAACGCAGCCATAACAGGTCATGTAGCAGAAGTAGAATGATGCTGGCAGTAATGTGGGGTCTTCTATGGCGTCCAACTAAAGAAAAAGATGGTTTTGTATAGGAGTAAAAGTCAGAAATTCTGCAAGCAGGAGGCCTTACAGAGTAAAGTTTCATTTCTATAGGAATTTAAAATGTTGATAGCCTTAGGGAATGAACAATCCTCTGAATCAAGGTTAGGCATAGAATATGGGCCTTATGTGTGTATCCAAACACATACAAGAAAAAGTATTTTTTAGCATTCTTATGAACATGACTTTGTACTGGATTTAATTAAACTGAAATGAGAGACAGTTTCTGACCTCTAAGAGATTACATTGGTAAAAGAGATCACATAAATTAAATTATTATATAGTAGAACATTTTACTCAGCTCAAGAAGGAAGAATTCCAAATAAAATAAAATATAATATAACTTTGTGCATGCTGTGGGTGGATGACAGAGAATCAGTATAGATCAAAGGGAATCTAAATCAGACGGAATAGCAGCCTTTCTAATGTTCTTAAGAATAGCCAGTTAATTGAGGAAGATTTTAGACATTTACAGTAAAACATTATTAATTTCAAACTCATGGGGTCAGGGAGAAATGGATTTTGAATTAAATAAGTCTCATATTACTCAATATTTTTAATTAAAAAACAGTAAAGTAACCACTTTGAACCTCACATTGTTTTGAATAACCAATGGTGGATTAACGGAATTTTTTTTATGTTTACTGAGCAAGTAACTACCTGTCTCTACATTAATAACATTGGAATACATTCATTCAGTCAACAAATATTTCCAAAGGTCCTACTGTGTGAATGGAAGTATGCTAGTTTCTATACTATATCCTTGGCAATTGTAGTAAGTTAGCTAAAAGGTCTTCCTTGTTATAATTTACATGTATATGACAATTTACATCTTATTTAATCCCCTGCAAGTATTATTGTCTCCCACACGATGAGGAAAATGAAACCCAAAGAGGATGTCTGGCTTGCCCAAAGTCACACAGTCAGTCCCTTAAACCCAGATCATTTTACTCTACATCCAAGTTTTTGTTGTTATTTTTTTTTTAAAACCAGACTATGAAAATAAAACATGTTAGCATGGATAATACTTGCGAAACTTCTGTTTTACTTTCAGCATGGTAAAAGAAATCATAAGAGGAAGGGAATAATCATCTACATAGCACCTATATACCATGCACTTTACAAATATTATCTCATTTGATCCTCACAACTCAGGAACATTAGTATTATTAGCATTATGCTAATTTAGTATCCCCATTTTATATCTGAGGAAACAGAGTCAAACAGAAGTGACTTGACCAGGAGCATACAACTAATAAATATCTGAGCCTGGATTTTTACACATATCTTCTTGACTCTAGGCCTACTTCTCTCTTCACTGTGCCACTATAAAAATATTGGTATTCTTCTTACATGACCATCAATTACAAAAGTTTAGTTTTCCATTAAGAATCTGGTCAATCAACAAACATTGCTTCTGTTCCTGCTATATGTAAGCCTATTGAGTTAAGTATAGATATGTTAGTTTGGGAATATTATAATACTTTGAGCGCTATGTGATCTCACAGAAGTAGATACTTCCTCTCTGACTGAAAATCACAGCACATTCACATCTCCTTGAACTTGTATCCATGTCTTCCCCATACATTCTCTGTAAAGGTTTCATAGCCTATAGGAAAGGGATGCTCAAAACCCAGTTCTGAGTCTGAAACCATATCTCTATCCACCGTGTATCCATGTCACATTACTTCTCCAAAAATCTTTAAAACAATTTTATGCCATTTTTTCCTGCAAGTCTGCATCACTAACAATCAATAACCTACTGGTCTTCCTGGGTAACTATTAACTCTAATTATTCAAACTCTGCTTTGTAACCATGTAGCTACAATTAGTTTGGTATTTTTTATAATTTGGTACAATTGGTATTTTTTAAAAGATGGACTTGTATTTCAAGGAAAAGCTTGAAGTAATTTAAAGCACAAGATCATTTTCCAAATGCAGTCCAAATTATTCTTCTTCTCTTTGATTCTATGCCCAATTTGCTCTGTTCATATAGCATATATCCAAGCTTTATAGTCAATATACTTTCTGAGTGCCTGATTAACTATCACAGTCATGACCATAAGCATTTTTTTTCATTCACTTAGTTTTTCCTATTTAAATTTAGTCATTTAAATGACTGGGGCAGTCAAATGGCACAGTGGATAAAGCACTGGGTTTGAAATCCAGAAGACTTATTTTCATATGTATTGGAAATTTTAACTTCACACATTTACTGGGCAAGTTATTTAATTCCAGTTTGCCTCAATTCCTCAACTGTAAAATGAGCTGTAGAAGGAAATGGCCAAGAAAATCCCAAATGGGGACAAGAACAGTTGGACAACACTAAAACAATTCAATAATGATATTTAAATGATTGTGTATCTCATTCTGAATACTAAAGTTTTAAAAGATGATGCAAATTACACAATGCCATCTGAAAACAGGGTGTCTAAAAGATCTTATTAATTATAGGGAGTCCCTTTTCGACTTGATCTTTTTATTGGGCATCCCCCATAATCATGCTAAACACCTTTGTGTATTTATTTTTGTTTTATTTATAATCATCTAACAAAGTTGTATTTCTTGTTGAATCAAGAAAACTTGTCTAATTTTAACATATGAATCTCATTATCTGAGACTCTATGACATTACAGGAGAACTACAAAGGTGCAGAGGTGGGAAAGCATGGAGCAAATTCCATGAATCAAATTTGTCTGGAATATAAGGAATTCTGGACAAAACTGAGTGTTAACATAGGATAAATCTGGAAAAGTAAGTTGAGAACAAGTGTAGAATATCTTACATATAAGGTTTAGAATTATATTCTTTCAGCAGTATGGAGCCTTTAAAGATTTCTGAAAAGACCAGGAACATAATTAGAACTATACATTAGAAAGATAAATCTAGAAACAGTGGGTAAGAAGGATTGGAGGGGAAGAAAGCTGAATTTGGGAAAAGCAATTAGAAAACTATTTTAGGTAGTCTAGGTTAGGGCTCCTTAAACTTTTTCTATCCCTTTTCATCAAAGAAATTTTTTATGCTACCATGGGTATATAGGTATATAAAATAGGTATAGAAATCAAACATTTGATGATAATAAATCATATTCTATGACCCCTACATTCTGTTATATGACCCCATGTGAGGTCACAACTCACCATTTATGAAGTTTTGTCTAGGGAAGAAGTAATGATTTCTTGAAGTAGGAATGGTGTGAGAGAGAAGAAAGAAAAGGGAATTGATTCAGGTATTACCACAAAGATAGAATAAATAGAATTTGAACATAAAGAGCTAGATAGAGGGAAAACATAAAGATGATTTAGAGGTTTCAAGCTGGCATAACAGGGAGAATTGTGGAACCATGGATAAATAAGTGAAAAGTGAAGGCAGATTTTATAAAGATGATGAAATCATTTTGAGAAATAAATTTGTGTTTCTGAAAAAGTTTAAGATGGAATTCTAGTAGGTAGTTGAATGTCTGAATTTAGTCTTTATCTCAGAGAATACATGATGAAATATACTTTCCTCCTCTTGGTAGAATAGTGAGGGACAATAGAGTGTGGCATACACTGTTAGTCACAGTAATTTTGTCACTTTATTTTATCTGTTTCTTTTGTTTTGTAATAAGTGAGAATTAAATGGTTCAGGGAGTATATTAGAAAATAACAGTTACTGAAAAATATTAATAAAATTTATAAATAGAATAGAAAAATGTTTTGAGACAGACAAAAATTAGAAAGAGAGAGAAACAGAGAAAGAGGGATGGAGAGAAGAGAGAGAGCATTTGGGAGTCACTCATAAAACATAAATAATTGAAATGGTGGAAAGGGATAAATTCATCAATAGAAAAAACACAAAAGAGAAGAGGCCAAAGAGATAAATTTTTAATAGATGAAGGGAAAGAGGATGGAAGTTATAGTCAAGAAATAAAAAGAATTAAAAGAATTCAGAAGTAGGATATGGGAAAAGACAGTAGCACCCCCAAAACTGTGATAACAACAGTTAGCAGTGTCAAATATTGCAGTGAGCTCAACTGGGATTACATTTATGAGGGAGCCTTTAAAGTTGACAGTTACAAGGTGCATGGTACTTTGAGAAAGAAGTTCTAATAGAAAATTGGTGCAAGAAGTCATATTTCAAGAGACTGAGAAAAAGAGAAGAAAAAAACTGGTAGGAAAAAATAACAATTAAGAAGAAAGCAAATGCAGAGTGAAAAGATTAGTACCATCAGCTTACAAAAAAATCTTAAGTTCGGAGCATTCCTGGTATATGTTGGAAAAAGGCTGAAGACCATTGGAAGACAACTGAAATCTAAGTATTAACTTTTAGTAATATCTTCAATTTTATATAGATAAAACTTTTCAGAAGTACCTGATTGTCCTTTGCAAACAATTCCCACACCCTATTCCCATTTTATTTGAAAGAGAAAAGCAGAGGGGAAAGATAGTTTTAGTTTTCAAATTTTAGGTTGAAGCTAATTAGAAGATACAACATCCCGTTGAGTGAAAAGATGGGTAGAATTCTTTGCATGTTTAAAACTATCCTAAAATATTTCCCCGTGAGCTAAGAAGCTAATTGGACAACCTAATATTCCACTGAGTGAAGAGCTGGCTGGATTTGTCTCTTTTGCCCAGAAAGCCAACTCAAGGAGCTCTGTAGTTCTTATGAATTACTTACCAATAGAATAATACCTGGAATTATTTTCTGGGTGATTTGCAGTTAAAAGTTTGCCATGACTTTATCATTTCAAGAGTAAAAGAGAAGCAAATTTCTCCAGTGGGAGAGCATGTAGAAACAGAAGAGTAGCAGTTAGCAGAGAATTGGCTTCATGCAATATAAATTGTTTATGAATGGACCAAGGACTATAGGCTAGAGTTACAAAAGGCCTTGAAGACATGGAATAGCTTCATTCATGTATCTTTCTGAATGGTTTTTATAAACATGTGCTTATTCTTCCCTATGAATATTGTGTACATTGAAGGGAAAGTGTGGCTCACATTAATGTGTGACCTCTGATGTATTAATTATAACTGCATTTGATTTATAAAGAATAATGATGAAATGTTGATTATTGTTACTTTGGCCTTATAATTGAGTAAATGTCTTATGCTTGAGAATTAATGATGTCATTATTATGAATAACTGATTTCATGTATATGGGAAGTTTACCAGTGGGGGATCAGGAATTACTCTTCAGACGAGTGTGACTTTATTTCCCCCACAAAATTCTTATCCCTAGATCTCTTAGAAAATATATGTTGTAGACATGTGATGTTTCTTCTTTCAGAATCCAGACCTACCAATGTGAGGACATTTTGGGATAAGTAATCCAGGCCAGAGAATGAGTGATCAATGTCCAATGCAGGTGGATGCATTGTTGGTATTCATGCCAGATTTTATATTATTGAAAGGAAACTTCACAAAAGGGTTGCACAAAGATAAAAATGAATGTTTGTAATGATTAAGCAAAAACACATACATGACAAGTAAAAGGAGTAGGTTCTTAACCCTTAGTATTGTGTTTCAATATCAGTACACTTTCTAGAACATCATGCTGCCTATTAAGAAAACAGAGAGAAAAGTCAGGAACTATACGAACTAAAATACAAAACACTTTCCACACAAATAAAGTCAGACCTAATCAGTTGGAAAAATATCAAGTGTTCATGGGTAGGCCTAGCAAATATAATAAAAATGACAATACTACCCAAACTAATTTACTTAGTTAGTGCCATACCAATCAAACTCCCAAGAAATTATTTTACAGATCTAGAAAAAATAGTAGCAAAATTCATTTGGAAGAACAGAAGGTCAAGAATTTCAAGGGAATTAATGAAAAAAAAAAGGCTGATGAAGGTGGCCTTGCTGTACCAGATCTAAAATTATATTATAAAGCAGCAGTCATCAAAACCATTTGATAGTGGCTGAGAGCAGTCGATCAGTGGCATAGGATAGGATCACAGGACAAACTAAGCAATAACTATAGCAATTTAGTGTTTGATAAACCCAAAGACCCCAGCTTCTGGGATAAGTACTCACTATTTGACAAAAACTGCTGGGAAAATTGGAAACTAGTGTGGAAGAAATTAGGGCTTGACCCATACCTAACACCACATACCAAGATAAGATCTAAATGGGTTCATAATCTGGATATAAAGAGTGATATCATAAGTAAATTAGAGGAACATAGTATAGTTTACCTCTCAAACCTGTGGATATGGAATAAATTTATGTCCAAAGAAGAACTGGAACTCTTAATTGAACACCAGATAGATAATTTTGACTATATTAAGTTAAAAAATTTTTTGTACAAACAAAACCAATGCAGTCAAGATTAGGAGGGAAGCAATAAATTGGGAAATCGTCTTTACATTTAAAGATTCTGATAAAGGCCTCATTTCTAAAATATATAGAGAATTGTCTCATATTTATAAGAATTCAAGCCATTCTCCAATAGATAAATGGTCAAAGGATATGAACAGACAATTTTCAGATGATGAAATTAAAACTATTTCTAGTCACATGAAAAGGTGCTCCAAATCACTATTGATCAGAGAAATGCAAATTAAGACAACTCTGAGGTACCACTATACACCTGTCAGATTGGCTAAAATGACAGGAAAAGATAATGACAAATGTTGGAGGGAATATGGGGAAGCTGGGACACTGATGCATTGTTGGTGGAACTGTGAACGGATCCAGCCATTCTGGAGAGCAATTTGGAGCTATGCTCAAAAAATTATCAAACTGTGCATACCCTTTGACCCAGCAGTGTTTCTACTGGGCTTATATCCCAAAGAAATCGTAAAGGAAGGAAAGGGCCCACATGTGCAAGAATGTTTGTGGCAGCCCTTTTTGTAGTGGCTAGAAACTGGAAACTGAATGGATGCCCATCAATTGGAGAATGGCTGAACAAATTATGGTATATGAATGTTATGGAATATTATTGTTCTGTGAGAAACGACCAGCAGGATGATTTCAGAGAGGCCTAGAGAGACTTGCGTGGACTGATGCTGAGTGAAATGAGCAGAATCAGGAGATCATTATACACGGCGACAACAATACTATATGATGATCAATTCTGATGGACATGGCTCTCTTCAACAATGAAATGAAGAAAGCCATATACATCCAGAGAGAGGGATGTGAAATGTGGACCACAACATAACATTTTCATGCTCTCTATTGATGTTTGCTTGCATTGTGTTTCCTTTCTCTGATTTTTTTTCTCGTAGATACGATTTTTCTTGCACAACAATGATAAGTGTGGAAATATGTATACATATATTCGATTTGTCAAGTATTTTAACATAATTAACATGTAGTGGATATCCTGCCATCTAGGGGAGGGGTGGGGAATAGGGGGGGAAATTTGTAACAGAAAGCTTTGTAAGTATTAATATTGAAGAATTACCCATACATATGTTTTGCAAATAAAAAGTTTTAATAAAAAAAAAGAAAACAGAGAAACGTATTACCTTAGACTAAGTGAGTTTTAGGTCAAAGGAAGGTTTTTTTTAGAAAATTTTGGGGGCAATGTTAAAGGAGTAATTGGTAAGGAATTTATTGAAAATGCAAGACAGGCAGATGCTTCATAAAGCAAGCTCTCAGAGGAGGTGAGAGCAAGTGGAAATGTTAGCCTTGAAAAAAAAAAAGATGGACAACTTCTCCTCTGATATGGGAATGAAGGCAAATATGGATGAAGTTACAAAACTGTTTTAAAAAGTGGAAAAAGAAAGATGAAAGAAGTTTAAATCAGATGCTCAGAAAAGTAAAGATGTCTATTGAGAGTGAGGGACTAGAGCTGAGATTAAGGACCTTAGGGGAGAAAAGGGGGGTTATAACAGTGACTATGGGCAATGTGATGGGGTTGGTTAAAGATAAAGAAAAGATTCATGAGCAATGTGGGTCAACTGGAAGTTATATAATATGTATTTTTGATAGAATCAATCAGTATGTCTTCAATAGTTTCTCTAACAGTATTTATCAACACAAAAGGGATCAAATTTCTAAGAAAGATCCCTGGACTTCAGAGAAAAATAAAGTGCTTGGCAAGCAACCAAATATCTCCACTTCCTTAGTTAGACTGGGAAAGTCACTATCTGTCATTGTATATGCATTTTCAAGAATATGTCTGTCATTCTCATCATTAGAAAATGAACTTCTATCTGAAGAACCTAAAAGCATGTGGTTTTTTTTTTGGGGGGGGGGAAGTTCTGCCACATTTAAGGTAATAGCTGGACTCCTAAGAAGGTCTTGCAACTGTGATCATTTACATTTCAGATTAGATTGAGATGGATAGCTATAATGCTACCTGTGAAACAAAGTACCATATAAATCTGAGTTATTACTATCACTATAATCATCATCAAGATAAAGAACTTAAACTTAGCCATTGTTCTACACATAAGATTAGGCTAAGAGTAAAGCTTATATTAAATTTATTTTAATGGTTCATATCCCTTGAAAGTTAATGGAAATATTGATAATAAAAAACACTTATGCATTGATCTAGACAAATCTGTAAAATATGACTCACTAAACTGACTAAGCTCCTTTTATTTCCAAATGATCTGAGCAGAAGAGATTCTTTTTTAAATTCTGAAAATAAAAAAAAATTTAAAAACTCACAAAAAGAGCAGAAATAGGACTCTATTACAAAGGCAATGGAGGAAATATATCTAAACCCAAGCTAAAATGTCACTATTGTAGTCTTTTTTAGTTTGTCTTTTTAGTAAGACCTATGATTTCACTGATGCAGTGAACGTTTAGTGATGAAATTCTCTCTACCAGGGCAAGTGAGCACTTCCTTTATAGTTATAGCCTAAAAATGTTCTCTGGAACACTGAGAGGGAAAGCAATTTGTGCATGGTTACACAGTAAATATGTGTCTAATACGTGTCCTCAGGTTTTCCTGACTCTAAGGACTCCTGTACTGTATTCTATACTTATATGTATGAGCTTGATTTAAAAGTATTCATGTCCAGAGGACCTGGAAAGGCTACCTGGATTGATCTCACAATATACTATTGGTGATATGTCATCTCCTGGGAATTTTCTCTTCTTATCATGTTTTCTAAAAGCTGGTAGTTGACCTTGTTTTCTTCCCGGTCTCTGAAAGTCTCTGAAATCTCAGTTGTGATTCTTTCTCAGGAGCTGTCTGTCATCATATGGTATGATACCAACTCCAATCTCATATAACCTACAGCAACTACTTGGAAACTGATTATACCAGAAAACTACCAAGGAAGCATATTTTTGAGATATTGGGAAAATCTACAGCAGCAGTCAACAAGTTGGATAAGACTGAAACACTTCTGAGACATTCAGGATTATTTGGGGGAACCAGATAGATCAATGAGTCCTACAGGAAGGCATTATTTATATTCACTTCTGTAGGTGTTGGTAGAGGAACAAATGAAATTTATCCTATATTATAGGGACAAAAGTGTACTTTCTGCAGAAAGTTATTCATGAATAGTTCTTTTCTGGCCATATATTGTTACCTATTCATCTCCACCATGATTTTCTGCATTGTACTTTAGGATACAACTTCAATTTCTTGGAGACTGTAGCATTCCACCTAATCTAACCCCCTCATTTTTCAGAGGAGTAACTTAAGTCCAGAGAATTTAAATTATTTTTCCCAGATCACATATTTGGTAAACAGTGGAAATAGTATTCTTGTGAAGAACAGTTATAAACACAGGTAGCTTTATCTGAGCTGTTTCTCAGATCCCTAACATACAATCCATCACAAATCAACCATTTGTAGCTTTTCTAACTTGAAGAACTTGGTAGAGTACATAATCTACTGGCATTAACTCTGAGAACTTTAGATAATACTTTGGAAGAGGGCTTTAGTTGAGGGTTTAAAATGTAATAGTAGAGTAAATATATAGATATGTGCATATATCTGCTATAAAGAAAATGAGAGGGCAAGTAGGTGGTGCAGTGGATCAAGGGCCAGACTTGGAATCAGGAAAACTCATCTTCCTCAGTTCAAATCTGGCCTCAGACATTAACTAAGCTGTATGACCCTTGACAAGTCACTTCTTCCTATTTGCCTCAGTTTCCTCAACTATAAAATGACTTGAAAAAGGAAATGGCAAACTACTCCAATATTTTTTCCAAGAAAACTCCAAATAGGTCATGAAGAGTTCGACATAACTGAAATAAATGAACAACAACAAAGAAAATGAGACATTTTCTTAAATAAACAACTTATACTGCAAAATTCTAAATTTATGCCTATATTATATATGAGTGATAAACTAAGAGAATTCCTCTTGTTTTAGGCCAGAAGAAAAGATCCAAGGGTAATTGTTTGCCTTGATACTGTTGTTGTTCACTGGTGTTTGACACTTAGGTATTTTCCAATGAATGCCCTCTTCTCATAATATGGCCAAAGTATTTAAGTCTCAGATTTGGTATTTGACATTTCAGTAAATAGCCTAAATTTCTTCAAATGTTGACTCATTTGATCTCTTTGCTATCAGAGACTTTCAAAAATCTTTTCCAGTGCCACAATTCAAAATCATAATTTCTGTGGTGATCAGCTTTTTTTATAATCCAACTCTCACAGCCATACAATGCTAATGGAAAAATCATAGTTCTGACTATATGGACCTCTACTGACAAGGCACTGTCTCTAATTTTTAGTATGCTATCCAGATATGCCATAGCTTTCCCTCTAAGGAGCAAGCATCTTTTAATTTCATGACTATAGTTACCATATGCAGTGATTTGTTAGTGTTAAGACTATAAAAATCTAACATTGCTTTCAATTCTTCTCCCTATATTTTCCAGAAAGTTATGGGACCAGTTGTCAAGGTCTTATTTGTTGTAATGTTAATCTTAAAGTCATCTTTTAGATTCTCCTCTTTTACTCTCATGAAAAGGCTTCTTAAATCTTGTTTACTTTGTGATCTCAGAGTGTTATCATCTGCATATCTGTGATTGTTGCTATTTCTCCCAACAAACTTAATTCTGGCTTTTGATTCATCAATTCTGACATTTTAAGTTATATGTAAACATATAGTTTGCATGTAAATTTTAAAAATAATGTTACAATATATAGCTTTTTTGTATTTCCCTTCCCTTCAAAGTAAGATGGTCTGGTACTCCAATCTCTTTGAGGCTTTGACACATTTTATTGTGCTCCACATAATCAAAGGCTTTACGATAATTAATGAAGCAATTGGTGGATGTTTTTCTATAACTCCTTTACTTTCTCCATCATCCAGTGGATGTTGGCAATTTGGTCTCTAGTTTCTCTGCCTCTTCAAAAACTAGGCTACTTTTCCGATAATTCTTGGTTCACATATTTCTAAAGTATTGTTTGCAGAATTTTAAGCATAATCTTGCTGGAATGTGAAATGAGTGCAGTTGTTCAGTAATTTGAATATTTATCTGCATGGCCCTTCTTTACAATAGGAACATAAACTGATTTTTTCAATTCAGTGGTCACTGTTTACTTTCCCAAACTTGCTAGCATATTGAATGCTGCATTTTATTTATTTTTTATTTTTTTATTAAAGCTTTTTATTTGCAAAGCATATGCATAGGTATTTTTTCAACATTGACCTTTGCAAAGTTTTCTGTTACAACTTTTTCCCTCCTACCCCCACCTCCTCCCCTAGAATGGCAGGAAATCTAATACATGTTACTTATGTTAAAATATTTGACAGATCGAATATGTATATATATATGTGTGTGTATGTGTGTGTATATATGTATGTATATATATATGCACATATATATATACAGTTATCTTGCTGTACAGAAAAAAAAAAACCTGAGAAGGAAAACATAATGTAAGCAAACATCAATAGAAAGTGTGAAAATGCTATGTTGTGGTCCAGACTCAGATACCACAGGCCTCTCCCTGGGTGTATGTGGCTTTCTTCATCACTGAACAACTGGAACTGCCTTGAAACCTCTCATTATTGAAGAGAGCCATGTCCTTCAGAATTGATCATCATATAGTCTTATTGTTGCCATGTACAATGATCTCCTGGTTCTTCTGATTTCACTCAGCATCAGTTCATGCAAGTCTCTCCAGGTCTCTCTGAAATTATCTTGTTGGTCATTTCTTAAAAAAAAATAATATTCTATAACATTCATATACCATAATTTATTCAGCCATTCTCCAATTAATGAGCATCCACTCAGTTTCCAGTTTCTGGCCACTACAAAAAGGGTGGCTACAAATATTTTTGCATATGTGGGTCCCTTTCCCTCCTTTAAGATTTCTTTGGAATATAGGCCCAATAGAAACACTGCTGGGTCAAAGAGTATGCACAGTTTGATAACTTTTTGAGCATAGTTTCAAATTGCTCTCCAGAATGACTGGATCCATTCACAGTTCCACCAACAATGTATCAGTGTCCCAGTTTTCCCACATCCCCTCATACATTTGTCATTATCTATTCCTGTCATCTTAGGCAATCTGACAGGTATGTAGTGGTATCTCAGAGTTGTCTTAATTTGCATTTCTCTGATCAATAGTGATTTGGAGCACCTTTTCATATAACTAGAAATAGTTTTAATTTCATCATCTGAAAATTGTCTGTTCATATCCTTTGACCATTTATCGATTGGAGAGTGGCTTGAATTCTTATAAATATGAGACAATTCTCTATATGTTTTAGAAATGAGACCTTTATCAGAACCCTTAAATGTAAAGATGATTTCCCAATTTATTGCTTCCCTCCTAATCTTGTCTGCATTAGTTTTGTTTGTACAAAATCTTTTTAACTTAATATAGTCAAAATTTTCTCTCTGGTGTTCAATTAAGAGTTCCATTTCTTCTTTGGACACAAATTCCTTCTTTCTCCACAGATCTGAGAGAAAAACTATCCTATGTTCCTCTAATTTGCTTAGAATATCACTCTTTATATCTAAATCATGAACCCATTTAGATCTTATGAGTGCTGCATTTTAACAGCATGATCTTTCAGGATTTTAAATAACTAACTGGAATTGCATCTCTTCTACTAGCCTTGATGTTAAGTACCTACATTTATAAGTACCTGCTATTTTAGGCACTATGCTAAGCACTGAAGTTACAGAAAAAGACAAAAGATAGTCCCTGGCCTCAAGAAGTTTATTGTCTAATGGATGAGAAACATACAAACAGATGTGTAAAGTAAATTATATACAAGATAAATAGGAAATCCATGGGAGCTGATGTGATTGCCAAATGAAGGAAGAAGAGAAGAGAGCACATGATAGAGGTATGAAGGACACTTATGATTGCAGAATATGATCTGGGGTGGTGGGGGAATCCAACAAAGGAGACAGATAAGAAACATTCAGATAAGTAAAAGGAAAACCAGAAGAAAGGGTTACCCCAAAAATCTAGAGAGAAGACTATGAAGGAGAAGAAAGTGATCAGCAGTGTGAAAGGCTATCCAGAGGTCAGAAGAAAAAAAGCTGAGAAAAGGCCATTAAATTTGCTAAGTAGGAGATCATTAATTATTTTGGATACAAAAGTTTCAGTGAAATGACAAGGTCAGAAGCCAAATTACAAACTATACTATTCTCTAACATGGTAATGCTACACAATTGTTTTTTATGCCTAAAATCTCTGATAACTATTTAGAAAAAATTTATATACTTGGTATTAAACTAGAGAAGAAACAGCATGGTGATAAGTAGGCTCTAGTGTGCTGGCCTCAGAATCAAGAAAACATGGGTTTAATGCCTGTTCTCTGCCCATTATTAGCTGAATGTAAGGCCAAATGAAGTGCTATAGGCAGTCCTCCAAAGCTATATAATCTGCAGAGTTCTTTCTAATCTGATCTAAGGAAAGATATTCCATACCTGGAGTTTCCTATACTGATGTTCCTGATTCACCATGCTAGAATGCCTTTCAAATGAGTATCCACTTTCTCCTTCAAGACATTGAACCCAGGAAGGAAAGCCAAAATGGCAAAGTAAAGGCAGAGACTCACTTGAGCTCTCCCCCAAATCCCTCCAAATACATTTAAATAATGAAAAATGAAACAAATTTCAGAGTATCTGAATCCACAAAAAGATGGAGTGAAACAATTTCTAAGTGAAAGACAATGTAGGTCAGCAGGAAAGGTCTGTTGCACCAGATTAGGACTGGAGTGCAGTAACATCACTGCCTTGCAAGTACACCCTTAACCCAAACAAACAAAAAGCAGGCCTGGTGGCCTCTGAATCAGTGACAGCAATGCGTTTCCAGATCTCTAAACCCACAGATTCCAAGTACAACTTGAAAGATCAGCAGGAAAGGTTTGTGATACTAGAGTGTGGAGTAAGCTCCAGCAAACTAGAAGAGGACTTTGGGAACTACTGAATCCAAAAACTATGATGGTAGCAGCAGTGGCAGCAGCAACAGTAGCAACAACAGTGGTGCCTTCCAGAGGTCTCCACAGGTAAGGAGATGAACAGCTGAGCAGAAAAAGATTATAGAGGTCTGTTTGCTAGCACTAAGGCAAAATTCTGTTGTTTTGCCCATACTCAGCTCTGGGTTGCAGTATTTCTGGCTCACAATACAGGTTCTTAGAAGGATTTCTGAAAACAGATGCACAAAATCCCTGACACTTCGAACATTGCACCATCCATCCTGGAAACAGAGCCCTCCTTTAACAAAGAGTTAAAAGCAGAATAATAGGCAGAGAAAATGAGCATGCAACAGAAAAATATTCTGACCATAAAAAGTTACAAGGGTAACAAAAAAGATGAAAATACACACTCAGAAGAAGATAACAAAATCAAAAATTTTACATCCAAAGCCTCCAAGAAAAATAAGAATTGGTCTCGGGCCATGGAAGAATTCACAGAAAATTTTAAAAATCAAGTAAGAGAGGTAGAGAAAAAAATGGGAAGAGAAATGAGAGTGATGCAAAAAGAAATAAAAAGTTAATGAATGTCTTAGAAAGCAAAATTGGCCAAATAGGGAAGGAGGTACAAAAGTTCACTGAGGAAAATAATTCCTTGAAAATTAGAATTGAGCACATGGAACTCAATGAGACATCAAGAACCAATAAAACAAGACAAAAGAATGAAAAAATAGAAAACAATGTGAAATATCTCACTGGAAAAATAATTTACATGGAAAATAGATCTAGGAGAGATAATTTTAAAATTATTGGCCTATCTGAAAGCCATGATCAAAACAAAAAGAGCCTAGGCATCATCTTTCAACAAATTATCAAGGAAAACTGTCCTGGTATTCTAGAACCAGAGAGTAAGTTGGAAATTGAATTGATCACCTCCTGAAAGAAATCCCAAGATAAAAATTCCTAGGAATATTATAACTAAATTCAGGTCAAGGAGAAAATATTTCAAGCATCCAAAAACAATTCAAGTATAGTGAAGCTACAGTCAGGAAACCTACGATTTTAGCAGCTTCTACATTAAAGGATCAGCGGGTTTGGAATATGATATTACAGAGAGCAATGAAACTAGGATTATAACCAAGAATCACTTACCCAGAAAAAATGGGCATAATTCTTTGGGGTTGGGGATAGGAGGACATTCAGTGAAATAGAGGACTTTTAAGCATTTGTGATGAAAAGACAAGAGCTGAATAGAAAATCTGACTTTCAAATGCAGGACTCAGGAAAAGCTTAAGGGGGTGATCAGAAAAGGGAACAAGGGACTTAAAAGTTATGAGTTACAAGTATCATCCTCACATGTAGGAATGTAAATAGATTAACCTATATTCTCATTATTAGAGCAGTTAGAAGGAATATATATAGACAGGGGGCAGAGTTGTGAATTGATTATGACAGGGATAATATCTAAAAAATAAAATAAAGAATAAAAGAAGAATGTACTGGGAGAAAGAGAAAGGGAGAGGTGGAATGGCATAAATTATTTGCCACAAGAGATAAGATAAAGCTTTTATAGTGGAAGGGAAGAGGGAGATGGGAAGAAGAAGGGTGGAGCTTACTCTTCTCAGAATTGCCTAAAAGAGGAAATAACAAACACACTCAATATTGCTATAAAAATCTATCTTACCCTGCAGGAAAGTAGGAGGGGAAGGGGATATGGGAGGAGGAGAAGGTGATAGAAAAGAGGGCATACTGGGGGAGGGAGTGGTTAGAAGCAAAATATTTTTGAAGAGGGCAAAGTGAAAGGAGAGAGAGAATAAAATAAATGGACAGGAAAAACAATTAGCAATGGTAATTATGAAAAAATTTTGAAGCTAGTTTCTCTAATAAAAGCCTCATTTCTCAAATATATAGAGAACTAAGTCAAATTTATATGAAAAAAATAAGTCATGCTTCAATTGATAAATGATCAAAAGATATAATCTATGCCCAAATGGCTAAAAAAAAAAA
>JAJPUD010000137.1:0-70184 GCA_023553655.1 Myrmecobius fasciatus
AGGGTCATTGGTTCTTGCCCGATGGAAGGGAGGTCCTGACCAAAGCAGGTATGAGACATCTACTTCAATACCTACATCAGGGTAAGCCATTGGGATGTCCAAAACCTGTGTGATGTGGTGCTCACAAAATGTTCAACACCTGGGATGTATACATTAGCCCAGCAAGTGGTAGATGGCTGCCTTATTTGTCAAAGGACAAATAAAACAGCTCTCTGGGGGGCTCCACAGGGTGGAAGCTCCCTGGCATCAGACCCTTTCAGAGTATGCAGGTGTATTTTACTGAATTGCCCCCTGTGGGGCGTCTCAAATACCTGCTGGTCCTCATGGACCACCTAACATCTTGGGCAGAGGCCTATCCCCTTTGTCATGTCACCCTTTGGTTGTGCTAAGGTCCTCTTAGAACAAATCATCCCGAAGTATGGACTGGTGGAGCGTATCAATTCTGATCAAGGTACACACTTGAGGGCCAACCTTTTTCAATCTTTAATGAAAGCCTTAGAGATGACTTGGGAGTTTCATACTCCATGGCATCCTCCTTCCTCAGGAAAAGTAGAAAGGATGAATCAGGAGATTAAAAGACTATAGAAACTCTGTTACCTTGGATGAAGTGTCTCCCTTTGACTTTACTGAGAATCAGAACAAAACCCCGGAGAGATATTGGGCTGCCCCCATATGAATTGTTATTTGGTTACCCATGTGGGCCTTGGCAAATAGCAGAATATATGAGGAGAAATGAAAAGGGAGTTCTAATCTGGCCCTGGTACCAATGGGCTTGGCAGCATTTAACTTGAAATGTCAATATCAGGATTAATTAAACCAAAATTCTTCTTTTTGCCTGGAAATGGTGTGAATCATTTAGGAATCCAGTTATATGATGATTTGGAGCAAGAGAAATGGAGCATTGATACTTCCCTAACACAGACTGGGGTACTAATGGATGGGGAGATACATGGCCACCTGAAAGAATAACCCGAGAGTATGGACTGGCCACCTGGGCTCAAGATAGTAGTTGGGGATACAGAACTCCTATTTATATTTTAAATGGATTAATTTGACTCCAAGCTGTCTTGGAGATTGTCACTAATCAGACAGCGAAAGCCCTGGACTTATTGGCAGATCAGGCAACCCAAACCAGAGAGGCAGTCTTATAGCACAGATTGGTTTTGGATTATCTACTGGCAGAGGAAGGGGGAGTGTGTGGAAAGCTGAATCTTTCTACTTGCTATATGCAAATTGACAATAATGGGAGAATAGTGAAGGAGATTGCCAAAGATATTAGGAAACCAGCGCATGTCTCTGCGCAAACCTGGAGTTCTCCATTCAGTACATCATGGTGGTCCTGGTTCAATGATATCTGGTGGAAGCAGGTATTATGGTTTGGATTAATTGCTTTAAGTGGAGTAATACTTTTACCAATTTGTCTGCCTTGTATAATATGTATTGTTACTGTGATAGTACATAAAACCATAGCTGAAATTCTAGGGAATGAGAACAAAACACATATGCTAATGCTGCAACATCAAGGATGGACCCCAGTAAATAAAGAAGATGCTGGTGATGAGGAGGCCGATACTAGGAATAACAGGCTGTTGCAAAAACTTTGGGATGAGAGTTCTTCAAAACATTACAAAATAAAAAAGGGGGGATTGAGTGTGACAATTGGAGTGAAGATCTCTCAGGACCAGAGACTAAATTAAACAAAGCCTGAGGGCCTAAGTTTTGGTTTCCAGGGTGGAAGGGAAAGTAGAAAGTAGTCTGATTTATAAGCTGTCAACATTCCAGTTCCTAAATAAGGAAAGATAAAGCATATATAACCAATTAGAATGTATGTAAGGGAAAAGAGGAGTGGGGCTTGGGATTTTCTTTGTTCTGGACTGTATAAAGTTGCCAGGGATGTACTGCTCCCCAGCTCTCCCAACTATGGACTACTTTGATCCATTGTGGGACTGCCTGGTACTCATGAGTTCCTGAATAAAGCCTTTGTTCTATACCTTGAGATACCTCTGTAGTATTGATTATTAAGATAAGGGCCTGATTATCCCACACACATCTAAGAAATCAATAGCAACTCTGAAGAGAGCAGAATGCAGAGAATTAAAAAAGAGAGCAAAAGGACAGAAAGTAGAGGTACTTTTCCTGGAAAGTAAAAAGAGATAAAGGATGATAGCTGGAAGATGCTATTAAGTATTTAAAAAAAAAGTACTGGGAGAGATATGGATTTAGGAAATAGGGAAGGGATTTGTGAATAGACAATTATGGATAACTGAAGAGTGGAAATTATAGTGAGGAGAAATCTGCCAGAGAAGTATGGGGTTGGGATTAAAGATCAGATAGATGGTTCACCTTGGCTAGGAAAGGGGGATGTAGTTGGGGGAGGATGCTATAACATGATTGCCTCAATTTTTACAATACAATATAAAAAGGAAGGATAAAGTTTGGAGAAACAATTAAGGAGAGAAGGATAGTTTAATAGATTAGGAAGAGAACTATCTTATTGCAGTGAGGGCCTACTTAGGAATAAAAAAGTACATAAATCTGAAGTAGCTACAAATAATACAGTTTACAATCTTAAATTATGCTTAACAGCACATATATAAAACAAATTAGAAGGGAGGTTGAGAATTACACAAGTTGGTGTTTAGCATAGTATGATTGGTAATAGGATAAGGAAATAAGAGATTTGAATGTAGAATAGAGAGGAGCTGAACTGATGGATCAAGCAAATAAGATAGTTTGGAAAGGAGTTCAGTGAGACTGGAGGTCATGGCCTGGGAAAGAACTGAGGGTCATAATGAACAGGATCAAGAGTCCTAAGGTATAAAGAAAGATGGCATGATATAGGATTATGATAAGAGAAAGACATCTAGGAATTCATGAACATGGAAACAAAAAAAATATTTTCAGGGTAAGGTCAAGATCAAGGGAATGACCATTTTTTGGGGTAGCTACAGTGGAACGGAGGAGGAGACCAAGGGAACTGAGTAGAATGAGGAACTGAGAAGTTAGGAAATTTGCAAAAGTATCCATTTTTATACTGAACTTCAAGTCAGGGAAAATGACAATATATGGAAAAGCATTGTAAAGATTTCTTTGACTACTTTTGTTCTCCCATCAATTATGGGAAAGAGCATATTTTAAAATGGCAAAAATGAATAATAAGATGGGAAGTACAGGTGGACTAAATCAATTATAGTATACTAATTATATTCAAATTAAAGGAGGTTTGTGTGCAAAGCATTTGAGAAATTGCTTCTTAAAGTACCTAAAATTGGGAAGGACACCAATGGCTTGGGGGAAAAAAAATCTTAACAACAACAAAAAAAGATGAAGGTCAAAACACCCGCAACCAAAACTAATATAAATATTTTCTCATATTTACTAAAAAGTAACAGGTAGACTTAATGGAAAAACACTTCACAGATGATTTTTGGTCACAAAGCTGATTGGAATGCATATCTGCAATGTGCTTAGTCTTCTGGACTATTAAAAAAAATTGATACAGCGGACAAAAATGCTATCTTAAAAGGTACTCCAAAAACAAGTTCTTTTCTATGCAAATGTCAAAATTATATAAGATTGTCTTAAAGTTTGACATCATCAAGGAAGCTATGTGACTGTTCAAATGGAATAGTTATTTCTGAAGGCACTTATTTATAGGAGATATTCTGATTGGATTAAACCCTATTTAAAGCTGCAGTCTTGTAAATAAAATTCATTAACATTCAAAAGCATTTAGTGTAACTACACAAAGAGAAAAAACTAAATGGAGGAAGAATGCCTGCCCAGACTATGATTAGAACTGGATGGACAATCAACAGAGCTGATCTATTATTATCTAAATTGTATTCTATTTAAATATATACTCTACCAGTTACTGAACAGACATCTTTGGGAAATTATGATGCTTTTTTATTGATTACATGCTCCTTAGAGAAGCAAAGAAACTTATTAAAACAACAACAATAATCATCAAGTGCTGTGAACTGTAGTAAATCAAAGACTTAAAATCTCTGATGATCTAGTTAGAAGGCACTTAAAGAGGTGCATTATTAGTACTGGGCCAATTAATTAATGCATAGGAGATGCATTATAAAAGATACCATTAGAGAGGTATATGACCAGAAAAATAAAATTATAAGTCAATCAAAAAACAATGATTATGTACCTACTAAAAGACTGGAGATACAAAGGCAAAACAACAATTCATACTCTGAGAGTAGGAAATCTAAGAAAAGGTGAGAAAGGTATATCTTGCAGGTTTGGGGGACAAGAAGTATAAGATGGGAGGTGGGAGACAGAGTATCATGTGTAAAGAACTATAAAGTACAAAAGAGAAGTCTGGAAAGATAGACTGGAGCAAAGTTATCAAAAGTTCAAAAAGCCAATAAGAGGAGTTTATATTTTATGCTCAAAACAAAAGAAAGTCTCTGGAGTTTATTGAATATGGGATGAGATTGTTAGATTTGTATTTTTGGAAGTTGTGAGAATGATAAACTGGCCTGAAGAGAGACTTGAGCATGGAGACCAATTAGGATGCAAGGTGATTTAAAGGTATTGATAAGAGATGTTATAGAGGTAGAAATCTATTTCTGAATATGTAATGTGAAATAAAGAGGAATTAATTATGCCATTGAGGGTGGTTTACTAGAGACTGGAAAAATGGAGGTACCTGTGAAAAAGAGAAGATTTTGGAAGAGGGGTAGATTTGAGAGCAAGGAAAGATGGCAAGTTTTGTTTTTGACACCATAACTCTGACCTGTAAATAATAAGTGATGCAGGAATGAAGTTCAGGAAAAAGGTTGTGGAAAGAATGTAGATCTGGGAGTTAAACGAAGAGAGAAGATACTTAAAACTGTGAGAGCTGATGAAATCATTAAGTGAAAAGTTGTGGAAAGAAAAAAAGGATCTAGGACAAAGACTTGAACACAGCCATAAGTGGACACAAAATGAAGTCAGAAAAGGAGGCAAGAAAGGTAGGAGGACCAGAAGGAAGAAGTACCATGTATATGAATGTTATGGAATATTATTGTTCTGTAAGAAACGACCAACAGGAGGATTTCAGAGAGGCCTGGAGAGACTTGCATGAACTGATGCTGAGTGAAATCAGCAGAACCAGGAGAACATTATACACAGCAACAAGACTATACGATGATCAATTTTGATGGACATGGTTCTCTTCAACAATGATGTGATTCAAACCAGTTGTTCAGCGATGAAGATAGTCATATACATCCAGTGAGAGGCCTGTGGGAACTGAGTGTGAACCACAACACAGCAATTTAATGCTTTCTCTGAATATTTCCATGCATTTTGTTTTCCTTCTTAGGTTGTTTTTTTCTTCTTCTCTTTCTAGATCTGATGTTCCTTGTGCAGTAAGATAACTATATAGATATGTATACATGTATTGTATTTGTCACATAATTTATCCTATTTAGCATGTATTAGATTACCTGTCATCTAGGGGTGGGGAGTGGGGGGAAGGAGGGGAAAAGCTTGGGAAAAAAAAGTTATTGCAAAGGTCAATGTTGAAAAATCACTCATATGTTTTGAAAATAAAAAGCTTTATAAAAAAAAAAAAGGAAGAAGTACCATGAAAACCTAGAGAGAAGAGAACATAAGGAAAAGAGGGCATTCAACAGCAGGAAATGAAAAAGAAAAAATAAATATGAGAGAACTCAGACAAAACCTCAGATTTAGTAATTCAGAGAATGTAACAGTGAGAGCAATTACAGTTGAAGGATAAAAACAGAAGTCAGACTTGAAAAGGACTGAGGAGTGAGAAGAAAGGAATTAAGCAAACAGAATAAAAAGCTTTTGCTAGAAATGTGGCTGAAAATTGGGAGGAAAAATATAGGATGAAAATCTGAGTGATCAGAAAGTCTAGGGAAGGCTTTTTTTTTTCCTGAGGCAATTGGGGTTAAGTGATTTGCCCAGGATCACACAGCTAGAAAGTGTTAAGTGTCTGAGACCAAATTTGAACTCATGTCTTCCTGGCCTCAAGACTGATGCTCTACCCATTGCCACCCAGCTGTCCCTAGTGAAGGTTTTTTTAAGGATGAAGGAGATATGGACATGTTTGAAGGCCTTAGGGAAGGAATCAGTAGACAGACACAGAGAGAGAGAAGATTAAGGGGGAAGAGTGTGACAGCAGTGACTAAAGTCAAAATGGGAAAGGGATAGTATGTTTAAGCAGTCAAGCCTCCATATGAATGCGATCAAATGATGGTTATATTTTCCCCAGGGAAACAAGAACTACTGAATATATATTTTTAATGATGATAAAAAAAAGTTTTCTCCTAAAGATATTTTTTTTGGGGGGGTTACTTACCTTTTGGTTTTAAGGATACCAGTTTTTATAAGAAACTTCGAGTTTATTTCAGTGAATTTACAAAATGCAGTAAATATCTAGTATCTTGACTTATAAAATTCTTGTACTCTACCATGCATGTTAAAGAAATTTTTTCATGCTAGAAGTTTAATCTGCCTGTGAACTTTTCATACTGAAGTTCTCCTCATATCTGAACTTCTTCCTGATTGGCTATTTTCTCCTAGAACCTCCATTTGAAAGACACTCACTTAAGCATTTATTCACTCTCAGCTACAGTCTCCAGACCTTTTCTATGATGTTTCTGTCTCTTTTCCTCCTTCTCTCCTACTTTTTAGCTTTCTTTTATGCATTTCCCCAAGAGAAAGTAAGGTCTTTGAAGGCAAGGAATATCTTTTGTCTTCTATTTGTATTTCCATAGTTTGAGACAGTGACCAACATATAATAAAAGCTTAATAAATGCTTTTTGATTTCTTGTCAAAAGATTTCCATACCACTTGATAATATTAAAAATTTTTTAGTCATACAATGTACTCTTTATAATTGGCAGAAATATTCAGAAGGGAACAGATGATGAATGAATTTGAAGAAATATCAAAAATAGATTTGCATTAACTAATTATCTATATGATCAGGATAGAATCATTTTCCCAAAGGACAATGAAATACTTTTCTTTTTCTATCTCACTATGAATCAGAATGATAAATAGGTCTATGAAGAGATGCTAAATCCAAATACCCGAATCTCTAATATAATCTGAAATATAATAGTTCTTTATCTGACAGTTCTAGTAAGCCACAAAGACAAAAGAGATTAAAAAACATATAATCAGAAACATTTGTGAAAATAGCGTCAAATATCAACTCAAAATAACTTGATGGGAATAAGAAGTAGAAATGATTGAGACTTATTTTATTAAATTTTCAGTTAGAAGTTTTTGATGACAATAGTAATAAGGAATATAATGAGGCAAAAATATCAAGCTAAAATTCTATCAATTAAAAGGTTAAAATAGGTTATATTTAAAAAATATTTTTATTATTAAAACATCAGGAAAAGGGGGAAAGATTCAATTCTCTCCATATCTGATTCTCTATGAACCTGAAATCTAAGAATACTTTGTTGAACTGAAAGTTAAAATCTGAAAGTCATACTGACAAAGCTAAGAGCTTGGGATGGCTAAGTGTAAAATGAAGGGGAAAAAAAAGATGACAGGAATTTTCAAAGGGAGATTATTTACTTTTAACTTATTAATTTCACTTATTTACACTTCTGTATATTAATGTGTTGCTATGGTACCTACTTCCTCTCAAGAGATGTTAGAGAAAAAGGATGTATGTTTGAATGTGAAGCCATAAAGATATAGTTAATTAACCATGCCAAATGAAAATAAGCCTAAAAATTTTAGGTTATAATTTATAAAACTAGATTTATTACCTACCTTGACTGGCTAAATTTGAGAGTTTTTGTTTATAAACAATAAAATTTTCCACATCTGTTTCATACACCCAGGAAGTAACATTCTCTGTGAGCTCCTAAAGGAAAAACATAAAAAGTTCACAATTAATTTGAGAGTAAATATATTCTTCCACATAATAAAGAAACTCCATAACTGTCCTTTGCTATTTTCTTTAACAAATATGGGGAAAATATAAAGGTTTTTTTTTTTAATTTACCTAGTATTTGTGCAAAAATGTAGGTGAAAGATTGCAGCTTCACATAAAGAAGAATCACTTCAACATAACAAAGAGAACTAGATGTGGGGTGAGATTACCCAGATTTGAATCCCAATTCTCCTATTTAATACCTTCTATTTTATCCTGGACAAATCATTTAACCTTTCTGGATCTTACAGTATTTGTTTACATACTAGATCTAGGGCTTATTTCAGATATAGAACCTTTTCTATGAACAGGGTTTTACTTTTACTGCAACTCTGATCAACAGACACCATTCTAGACGCAGATTTTGACCAAATAACTTTTTCCTCCTTTTCTTCTTCCTTCCCCCCCCCCCCCGAAATGGCTACTAATACTGTAGTAGATCAAGAGAATGGTGTACATATAAAATACTATATTTTATTAAAAATATTGGTAAGATCCATCATGATACTCTTGTAGAAATGACGGACAGATGGTAAGAGAAAAAAAGAGAAAAAAAAAAAAAAAGAATCCCTTAAAAGTAGAGGTATATATAATGGAGTGTCCCAGAGAATCTGTGCTTGCTAATTAACTGGTTAATGCTGATCAAAATTTTCATTAATGACCAATGACTTGGATAAAGGAAAAGGAAATACAACTAGAAAACACTCTACATAAAAAATGAAAAACTTAAATAATTGGGGAAATTTTAATCACCTGTGGTTGGGCTGTGCTTAAATAGGGAAAAGGACTTTATTTAGAGATTTCAATGTCATATCAAAGTATCAAGGAATACTTAACAGAACTAGGGAAAAAAAAAGACAAAATTCATTTGGTGGAAGAAGCAGAAAAGAACAGAGATAACAAAATGTTAAGAAAATGGGTCTGAACATTATCTCCACCTTTTAGAAAGCAGTAATCTTTAAAATTATTTGGTCCTAATGGAAAAAAAAATAAAGATAACCAGTGGAAAAGATAAGATACACAAAATCTAAGAATAAGTGATCATAGTTACATAGTAATTGATAAAACCAAGCATTTCAACTACTGGGGATAAGCACATAAATGTTGGTAAAATGGGAAAGCAGCCTGGTAGAAATGAGGGTTGGATCAACACCTTGTATACTGAGAGCTGCATATCAAGATGTGACCTAAAAATAAAAAGTTGTATAATTAACAAATAAGTATTGAAGAGGTGAAATTATTTAGAGCAATGTATAAGAAGTACATTGTTGATTGTCTATAAGGGACAAAAGAGGCTAATAATGAATTACATAAAATCATAAAACTTTTCCACATAAAAAAAATCAGTGCAATTAAAATTTAAAGGGAAAAAGTTAATAGAAAAAAATCTTTTGAATAAAGATCTGATGTAGTAAGTATATAATGATTTGATTAAAAAAAAATGCAAGAGGGGCAGCTAGGTGGCCCAGTGGATAGAGCACCAGCCCTGAAGTCAGGAGAACCTGAGTTCAAATCTGGTCTCAGACACTTAACACTTCCTAGCTGTGTGACCCTGGGCAAGTCACTTAACCTCAATTGCCTCAGCAAAAAGCAAAAAAAAATGCAAGAACTATTCTCCCATATTCAAATGGTCAAAGACATGATCAGCAAGTTCTCAAAAGAAGAAATGCAAACTATCAGCTATAATAGGAAAAAAAAAATTCTTAATGAGAGGTGTCAAACACGCTTCCCTCAGCAATACTCAGAATGGACTGTGGCCTAAATAAAAAAAAATTGACAAAATAAACATATAACAGGACAAAATAACGTTAACATGGTTTTCTGTATATGCAAATAGAAATCAGACATGACTTTGTGGCCCCATTTCAATTTGAGTTTCATATCACTGCTCTAAGTGAACAACCTATATAATAAGAGAAATCTAAAATAAAATCTAAAATAAAATTTACTAAAATTTAGTTATTACAAAAATAAAAATATTCTGATCCTGGTATCAATCATGCTTTTAGAAGACTAACTCAGCGTGTTTCCCACCTCTTGGGTATGATAATAGAATATAAATGCACTGTGTGCGAATTTCTTTTGCTTGGCTATATATTATTTTTCATAAGGAAGGTTTCTAAGGGGAAGGAAGTCTGGGGGGAGTAGTAAGTAGCAATAATGCTTTTAAAAAAAAGAAGTGGAAGTGTGGATATAACATTTTAAAATACAAAAGAAGAGCAGAAGGAAATTCAGAAGGTGATAGTAAAGGTCAGTTTTGTTATGGTGTTAAGTACATCAATTAAAAATGTACATAATAGAGGTTCATAGCTATTTTTCTGTTCTTTTTAATTTCATTTTTTTGATAGATTTCAAAATAAAAAAAATGATAAAAATTAAAATGTCTTATCATATTGCTCAAACTTATTCATGACCCAAATTATTGAACACATAAGATGACAAAGTCAAGATTTTAAAATATTTTGCTAAAGAGCACCAGGCCTAATAGAAGAATAAAATTTAATACAAATTTAAGTCTTAGGGTTAGACTGACTAAAAAGATTAACTAAACAAGTTGATGGGCCAAGCATGATTTGAAAGCAGTTTCTGAAAAAATTCTAATGATTTTAGTGATTTAAGGATTGTGAGCTCAATATGAATTAAAAGTGGAAAAAAATCAGCAAACAAAAGTAATCTGAATTGTAACTATAGTAAAAAAGATAAAAGACAAAAAAAATTATCTAAGAAGGTAATTATTCTGTTATATTCTGCACTGGTAAGAGCATATCTGAAGTACTGTGTTCAATTCTCAATGCCACATCTATTGAAGGGCAGTGACAAAATAGAAGAGAATACAGAATGGCAAAGGAATTGAATTCATGTCATATGAAAAATGGAAGTCTGCCTCAGAAGATAGAAGATTCCCCTTCATTTGAAGTATTAAAGCAATGAACAACCATATGAAGGCTCTGGAAGTCTTTTCTAATTCTGACCTTCAGTGATCCTTCAAAATTGTAAAACACATGGGCAGTTAGGTGGGGCAGTGGATACAGCACCAGTCCAGAAGTCAGGAGACCCGAGTTCAAATTTGACCTCAGACACTTAACCTTTGCTAGCTGTGTGACCCTGGGCAAGTCATTTAACCTCAAATGCCTCAGGGGAAAAAAAAAGAGAGAGAGATAGAACAAAATTGTAAATTACAGTCCTAATAAGCCACATGAAAATACTTCAGACAACATCAGAAGACAGAGTATACTTTAAAGTTTGGATGCTGATAAAAGAAGAATTCTCAATGAAATTTTGAAACTATCAGTTCTGATGTGCTACAAAGAGGCACTATTAACACTCTCACTTTCAAAAAAATGTCTTTCAAAACTAGCCAATTTTATAAAATAGTTGGATTAAATTTTAATTGCCCACAGACTAAATTCATGAAGTACTAATTTGAACAGTAATTATTTTATCAGAAAAATAATCAGTTTTTCATTGAAACAATCACCTACTGTACTTATTTGATAATTTTTTCACATATTCCATCCAGTAAGGAGCACATGCAATCTAACTATTGGATGATCTTCATGACTTCATGAAACCCCTCATTTTATGATTCAAGTTTTAAGTGATAATTTTCTACCCTTCATTCACAGTAACTTAGGAAAGGGCTTAAAAAAGTGTATTCATAAAATAGCAAAAAAAACCAAATAGGCTGTATAATATGCTGAACTAAAAAAAAATGACAACAATAACAATTCATTTATTTATGCTTCGGAATTTACAAAGAGTTTTCCTGAAAGATGCCTTGGAAATAGAAAGGATATTATTATCACCATTTTACAAAAAGAGGAAACAAACACTCAGAAAATTGAAATCACATAGCTAAGAAGTGTCTGAATTGAAATTTGGCCTTTGGGAGAATTCCCAACAAATTATGCTATTGATTTTAGGAAAAAGTACTTAATTTTCATTACCTTCAAAAAAAAACAACCAACAATAATTCTTAACAGAACAAAAAACTCAACCAAACAAACCCCAATTAACTTTTATTTCTATGACTAAAAAAATTAACCTGAATTCACTATTTGACAAAAACTGCTGGGAAAACTGGAAACTAGTGTGGAAGAAATTAGGGCTTGACCCACATCTAACACCACATACCAAGATAAGATCTAAATGGGTTCATGATCTGGATATAAAGAGTGATACTATAAGTAAATTAGAGGAATGTAATATAGTTTACCTCTCAGACCTATGGAGATGGAATAAATTTATGTCCAAAGAAGAACTGGAACTCTTAATTGAAAACCAGATAGATAACTTTGACTATATTAAGTTAAAAAGTTTTTGTACAAACAAAACCAATGCAGACAAGATTAGGAGGGAAACAATAAATTGGGAAATCATCTTTACATTTAAGGGTTCTGATAAAGTTCTCATCTCTAAAATATATAGAGAATTGTCTCATATTTATAAAAATTCAAGCCATTCTCCAATCAATAAATGGTCAAGGGATATGAACAGACAATTTTCAGAGGATGAAATTAAAACTATTTATAGTCATATGAAAAGTTCCTCCAAATCACTATTGATCAGAGAAATGCAAATCAAGACAACCCTCAGGTACCACTTCATACCTGTCAGATTGGCTAAAATGACAGGAAAAGTTAATGATGAATGTTGGAGGGGATGTGGGAGGGCTGGGACACTGATGCATTGTTGGTGGAGCTGTGAACGGATACAGCCATTCTGGAGAACAATTTGGAGCTATGCTCAAAAAGTTATCAAACTGTGCATACCCTTTGACCCAGCAGCATTTCTATTGGGCTTATATCCCAAAGAAATCATAAAGGAAGGAAAAGGCCCCACATGTGCAAGAATGTTTGTGGCAGCCCTTTTTGTGGTGGCTAGAAACTGGAAATTGAATAGATGCCCTTCAATTGGAGAATGGCTGAATAAATTATGGTATATGAATATTATGGAACATTATTGTTCTGTAAGAAATGACCAGCAAGATGATTTCAGAGAGGCCTGGAGAGACTTACATGAACTGATGCTGAGTGAAATGAGCAGAACCAGGAGATTATAATGATCTCACACAGCAACAACAGTACTATATGACGATCAATTCTGATGGACATAGCTCTCTTCAACAATGAAATGTTTCAAACCACCTCCAATTGTTCACTGAAGAAAGCCATATACACCCAGAGAGAGGGATGTGAAATGTGGACCACAACATAACATTCTCATTCTCCTTGATTGATGTTTGCTTACATTGTGTTTCCTTTATCTGATATATCGTTTGTGTAGATAAGATTTTTCTTGCACAACAATGATAAGTTTGGAAATATGTATACATATATTCGATTTGCCAATATTTTAACATAATTAACATGTAGTGGATATCCTGCCATCTAGGGGAGGGGTGGGGAGTCGGGGGGAAAAATTTGTAACGGAAAGCTATGTAAGGGTTATTGTTGAAGAATTACCCCCATATATGTTATGCAAATAAAAAAAAACAAAAAAAATTAACCTGAAACTTCAGATATACCTAAAATAATATCCCCTTATTGTTTCTAAATTTTATCTTTTTTATTTTATTTAGCAAGGACAAAACATCTGTCCCCAAACATGAGATGTGCAGATCTATTTCTATTTCACATTATACATAAAATAAAATTTTAAAAAGAGGAAAAAAAGGGCTAGAATTATTTTCTTTGAATTTAGAAGGCACAATCACACAAACATCTATATAATGCACTAAAAAGAACATAAAGTAGGAAGAAATTGAAGCAATCTATAGTCATGCTGTGAGTTACTATTGATTACAGAAATGCAAATTAAAACAAAAGTGAGATACTACTTCAAATCTATCTGATTGGTTAAGGTGACAGAAAAGGAAAATGATAAATGTTGTAAGAGATGTGGAGAAATTGGGACACTAATGCATTGTTGACAGAGCTGTGAACTGATATAACCATAGTGGAGAGCAATTTGGAACTTTGCCTAAAAAGCTATAAAACTGTGCAATTTTTGATCCAGTAATATCACTATTAAGCCAGTATCCCAAAAAGATCATTAAAACCCCCTCAAATACCCACATGTACAAAAATAGTTACAGCCTCTCTTTTTGTGGTGGCAAAAATTGGAAACTGGGTGGATACCCATCAAGTGGGGAATGGCTGAACAAGGTATGGTATATGAATTAACAAAATACTATTGTTGTATAAGAAATGATACAGGCAGATTTCAGAAAAATACTGGAAAGAGTTAAATGAACTGATGCTGACTGAAGTGAGCAGAATAAAAATACTATATACAGTAACAACAACATTGTGTGATGATCAACTATGATAAATTTAGCTCCAGTGATCCAAGACAATACCAAAAGACCTGCTATAGAAAATGCCATCCACATTCAGAGAAAGAATTATGGAGATTGAATGGAGGTCAAAGCATACTATTTTCACTTTGAAAATTTTTTTGTTCTTTCTCATATTTTTTTTCTTTTTGGTCTGATTCTTCTTTTATAACATGACTAATACTGAAATATGTTTAATGTGATTATATGTGTACAACCTATATTGGATTGTTTGTTGTCTTGGTGAGGGAGGAGGAAAGAAAGTGAGAAAAATTTGGAACTCAAAATCTTACACAAGTGAATGTTGAGGGGTCCCTAGGTGGCACCGTAGATAGAGAACCAGCCCTGAAGTCAGGAGGACCTGAGTTCAAATCTGGTCTCAGACATTTAACACTTCCTAGATGTGTGACCCTGGGCAAGTCACTTAACCTCAATTGCCTCAGCAAAAAAAAAAAAAAAAAAAGAATGTTGAAATCTATTTTACATTGTAATTGGAAAAAATTAAATACTATTAAGTGGGAGGGGGAAAGAAAAATTTCTGGTCAGAAAGGGAAAAAAAAGTTGAAAGAAACAGCCCTTACATGTAGGAGACTTTGAAGGCTGGCTAGCACAACTGCCCAATTTTTATAGATAAGGAAAATAAAGCCAAGAAAAATCAAATGATTTCTCCAATTTTATACAGCTAATGTTTAGGGGAGCTAAAGTGTATATCTTTTGCACTTTCCAAAAATGCAGCAGGTATGCATCATTCACTCTGCCTGTCATATAAAGTAAAAGGAGAAAGGGTAGGAATGGTAGTAGTACAAAGTGCACCAGTTTTCTTTAAGGAAGACATCGAAATTGACAAATCTGATCCAAAAGAATGAGACACTAATGCCTACTAGACAAACTGAGGAGATAATTTCTAATATATTAAGCACATTATTAAACTATATTTAGTAAATGATATTTCAAGGTGATCTTCAAATTTTGGTGTTAAATTATTTAAAAATTACATTCAGGGCAGCTAGGTGGTGCAGTGGATAGAGCACCAGCCCTGAAGTCAGGAGGACCCAAGTTCAAATCTGGTCTCAAGCACTTAACACTTCTTAGCTGTATGACCCTGGGCAAGTTACTTAACCCTACCTGCTTCAGCAAAAAACAAACATTTCAAAATAATTTGAAATACTTTGTCAATAGCTAATAACTATTTTATGTAAATCTACCAAAAAAGGTAATGCCAAACAAAAGAAAGGGAAATGCCCTCCCCTCTTCCAAAAATAAATAAATAAATGAATAAATAAATAAAATTCAGACAATAAATGCAACATAAAATACTAAAAACTGTAAGTTGGGGCTAAAATTACAAAGATACTAGAAATATTCCTTTTTCTAATTTTAAATAAGCTTCTGAATCTATATAATTTAGAACTCAACAAAGTCCACTCTTACAGGAATTATGTCATGTAGACATTTTGGACATCATCAGAATAGTTTTTGCCATGTCACATTTTCAAATTACAGCCAAAGACAAGATTTAAAAAAGTGTTAGTGAAGAAATAGTTCTAATTTATAGAGTGTCAATCAAGGGATTTATGTGATCTATTTTCACTAGAGCTTACGTGATTCTAAAACTATTTCTGGGTTAAGTAAGCACAAATAAAATTATATAGACAAGTAAAATAGTATATACATATGTAGACATTTTATTTTTAATCTTTCTGTTTATGGGCTACCAGATGCAACTACAAGAAAATGGAGAGCCACTGAAACAATTTTTTAATTTTTAAAGAAAATATTAGATATTTTAAAAAGGATGAAATAAAGATTCAAAACTTTAAAAATAAGATTCAAAATTTTAAATTTTTTTTAAAGTTTAAAAGTCTTCTTTCTGCATACAGTAATCGATGTAATCAAGGTGTTTGGGGTTACAATACTAATTATACTTAAAACAATCATAAGCTACCAACATAAAGACCACAGAATAAAACTTTAAAGTATCATTTTTTTTTCAAATATGAGAACTACATTATTCAATACATTGTTCTACTGTTCCTGTTATTTAAATAAAAAGGGAATGTGGGAATTCCATAGATCTTGAATCTTTATTTCATCCTGCTTACTTTTAAAAGTATCTTTGGTCTTTGGTTTAGTTTTAGGGGCAACACTGACAGCCTCAGGTTCGACTATATTTTGGAAGTTTTCATTTATGTTACTTGAAATGTCTAGGTTAAAAAAAATCCCATTTTTTTGGTGGAGATCAATGTTTCTTAAATGATTGCTTTTTAGCCTCTACTTCAAGTCAGCAGTTTTTATATCAGAAGTTATATTTTCTTATTTTTTAATGTATTTTGTTCTCAGCGTCTTTTGGAATCATTGATTTCTATTAGGTCTAATTTAGTATTCAAAAATTTCATATGTTGGGTAGGGCTGACCACTTTCTCTTTTTACCTATTCTCCTAATTCTTTCATCCAGGAGTTTTATTTCATGTTTTATGTGTTGCAGGAATTCCTATAGACCTTGTGGAAAATCTATTTCTTTGCCAAAGTCTCTGGTGATAGCTGTAATGGAGTTAGTTTTGCAATAATTTTTTTTTTGTACAAGTTGTTTTATTTATTTAACATGCTAGTTCTAGTTCCTGAAAAGGGTCTTTGTGCCAGGCCAATCTACACCCTTTATTACATTTTTGAGCAAGTAGGTTTCACTTTTTAAAAAAATTTAAGTTTATTCATTTAAAAAATTTATAGTGCAAAACAAGCATTTCTATAACACAGTACAATAAAAAAAGACGACTACATGAAATTGCAAATTCATTATGTACAACTTGATAGTTGTTTTAAACAAAGTTATCATGTAAATTTCCTCACCCCTTTTTTTCCTTGACCTCTTTTCCTTCCCCTACCTCACAGATGGCTAACAATATTCTAAAATACATACATATATATATGTATATATAGATATACATATATACACATACATGTCAAATTATTCTATATATATTTCTATTTGTTAGTTCTTTCTCTGCATGCAGATAATAGTGTCTTTCTTCATATATATCCTTTATGGTTAATTTCAGTATTTATAATAGATTAGCAGAAAAAGAAACAGAATATTTAAATAGACTGATTTCAGAAAATGAAATTGAACAAACCATAAATGAACTTCCTAAGAAAAAAGCATCAGGACCAAATAGATTTACAAGTTTATTTTATCAAACATATAAGTATCAAAAAATTCCAATATTAAATAGTTTGGAGTAATAGGCAATGAAAGGATCCTACCAAACTATTTTATTAAAAAAAACCCCTGATATTTAAATCAGAAAGAATAATAACAGGAAGAAAATGATAGACAAATTTCATTAATGAATATAGATACAAAAATCCTAATATCAGCCAAAAATTATAACAATGTATCACAAAGATTATACATTATGATCAAGTGGGATTTATATCAAGAATGCAAGGGTAGTTTGACATTAGGAAAACTATTAACAATTGATATCAATAATAAAAGTTAAAAATCATATGAATGTGTTTTCGACAAAGTACAACTCTTGTTTCTATTAAAAAAAAAAAAACCTCCTGAAAGTATTGGTATAAATGGATTTTCCCTTTGTAAAAGTCAAATTATTTAAAACCATCAACTAACATTATTTGTAATGAGAATAAGCTAGAAGTCTTTACAGTAAGATCAGGTGTGAAACAAGGATGTCCACTGTAACCAACATTATTCAATGATGTTTACTCTTGCTCTAGGTCTAAAAGGATCTTGTCTTAATCTACAACTTTTGAGATCTCTGAATTTCAGAGCCCAGGATCTTTGGGTCCCTATTGGTTTCTCAGGAGAATGTTAGAAAGGGGCAATGGGAAGGAAATAAGCATTTACACAGCATGTGGTAGTCACTGTACTAAATTCTTGATAAATATGATCTTATTTTATTTCATCATCAGTGTTGGAGGGTAGGTTTATGAACTGCAAAACTTCACTTAAAAGAGAGGTTTCCCTTCATCTCCTGTTTTTCAATTTCCTTTTAAGTGCTGTCTCCTCTGATTATATTATATGCTCCTTGAAGGCAGGAGAGGTCTTTCTTTTTTTATATTTGTATCCCTAGGCATTTAGTACGGAGCCTAGGCATAAGCAGGTGCTTAAAACAGACATTTACTGACTGATCTTTACAACAATTCTATGAGAGAGATGCTATTATTAACTCCATTTTAAGGTGAGGAAAACAGAGATTTAAGTTTTATGCCAGGATCATATGGAGAGTAAATGTCTGAGGTCACATTTGAACCTGTTTTCCTGGCCCTAGGCCTAGTGTTCTAGACACTAAACCACATGGTGAAGTCTGGTTTATGCACTTTTATACTTTTGGAAAGAAATCTCAACTATCCTCTTTTGGGATCATTTCTGGTTGTTATTAATATTATTAGCTCAAGAGCTATCTTTATTTTTTTCAACAATCTGTGGAGATGGAATGATTTGTTTCATTACTCTTACACTTTCCTTCTCAGTTTTATTTATCTATTTTTATTTCTGCTGTTTAAGGTATCTATTCGTCAAACCATCTGATCATGATTTTTTTTTTTTTTTTTTGTAGGGATGCTTCTATTGAAACATCTATCCTTTTTTTTTTTTTCAGTAAAGATTAGACAGTCTAATTTAAAAGCTATGTCATTTTGGGTTGTAGCCTGCACCCCTCTGCTCTTCTGGAATTCCATTCCTTTCACTGTTTTTGGATGAGTGTATTGAATTTTGTTTTCTTTACGTTTGCAGGTTTTTTCCGATTGCCTGCAGAATTTGTTTGTTATTGTTATTGTGAAGCTTAACCAATACTTGTCTAGTAATTTAATTAATAGTATGCTTTTCTACAATTTGTGGCTACTTTCGAATAATGCTTTGCTTTCTGTATTCTGAAGTTCTAAACAGTTTTCTTACATTAATTTTCACATTATTATGCTCAGACTTTTTAACTTGTCATCTTGTCATGTTCTTTTGGGAAGCCTAAGTTGTCTCCCCTATTTCTTGCCTTCGAGATCAATATATTTTATTTGTAGATACATTATGTGTTATTCTGCATCTCTTCTTCACAAATGGCCTTCACTTTAGAAAATCTGTATTCTCAACCTGTACCCTCTTACTCTCCTTTAGCTAGTATAACAACTATGACATGAAGTCAAGCTTTTCTATTCTGCTAATTATGCTGGGCAGGCCATGAAGCCTAACAGTTATTCCCTCACAACTCTGAATTTTCTCTTGAACCATTCTGAAATATCCGACTGTGGTTCAATAATCTTTGGGGAACATATGGGATTCTGTGTTTTGTTGGATATTGATTCAATTTCTTATCTTGCAATATTTCTTTAGAGATGTTTACAATCTTTACATGGATTTTTCCTTTTACACTCAAGATTTTTCATTGAAGTTTTTTCCTTACTGAGATCCTTTTTCCTTAAATAATTCTATCATTCAATTTGTTTCCTTATCTTTTGATAATGGAGCTGAAGCTCAAAGCTATTTCAGCTTCCTCTCAGATTAAGGAACTCATTTTTCCCTCCTTGCCACTGTCCTTGTCCAAGTAACCTTCTTGGAGTTCCCTAATCAAAGGGATACTCCAAGCAAAGGGCTGCTCTTTCCCGGCTCTGCATATTACTGGGCAAAGGTTACATGTGATGGCAAAAACTACAACAGCAGAAAAATTCTTAAACTGGTCCCATGCGCAAGCATGTGGATTAATTTATATGATCTACTGGAATACAGATTGTAGTAGGAGAGGAATGATGCCCTGGTTGGGCAACCGGAAATTATTATTCTCCAATGTTAATTAATCAGACTGTCACCACATGTAGCTTCTTGGTTTCTTGTCCTGTGAAGGCACCTATAATTGTTATACCCCTGGTACACAGTTCCTTATTTTCAAATAGTCCATATTGTTAGTCACATATCCTGGATGAACTATGTGGTTTTGCTGAAGCTGGTGTGGGGAGCTGGTTACACTATCTCCTGTTCCTGCAGCTATGTTCAGAGAAAGTTTGTTAATATTTATTTCATCCATAACCACTGGTCCTCTTCTAGAAATTATGATCCACAAATCTTATATGAGTTGATTCTAGATGTTTCAAAATCACAGAGGTATTTTTGAATTACACAGAGGAATATTTGAAAGTATTCTTTAAAAAATAGTCTTTTTTAGTACAGACAACTTTAAAATATTTTAATGTTTACTTTAGAAGAGACTTAGAATTTCTGTCACAGAAAGTCAATCATATAATTCATTAAAGATTTATTTTCTTGATAAGCTTTATTAATTTATAATTTTAACCTTAGTATATTCTAGTTTTTGCTTGATAAATCATTTTTCATTAGACCACATCCCTACTAAGCTTTTTAGTCATCTTTGTATTTCTTTTACTTAAAGCACATAAAGGTATAAAATAGGGCTTCATAAAATTCTTAAGATGGTGGTAAACTGACAACAGGGACTTAGATCAGAGGATCAATAAAGACTTTTTAGGGCTTTGAGGTCTCTAGTCTGCTGTTATGTGATACCACTGAAGGTCCTAAAGAACCACTACTTTCTGAATCAAAAATCCCGAAAGGAACTTAACTCTAAGGTGGGGAGAGTGGGGCAGTATTCAAGATACTATGAAATGATGTAGAGTGAAATGAGCAGATCAAAGAAAACAATTTATACAAGAACAACAATGTAAAGAAAAATATCTTGAAAAGGCACCAGAACTCTGATCTATGCAATGTTCAACCTTGTCTCTAACAAACCTATTACGATTTATTCCTTAATATTTATTATTCCTTTTCTTGAGAGAAAGAACAAAAAGGCATGCTTGGGGGACAAGGTCACTGTCATTTCATTTTATTTGATTGTGCTTTTTTAATAGAAGTATTCCTTTCCCCATTTCTTTATGTTTCTTAAATGATGGATAGGTGGGAAAGGAAGAGTTAGTATAACTATGTGAAAAAAAAGAGGTCACTGAAACATTTTAAAAAAATATACAGAGGAAAACATATGCAAGTTCTAAAGTAAGGATAGACATCAGGAAAGTTTTGAAAGTACATCCCTGACTTGAAATTTTGTTTATACCATGACTGTAGTTAGAAAACTTTTTTGAGGGTTAGAAAACTTTTTTTTTGGGGGGGGAGAGGGAATAAGTTGTATAATGAAAAGGTAAATTGTAGCTTAATTTTTGAATGATGCCAAATCAATAAGGTTACACTTTAATGAAACCTTTTAGTGATTTCTATAAATTAAGATAAAGTAGATAAAAGAATGATACATACAAATGAACTACATGAATATACAAATAGATATATTTTGATCATAGAGGGAGAAAAAGATCAGAATAGGAAAATATCAAAATAAATGCTTTATGAGTAACCAAAACATCTTTTAATAAGACTAAGAAAACACTTCTTATGGCTATAAGCATAACTTAAAATCAAGCATCTCTATGACACTGTGAGAGAGACCAGTATAAATAGAGTGCTAGGCTCACAAGGAGACTTGAGACTCAGGACTTGTTCTTCTACTCATTACTTATAATATTTTGATTGTGTTTCTTTAGTCTATTTCTTCATATGTAATGCAATAATTTACTTAATAGGCATATTTCACAGTAATGTAGAGGCAATTCAGTTGAGGGGGAAGACAAATGGATTTGGTGTGACCTTGGACAAGTCCCAATGCCATTCAAGGACTCCATTTACTCATTAGTAAAATGGGATGGCTATACTAAGGATGTCAAAGATCTCTTTTAGTTCTAAAATCAGTGATATATTCTTATCAAAACTTATATCATAACTTTGTATGTAAAAAATGAAAATCAATATGACTAAAGAAAGATCAAAATTAAAAAAAATTACCGATCCACATGACTAGCAAGATATCAAATAATTAAATTCAGCATAAATTTAAAATATAATTATCTCATAACAAGAAGAAATGTGTAAAGACATGAAGGGAGGAGCATTTATTATGTACCACAAACTGTGCTCAGTTTTTTACAAATACCTTTTTAAGTTTTATAGTAATCTGGTGAAACAGGACAGTCAGAGGTTAAGTGACTAATCCAGAGTCATAAGTTGTGTTTGAGGATAGCTTTGAACACAGGTCCATGATTTCAGAATCAACATTCTATCCACTAGGTCATCTAGATGCACAACACAGAAGAGTGAGAGGACATGGGCCCAGAAAAGAAATTGAAGAGTAAATATGAAAGAATCTGATCATTGGAAGGGAGATGAGTAGAAACGGACCAATGATTTGAGACAGAGAAATTTTTACCACGGGTAATAGTTAATAACCATATTACTTCTCTCATGAATTCAATCTTCAAAGAGTGAAGCACCTAGAAAAAAGAAATTGGAGGAGTGGGGCAAAGCCACAAGGTAATTAACACAGAAGCTGTTTAGAAGAGGGAGAAGAGAATTCATGAATAGAACAAGTTAAAGAAATCAATCAGATAGGGGAGAGAAAAAGAAAATCATATTAATAACAAAAAAGAATCTATATAAAATGAGAATCTGAATTAATCACTTAATTGAGAAAGGGAAAAGATGAATTAGATAATCAAATAAAAGGAAGAAAATCAACAAGTTAAGGAACACTCTAAAATTAAGGAAATGGTTGACAAATGAGAAGGAGAATTGAGGAAGAGTAACAAAGTTCATGGGAACAGAGTTGTCTAAAAACAGATTGGGCAAAAACTAATTTAAGGGACAAAGTGCTTACTGAAAAGTGGAAAAGGAACTAAAAAGATCTTAATTTTTCTAGAAAAGACATACAATACCAGATCCACAAATGAAGGAAAACATAACTTTAAATGTGAATGGATAAAATGAAAACAAAGAGAAAGGCTGGAAGAGAAAACAATCCTCTGCAACTCAGTGCTTAGAAGAAACATACCTAAAAAGTTAGACAGAGGGAATAAAAATAAGCAGCAGGAATAAAATTTACTATATGTTTCAGTTAAAGCAAAAAAATTAGAATGCAATCATGTTATTACATAAAGCAAAAACAAAAAACTAAAATACAAACAAAGGAGAATTACATCACACTGAGAACCAGAGACCAAAGCAACAATGCTTAGAATCTAAATAACGGAGTATCTAAATTCATAAATGACAACTCAACTGAATTGCACCAACACCCTGTCCTCCCCCGAACAGTAATACATTAATATTACGAGATTTTAACAATCATCTGTCAGTTAGACAAATCTAAAGGAAAGACTGAAAAAAAAAAAGAAGAAAAATGTAGAATTGAAAATATTTCTGGAAAATCAGAGCCAAAAGACTTATGGTTCCTTTTGAATAAGAACACTAAAAAGTATATAATTTTTTTGACATAATATATAATCTTCAAAAACTGGGAAATCTAAAGATATGCAAAAAAGCAGAGATAACACAAAACTCTCCATAGTCTATAGAGTGATTAAAACAGTAATTAATTCAAGAATGATTAATAAGATACTTATCTAAATGAAGACTTAATACTGAAATCTAAATAAGTAGCTCAAAAATTATAGAAAAAAATTAAAAATTATGTGAGACAATGATTAAGACATAGCATTCCAAAATTTGTTGGTGGAAACTAAAGCAGGTCTCAGAGAAAAAAAGATTAAATCCCCAAAATACATATCAGCAAACAAAAAAAAATAATTTGGACATACATTTTAAAAATTACAAACTAAATATACAAAATAAAATAAAAATAATCATATGAGATGCAATCTTGAAAATTAGAGAAATGAGAAACCAAAAAAGTATAGAACTGATTAAAAAACAAAAAACCAAAAGTCAGTTCTTTGAAAAAATTAATGAAATTGACAATATTTTAACCAAACTGATTTAAAAGAAAGAAGGTATAAAAATCAACTTAAAATGAAAATGAAATTAGAAGACGCATAGTTGGGGAAAAAATCATCAATCCTATATTGCAAAATTCTATGTAATCAAATATGAATTTTACCTGCTACTTTAAAAATATGAAATTCTTAAACTAAATGAATACCAAATACTAAATTAAGATATAATTGTCTGTAAAGGAATTTGGGAAAAAAAACCTAAAACTCTTGATCCTGATGGATTTACAGGAGAACTTTATGAAACTTTCAGAGAAAAATTAATACCAATAACCTTAAGATATTTTAAAATACATTACATTTTTTCAAATTATTTTTATGAGACAAATGTCATGTTAATAAACCCAGAAACACGAAGCACTTCAATTGGGGGAGGAGAACTATAGGACAATATATTATTTATGAATGTTCATTCAATTTTTTTCTAATTTTCTATTTATTTAAAAGAAACAGAATAGAAAGAAGAAAATCAGAAAAGGAAAATAAAACAAAACAAAACACAACAGAACACTGTCATGTGACCAGCAGAACATCAGGGAGGATTCAAAATAAAAAATAATAAATCACCAATTCAAGAAATAGTAGAAGAAATTCATGAGGGGCCATCTTTTCTTTGCTCCCTCCTAGGTTGTTCTTTTGTTTTCTGCTGTACACTTTTTAAACTTTATCCTTTTTACCCTCTTTTCATTCCTTCCCTCCTTCCACCTCCTCCAATCAGGCTATGGTTAAGCACAGATATATTTATATATACATACACATGTACACTGCCCCCTACCACTCACACCCATACACACACATATATATTCTCATCTACTCATAGATCCACATACATATACATATATATATGTACATACACATACATGTGAATATATATTCACATACATAGAGTAACATGCAACGTATCTTCATATACTCAGACACACACACGTGCATTTACCCATATGTAAACATTCATATAAAATAGTATTAGTATGGCTGAAATATAATGTAGATTTCTCTCTTGATAAACTCTTTAAGTTTGACTTTGTCTAACATCAATGATTACTAGGCTATACTTTTTTTATCCCTAACAATTGTACTCCTACTCTTTACTGTAGTGTTGGTGAATATCTTTTTCCTATTCCTGCTAACTCCTCTGCTTTAAAACTGCTGCTTAACTTAATTTGCTATTACTTAACCTCTCCCCACCCAAGGATCCCTAACTTGTCTTCTTCTCTCACCCTTTGCTTCTCCCTCCACCATCCCTCTCTCCCTTTATTTCTTTATAGATTCTGAAGGATGTTATAATCTTTATAGTATTTTTGTAATGTTGCCTATTTAACTCATTCCTGATATGAGTAGGTTTTCAGAACTATGAGCATGCCTCCCCACCAATGCCTCTTTTTTTATTCTTCCTCTGCATCTCATTTGTATAACATAATTACTATTTTTACCTTTTTTTCCCCCTAGGTTTGCTTTTTAGAGTCAGATCATACTCAACTCTGCTTGTCTTTCTTTTGAGCTACCCAATTACTGATGTCAATCTTAAACATATGTTATACATTTCCATGTAAAAAAAACAACAACAAAATCTGTCCAAAAAATCTCCCTTGGAGTATTTCTTGCCTTATTGTGTCAAGGTTCTTTTTTGGTCCCACTTTCAACTAGTTCAATTACTATTATATTTTTTCTTCTTGATCTGTTCTCCAGATCTGTTATTTTTCTTATAAGATGTTTTACATTTTGTTCTATTTTTTCATTCTTTATGTTCTGTTTTGTTATTTCTTGGTCTCTTACAGCTTCACTGGTTTCCCCTTGTCCAATTCTAATTTTCAAAGCATTTTTTTTTTATCTTGAAAACTTTCTATCTCCCTTTCTAGTTAGTTAACTTTTTTTTTTCATAATCTTCCTTTTCTTGGATGGTTTAAAAAAAATTTCAGTTTTTCCTCAATGTCTCTTATTTGATTTTTAAATTCTCTTTTGAATTCTTTTATAAATTCTCTCTGGGCAGGGATCTATTTCACATTATTCTTTGTAGTAAAAGATTTTTTTTTTTTTTTACTCTTGAGTCCTCTGAAGATGAACCTATTCCCACAACAAATTTCTATAATTATGTTCTTTTTTCTTTGCAGGTTCATTTTTTTTTAAATGAGTAGTATTAGTATAACTCTAAACATGGGGTGAAGGGATGGTGTCTTTAGCTTCACATTGGCTTGCCCCTCTGACCTGGAACCCTAAACCAAAAGTTCTACTCTCCTGCAAGTGCCTGTAGCTAGCATTATCCTTGTCCCACCACTTCCGTACTCATGGGTATGCATCTCTACAGCACCAATTGGGTCTAGCATTCTTAGTCAGTTGTGATTCACTCAGTCTTCCCAGACTCTTGACACCCAAATCCATAAACTGTCTGGGAGGTGAAAGTTTTTGTGGTTCCTACTGAGGCTTCATCCAGGCCCAGCTGGCTCCAGGGTTTGCCATTTGGTGTTTCTATGGAGCTAGTCTGGAGGTATTTGAACCCAGCGGTTAATCCTGGGTCTGTGGTCTTTTGATCTTTTTGGTTTGTGCCAGAACTCCTGTTGTTTGCCCTAAGGCACAAATTTTTTCTGTTTGTGGGGGAAATCTGGAGAGCTTGAATTTTACAAACCTACTCTGCCATCTTCCCAGAGTCATCCCCTTATTCAATATTTTTAAAATTATAAAAACATAGCGATACATGAGAAATTTTTCATTGTAATCAATTGGATTTATTCGAAAGATGCCAGAGTGGTTCAACATTAGGAAAAAGAATCAATATAATTAATCACATTAAAAACAAAAACAAAACAAAAAACCTATTTCAACCGATAAAGTCTTTGACCAATACTACAAAACATAAAGCACAGATAGATCTTTTTTTAGAGTCATTCAAAATGAATTCTCACATTGTCCATGTCAAAAACTATGTCTCATTCTATTCCTTGATTCTCACTGATTTTCCATCAGGAAGGTCTTCTGGAATCATACTTAGTCACTGAATTGATCAGAGATATTAAGGTTTTCCACAATTATCTTGGCAGTGTTCATGCATAAATTGTTCTCCTGCTTCTGCTTAGTTTATCTTTAACTTTTCACTATCATTCATTTCCAATATTCAATCTATTTTCAGGGTCTGTTGAGTTCACTTTTTCAATATTTCTCAAATAGATCCCTTTCTTCTACTTGGTGCATTATCTTGTCTTCTCACTGCAATAGCCTGGTGGTTGGTCTGCCTGGGAAAATTTCTCCCTATTCCAGTTCCTCCTCCATTGAGCTGCTAAAGGGATTTTCATAAAGGGTCATCTGTGTCATTCCTCAACATCCAGTGGCTTCCTATTTCACCCAGGATCAAATACAAAGCCCTTTATCATATAGTTTCCAACTACTTTTCCAATCTTCTGACATCTTACTTCCTACCACATACTCTTTGTGCCAGAACTTGTGGCCTCCCTGCTGTTTCATGGCCAAGGCACTCCATTTCTGGGCTCCACCATTTTTCAAGCTGTCCCACCTGCTTGGAATGCCTTTCCTCCTCATTTCTGTCTCTGGGCTTCCTTCAAGATCCAGTTAAAAGTTCACCTTATTAATGAAGCCTTTCCAAATCCCTCTTAATTCTAGTGCCTTTTCCTCTGTTGATTTCTTATTCATCCTGTATAAAGCTTCTTGTCTCCCCATTAGGTTGTGAGCTTTTTAAGAGCAGGGCCTCTCCCTTGTACTTAACATAGAGCACATAACAGGTGTTTAAAAATGCTTACTGATCTACTGCCATAAAAAGAATCTCATCTAAAACTAAAAGTAAGCATTATATGCACTGGGAGTACACCAAAAGATTTCCCAATAAATACAATTAAGCAAAGATCTTCACTATTACTCAGTTATATGGAATCATCGTTGAAATGCTAGTAATAGCAAGACAACAAGGTAAAGAAATCAAAGGTATAAATATAGGCAAAGAAGGAAGAAAACAATTTCCCTTTGCTGGTGATATGAGGATTTATTGGATAAATGCAAGGGCATTAGCAAAGAAACTGGAACAAAAACAGTTAAGTTATAGGATATAAAATAGCTCCCTCTCCCCAAATCAAAAGCTTTTCTTTATAACAGCAAAATCCAAAAGGCAGTAATAGAAAAGGAAATTACATTAAAAATGACCAAAACCATAAAATATTTGGGAATCAATCTATCACAGCATATTCAAAACTTGTATAGATTCAATTATAAAATGCTCCAGAAAGAACCACTTAGGCAGTTGGAGAAATATTCTGTACTCATGACTGGATCATACCATAAAAGTTAATTTACAATGTTAACGTAATAGCAATGAAACCATCAAAGGGATATTTTTTAGAGGTAGATAAAATAATAAATTTAATTTGGAGAAACAAAAGATCTAGAATATCAATAAAAAAAAAGAAATGAAGGAAAATAGCTTCCAGGTCTCAAACTATAATGAAGCCGCAACTATTAAAGCTTTTTCATATTGGTTAAAAAATAGAGAAGTCAATGGGATAGAATAGACAGTGAATAATAGCAAATAATGGAAGTCTATAATCCTGTGTTCAATAAAACCCCAAAACAAAAACTAAGCAAAAAAATTATATATTTGATAATAATTGATGGGGAAATTGAGAAGTAGGGAGTCAGAAATTAGGTTTCAACAAATATCTTATCACACACTATACAATAAATGTACCCTGAATTTTAAAGAGAACAAATCACCTACCTTCTATATTTAGATATAGGAGATGAATTCTTTCTTTTTTTTTATTAAATTAAAACTTTTTATTTGCAAAACATATGTATGGGTAATTCTTCAACATTAACCCTTACAAAGCTTTCTGTTACAAATTTTTCGCCCCTGTTCCCCACCCCTCCCCTAGATCGCATGATATCCACTACATGTTAATTATGTTAAAATACTTGACAAATCAAATATATGTATACATATTTCCACACTTATCATTGTTGTGCAAGAAAAATCATATCTACAAGAAAAAAAATCAGAGAAAGGAAACACAATTAAAGCAAACATGGATAGAGAGCATGAAAATGTTATGTTGTGGTCCATATTTCATATTCCTCTCTCTGAGTGTATATGGATTTCTTCAGTGAACAATTGGAAGTGGTTTGAAACATTTCATTGTCGAAGAGAGCCATGTCCATTAGAACTGATCATCATATAGTATTGTTGTTGCCGTGTATGATGATCTCCCGGTTCTGCTTACTTCACTCAGCATCAGTCCATGTAAGTCTCTCCAGGCCTCTCTGAAATCATCTTGCTGGTTGTTTCTCACAGAACAATAATATTCCATAACATTCATATACCATAATTTATTCAGCCACTCCTCAATTAATGGGCATCCATTCAGTTTCCAGTTTCTAGCCACTAGAAAAAGGATTGCCACAAACATTTTTGCACATGTGGGGTCCTTTCCTTCCTTTATGATTTCTTTGGGATATAAGCCCAATAGAAACACTGCTGGGTCAAAGGGTATGCACAGTTTGATAACTTTTTGAGCATAGTTCCAAATTGCTCAAGGAGATTAATTCTGAACCAAACAAGACAAAGTAGCAATTGTGAAAAAGACTACAGATAATTTGGATTATAGAAACTGAAAAGCTTCTGCATAAGCAAATTCAGTGTAGTTTGGAAAAGGGAAATTGAATGAATGAGGAAAAAGAAAACTCTACTACTAGTATTTAGCACAATGCCTAGCATACAATAAATAATTAATAAATATTTAGATGCTGACTATCAAAATGTGAGCATTTCTAGAACTAAAATGGCTAAAGGGCATGAATAAAAAGTTCTCAAAAACAGAAGTGCAAACTGTTAACAATTACATTAAAGAATGTTATGAATGACTAATAGGAAGGTAATAAGATTATGCTTAGTAGAGAGAAAATATAAGTGTAGGGATTAGAAAAGTGATTTCATCAGGCAAGGGTTTTTAACATACGATTCAAGAATCTCATTGATAAATTTCAGGGATTTCATGAATTGGCATGGGAAAATATATATTTTTAAAATTTAATTTGACTAGTTTCTTTTGTAATACTATGTATTTCACTTTATGCTTTTAAAAGTAGTGTTCTGGGAAAAGGGTTATGAGAAAAAAACAATTGTTAAAAATAGGGTGAGTAAACTCTGCCAATGTGGGTCAATTATCTTCTACACACCTAATCATTTTAGAGGATTGTCTTAGAGCACATGGAAGTTGAGAACAGAGTCAATAAATATCACACAGATTTTACTGGCTTCAAAAACCACTACCTATCCACAGTATGCTGCTGAAGGTCTCAAGGGAAAGCCGTTCTATGTGGCTCAAATAAGTCGGATCTACTTAAGATCATACAGAATTACAGACAGGCAGTGTAGTGGACAGAGTGCTAGATTCATTCAGGAAGCCACAAGTTCAATCTTGTTTCAAACACTTAAGTTACTTCATGACCTAATCTATTTTAGCCTCAGTTTCTTCTTTTGTAAAATAGGTATAATAATATCTCCTAACTTACAGTGTTGTTATAAGGATAATGAAATGTGTGTGTGGGAAGCATGATGCACAAACCCCTAAATGCCTTTATAAATATTAGCCATTAAGCATTAGTGAAGCATGGATTGGAACTGAAAGCCTTAATCCATAATCCTTTCTGCTATAAATCAAGCAATAAAAAGGATTAATTAAGTGCCTACTATGTGCAAAGCACTGAGACACTAATGATACTTTTGGTGAGAACAATATGATTAAATAGACTTCCATAGTTCTTAACATTTCAGTTGAATATTCTGTGATAGTCAAAAGACTAGTTCTAAATTCATCGTACTCTTAAATTTGCTTTTCATGGCTGTCAACAAGACACAAAGACATGGAGATTAAGATACAAAAATATATATGTTATAACAATACATAAATATCCTTTTTATAGCAACACTTCAATCACTTGATATTCTTAGAGACTGTGATGTTCCACATTACTGAACTTTCCACAAAACCAAGGCATATATGCCTTTAAGTATTTAATTTAAGGTCCCTACAAATTAGTCAACTGAATTTGTTACAAACTTTCCAAATGATGAAAGCTAGTTATCCAGAACTGCAAGTATTAAGGATTTTTGATGTAACAGTTTAAATTATATGACTATATATATATTTTTAAATTGTCAAGCATTTATTTTTTCTTATTCCTGGCTCACCTTCAGTTTAAAAAAAATTACAAAAAAACAAAGTAAATCAAAGTGAATTCTCATATTACCCACATATAAGAATATATGTTCATTTCCATATTAGTCCAACACCTTTTTATCTGTTGGTAAGATGCATTCTTCATTATGGCTCCTCTAGAATTATCATTAATTATTGTATTGATCACAGTTTCTTAAGTCTTTCTTTGATGTCTTTGGGGTACAACCCTAGTTATAGTACTGCTAGGTCATAAGGTATACAAAATTTAGCAATTGGGACAGTGTTCCAAAGTGTTTTTTTTTTTTTTTTTTTTGTATGACTAAACCAATTAAAGCCTCCACTAATAGTGTACCTACCAATTTTAAAACAGCTCTTCCAACATCTAAAATTTTCCTCTTCAACTTTTCCAATCTGGTAAGTGGAACATGAGAATTGTATTAATATTCATTTTTCTAATTATTAATTTGGCACATTTTTCATATGGCTACTAACAGGCAAACACATTTCTTTCTTAGTAATATAATTGTTCATATATTTTGGCCAATTAATACCAGGTGAATAAATTTCATGAAACCTGTAGAGCTAGATAGGTACTAAGTGGCACAATAGAGAGAGTGATTGTTCTGGAGCCAGGAAGATGCATCTTTGTGAATTCAAATAAGGCCTCAGATACTTAGTAACTGTATAAACCTGAGCAAGTTATTTAATACTATTTGTCTCAGTTTCCTCATCTGTAAAATTAGATGGAGAAGGAAATGTCAAACCATTCCAGTATGTTGGCCAAGAAAACCCCAAATGGAGTGATGAACAGTCAGATAACTGAAAAGGACTTTAACAACAGCAGCAGAGCTAGCATTATTTGCAATGTAAAAGATCTTAGAAATTTTCCAGTTTCCATTTTAGCCACTGTTTTTGTTTTGTTTTGCTTTTTTAAATATCTTAGAAATAGAAAGTAGAGCATCAGGACAAAAAGTAATATTATTATACTAGGATTATTTTTAAAAGAATCCAGAGTTCAACAAAGGCTAATTGAAATAATAACAATTCATCATAATTAACAGGATAAAAAAATTGTCAGAGGTTATTAGTCTTTCTGTATTTCAGTAACAAAATTCTTACAAGCCTAGGAAGGGCAATCAGAAAAAGATTTTGTGTTGAAAATAACTACAGAAGTAGACTTCCTGCCATCTAGGGGAAGGGTCAGGGTTAGGGGGGAAAAATTGTAACAGAAAGCTTTGCAAGGGTCAATGTTGAAAAACTACCCATACATATGTTTTGCAAATAAAAAGCTTTAATAAAAAAAAGAAAGAAAATAACTACAGAGATGCATTTATTTTGTTTAAGACAAAAATAGGAAATGTAAAGATACAAATACAAATCACTTTATAAAATAAAGGAAGAAAAACAATTCTAATAACACTTTCTATTCATGGCTGGGTATACATACATAATAAAATTGTTATCCAAACTAATTTAGAGATCTGACACTATATACAATACACACAATGCATATATTTATGTGTGTGTGTGTGTGTGTGTGTGTGTGTGTGTGTGTGTGTGTAAGAGTAAAGTATCAGAGCTTCTTTGCCTGACAAATTTTTACACACCCCTGGGTTTATGTGTATATAAAATAGGTATACAAATCAAACATTTACTGATAATCATAATTTGATGACCCCCACACTCAGTTACATAACCCCATATGGGGTTATAACACACAATTTAAGAAATCCTTGTGCTTTGTAACTTTAAAAAGTAACAAAATTCAATTGCAGGAAAAGTAAAAAAGATTTAGTTCAAGGGAACTGGGGAAAAAAAGGAATAAAAAAGACTTTCACTACCAGATTTCAAAATATTTGTTGTTGATTAAATAGAAAAACATATGAATAGAACAGACTAGAAAAACAAAAGATAGAAACAAACAACACAGTAGCCCAGTTTTTAATAAAATTTTATAAAACTATGGTGAGAAAGAAAATCTATTCTACAAAGTGATGAAAAATTACAAGGGAGTTTGAGAGAAAGCTTGAACCAATAATGGATTATGTGTCCTAAATGTAAAATTTTTCATGATTTGCCCTCCTCCCCTCTCCCTAGGATTTAGAACAATATTTGATTGACCATTTCTCCTAAAAAAGAATAAGACAAAGTAGTATGTGTACCTTCCAAATCTATAGAACAGAAAAGAATTCTTAAGGAAGGAAGTGATTTGTGATAAGAGATAAAGAATTTCATTTAAATAAAATGAAAATACTTCTGCAGGAACAAAATCAATGAAGCTAGGAAAAGAGGAGAACATTGTTACTTAGGGAGAAATCTTTACAGCAAATATCTCTGAAAAAATGTGCACAAGGCAAACACTCACATGGAGGCCAAAAGAAGTGATACAAGGACACTTTCACAGTCTTTCCGAAGAACCTTGGGATCAATTTTGAGATATGGAGACATGAGCACAGGACTCCCCTTTATGATGTATCCACATTAAAGAAGGCACCTTGCTCTATGATTAAAGCAGAAACTGCAGTAGCTCAAAAGAAAAACATTATGTGCAAATTTAGACATCTTCACTTCAAATGTTCATTTGAAGTATTTGTGCATGATTTCTGATATGGTTTTCCAAACTCATTATCAGTCTGATCAGCCAGAATCAGACATGCTTTATACCTTGATTGAAACATAGTGATGTCATTTTGGTTCTCAATAAACAACAACAACAAAAACACACGTACACATAGATTTGTTCAGGCAGTCAGTCGAGCACTTAGGAAATGTTTACTATGTGCTGGACAGTATGCTAAGCCTGGGAATACTAATACAACCAAGAGACTTACATTCATAAGGAAAGACAATACATAAAACAGGGCTGAAAGAAAAGGAAGGGAGGAAGTACCCTGCATGATGTGTGATGCAGAAAGGTTTGTGGACATGAGTCAGTAGTATAATCAATTAACAAACATTAAGTACCTACTATGTTCCTGGTACAGGGGAATCCCCTTTCCAAAAAAAGTAAAAAAATCCCTGACTTTGAGGAAGTCATAATCTAAAGGGGGGAGAAAATATGCAAATCACTGTATACAAACAAGCTATATTTAGTGAAATCTGGAGGAAAATTAAGTCATCTTGGCATAATCCTCTTCAACTGGAAGTTTTGAGAGGAACCAGACAAACAGAAGTAGAGATTGTGGAAGCAGAAGGTATTTCCAATGTGAGAAATAATCCAGGGAGATAAAATAAATTCCTAGGAGAAATGTAAATTAGTCCAATCAGGGAAAATAGTGAAAATTACTCCTTTAACCAACATGAAAGACAAAACTCATTTTAGGTAAGAATTTGTAGTTTTCAAGAAAAACCATTAAACTGTTAATGCCCTTTAAATCCAGATATTCCATTGCTGGGACATTTAACCTAAAGTGGTCAATGACAGAAATAAAGATTCCTATAATTAACAGAATATTAACAATAGTACTTTCTGATGTAGAGAAAAAAGAAAAAAAAAGATAAAAAGGATGTTTGATAAATAATTGGGGAATAGTGAAACAAGATCTATTTGATAAATATAATGATTATAATAATGAGAAGCAATTAGAATGAAGAATTGTGAGAAACACTGAAAGATTCATTTAGACAGAAACAGACTGAAATAAGCAAAAATAGAAGAGCAATATATAGTGATATTAAAGAATTGACAGTAAAAGATATTATAATTCTGATGCAAAAATGAATCTTGACTCCAGGGAAATTATAATGACACAATCACTCTCCATTATAGAGTTGACTGTTGGTTGCAGCTGCCTTTGTTAGAATGTTTTCAGACCCTTTGATTTCTCTCTAATCTTTTTTTTCCTCAGACAGCAAAACAGAAGTCAGTCTGTGCTGCTTTTAGATTTAAGGGATAGCAGGGATGTTTGGGCAGAGTCACTACTTACTGTGCTGGGGTTCTTACATGAATGGAGGAGGAAAGTGAATGCTCTAGGTATTAAAATAAGTCTAGTGTTAATTCATGAGATACCTACCTTAGCAGAGGTTATCTGTCTTGTTATCTTGAAGATTTAGCTCTAACTGCTGAATATAAGAATCATAATTCTTTATTTGGAGGTTGTAGAGGTGAGGAAGTTTGCAAAGATCAAATAATCCATTCTCTTGCTGATCATCTGATTACAATCTTTTTTTTCTTTTTAAATACAATTTTTTTTTCCTGAATACATCTTTTTACAAAGCGATGTTCTTTTTAAAGTCTAAAGTAATGCTATGATTTTAGAAGTGTAAAAAGTATCTTATGTATAATGTAGGCTTACTTTAAAAACTAAGTACAGCATTAAATTTAAAAAAGCATTATGGATTGAATGAAATAAATGAATATTTCTCAAAAAGACTATGAGTTGGAGTGGATTAGACCCTAGGCCTAAATCACAGAATCCCTCTTCTCAGAGGACTCTAGGGCAGAAAGGTCAAACCCTGAGCCTCAGGAAGTCATGTGACCCCCAGGAAGCAGACAGCATCTGGTCAATAGCTAGTTCTGACAAACAGGAAGCAGACAGCATCACTGATCATTGGGTCTATGGCTAGTTCTGACCCACAGGAAGCAGACAGCAACACTGACTATTCGTCAATACCTACTTCCTTTCCAGTTCATTCAATGAATTTAAAAACAAATAGGAAAGGGGGAGTGTACTTCCATCTTGGTGCTATATGGATTCTATTCTGAACTATCAGATAGTACGCTGGCCCTCTTCTTGCAAGAACTGAATGAAAACTTTCTGTTGTACCTAGAGATGACTCCAAGTAGTAAAATTGGGTAAGAGGGGTTTAATAGAAATAATTCCATCGCCCACAGTTTGTTGGGGGCTCGTCCAGGATGGAGTGATTTCCCAGAGAGAAGGCTCTCTGGATGGAGCTCTGATAAAGGGGCAGGTGCCTGTTGAGAAGCTTTTCTCCAATGGTCCTTGTGATCCCTTGGTGAAGTCCCTTGAACAGTCAGAGAATTTGTGCACAAAGGTAAGAGGCACTGCCTCTGTCCTTGGGCTGTCCTTAGGCTGAAAACTGGACCCTGAGGGCTTAGTGACCTAAGGAAAGGGGTGGCTCCTATTAAGCTAGAAGGAAGTCCTGATAAACAGCACAGAGGAGGGGCTAGTCACTTCTGGGTGACAAGCGGCTTGTTGCTCTGAGTAGAGAAGTTGGCTCTGCATTTTACAGGATTACAAATTAGATCAGAGCTGCTCTCCCAGAAGGGTAGCCTTCTATAAAATGAGAAAAGAACATTCGAAACTCAAATCTTTGCAGCAAAAATCTAAAATACCACTAGATAGTCCACTAATTAGACAGCTGCAAAACTGGAATGAAATACCAAATTGTAAAGGGAAAGATAGAAAGAATATGATAAAATATTGCTGTCTTGTCAAGGGGTGGGGAAAGATGGGGGAGGATAGAGAAGGAAGGGGTAAGACACTGGAGGAGGGAGGAATTGGCCTAAATATGGGTCTTGTGAGGATTGGGTGTGTCAGAAGCTAAACTTCTATGTGAATGGGAAAGACCCTCTAAATCTAGAGGAAGTAGTTTATATAAACCTCTGGTTGCCTGAGGATCATCTCTTCCTTTCATGAATAAAGAAGGGTGGGAAGGGGAAAGCAGAACAGGAGTCTGTCCCACCACACCCATGGGACCCTCTTCTCTCTCTCTCTCTTTCTCCTTCCCCCATATGCTTCTTTTCTACTTCCTCAAACCATGCCCACCCTTACTGCTTTACCCCCAATCACCTCCAGCCCTAGCAATCCTCTGGAGGATTTATTAACTCTCTCTTCACCCTTCCCCTAGACAAGTAAGGAGGCAAGCAGAACAACTTAAAAAGCATTTAGTGAATTTCCAGATCCTCGACCCATCTATGCCTGGGACATATATGTACTAAGAGAGGTGCCCTTAGCTCAAGGGGTGGGGGTTAGGCTTTGTTAATGCACCCCTTAGCACTAATGAGGTGAGGAATTTTAAGGAGATGAAACCACTTATGGAGGACCCAACAGGTCTATCAGAAGAATTAGATCAGTTTCTGAGCCCTAACATATATATTTGTGGTTAGTTAATGTCTATATTAAATAAACTTTTTCCTCCAGATGAGAGAACTCTAGTGAGAAGGGCCACTATGGTAGAATTGGGAGTCCTGCAGCTGGGATAATACCAGCTGATCAAAACAGCTGGGATATATTTGCCTTTGAGTAGAAAGATCCCAATACTGGAAGGAAACAGCAATATAGGTGGTATCTTACCAGAAGTCTCCTAACTTGTTTGGGCAAGTCCTGGAAAAAGTCTTGGAGGATTTTGACCTCTACCCAGGGATCAGAGTACTTCAATATATAGATGTTAATAACTGGAAAAAAGAGAGAGGTTAGCCAGGCCACTATTAGGATGTTAAATTTCCTGGGATCACAGGGACTGATGTGACTAGCAAAAGAAAAGAATTAGCACATACAATACCCTGCTGTCACAGGCTCTAGATAATTCATTGTTGCCAGAATCTGTAGCCTTTATACATGTGAGGGGACAAAAACCAGGGGATTCTTTTGAGGTCAGAGGCAATCATTACCTTGCCCATGAGGAAGTGAGAAAAGCAGAGAATCTGAGCAACAAATGTTCTAATCCCCACTTTATCTCTGAGTCTGCTTTCTCTATCCTATACTCCAGAGGAAAAGCTGAAATCTCAGAATCTTGGAGCTCAGGAAGACAAGCAAGGATGATGGTTCCTCTCTGATGGCCAAGACGTACTGACCAAAGCAGGTATGAGGTAGCAGTTGCAATACTTGCATCAAGGTAGTCATTAGGATGCCCAAAACTTGTGTGACACAGTCCTGATCCAGTCTGTGTCACCAACTGGTGAATGATTGCCTTGTCTGTGGAAGGACAAATAGGGCAGCCCAACACTGTGCTCTGACAGAAGAGGATTAGACCTTTTCAGAACATCCAGGTAGACTTTGCTGAGCTGCCACCAATAGACTGTCTCAAGTATCTGCTGGTTGTAACGGTCCACTACCTCGTGGGTGGAAGTCTTCCCTTTAATCTCAACCTATTGCTTCTGCAGTTAGCAAAATCATATTGGAATAGATAATCCCCAGATATGGGATGAAAACTTAGATCAGGGAGCACATTTCACTACTAAAATACTCCAATCTCTCATGTGAGCCTTAGAAATTTCTCAGGAGTTTCATAGCCCTTGGCACCCTCCTTCCTCCAGTAAGGTCAAGAGAACGAATTAGGAAATCGAGACAATTAAGTAAACTAGCCCTTGAGACCCAGCTGCCCTAGACCAAATGCTTGCCCTTGACACTTATCAGAGAACAAAACCTCACAGGGACATTGGGTTATCCCCTTATGAGCTTTTATATAGGCATTGATATCCAGGGCTCCCTAAAAAAATCGGGACCCCATCTTAGTAAAGATAGTTATAAGGTATTATGTAGCTGCTTTGCCTAAACATCTGCATGAAGTCCAGCTTAAAGGTATTATTGTTCAGGTACCTCCTCTAGGATTTTCTATACTCAAGTCCAACCCAGGAGATTAAGTCCTGATCTGGATGTAGAAGGAGGAGAAGCTGGTCCCAATCTGGGAAGGCCCAGACTTCAGATACTGCAGTAATGACTCAAGAGTGTGGTTGGACATGCCACACCAAAGTCATAGGGACCTTCTGGCTGAATGGACTGTTGATCCAGAGCAGTCCAAGGACTTGTAACTGCACTTCCGATGCAATCCCCTCACTGGGTGACCTTCCATAACCTATGAGGAATTGGGATTGGAACTATTGGAAAACTTAATTCTTAATTTTAAGTAATTAAAATGCAGACTGTATTTGCATTCGGTCTTTTTCATTTGTACATGCCATATCCTCTTCCCTAAGGGACTCCTTCTGTCTCTCCCCCAGAAATTGTAATTCCAACACCACATCATGAGAAATTCCTTTGTCTGTATACTACTCTTTTGTTCATTTGATACTCGTCCTTGGCTACCCCACAGGAATAGTTTTGAGCAGCTAATGGAAACTGTAGCTATAGCCTTTAACCTATCTAACTGTTGGATTTGTGGGGGATCTCAAAGGCTATCTCAATGGCCCAGCGTGACTGTTCCATTAAGCCCAGGCTGGATCTTGAGTAATAGGCAATAGTACATAATGGAGCCTGACAGAGTATCAAGAAAGAGAATATTGTCTCAACCAGATGGGAGGGGGAATTGAACTAGGGAATAATCAGTGTCATTGAACCTATAGACATGGGCCAACAGTATTATTAATTGTACAACAAATATGACCTTCTAACCCTGTATAAACAGAACTGGACCTATCTCTTACATATTCACTGACTGGGGTTGGGATCAATCTAACTCTTCTCTGGGCCAATATTTTACTTCACTTGGGAGTATGGTGGGACCAGTGAAGAGTAGGTTGATGATTGTACTTGAAAAGTGAAACAGCAGTTGTGGTGATGTAACTTCTCAAAAGAGAATGGAATAGTGAGAGGATCCCTAAGTTATGAGGAACAACAGTATTACCCAATTGTTAATGGATATTTACTGACCATTTTTGATTATAAGCAGCCTGCCTTACAGGGGCATTATTGGGTTTGTGGCCTGATTGCCTACACACATCTTGGATGGGTTTCTGTTACATAGGATTAATTTGGTTCAAGTTTTTCTTTTTACCAGGGTTGGAAGGCCATATAGGTATCCAATTATATGATGATTTAAAGAGAAATAAAAGCAGTATAGATACACCTCTCACTAAAAAGGGAGATACAAATGGATGGAGGGACACCTGGCCACTTAAAAGGATAATCCAAACATGGACCGGGCACTTGAGCGCAGGATGGAAATTGGGGTATATAACTCCTATATATATGTATTTTCAATCGCTTAATAAGATTACAAGCTGTAGTTGAAATTATAGCTAACCAAACCACCAATGTTTTGGACCTACTAGCAGATCAAGGGATCTCAGGAAGCCATATTAAAGCACAGATTAGTGCTAGATTATCTCCTAGCAGAAGAAGGTGGTGTCTGTGGGAAATTAAACCTGTCAACTTGCAGTATGAAAATCAATGATAATGGGAAAGCAATAAAGGAAATCACCAAAGACATTAGGAAAATAGCTTCTTCCCCTATACAGACTTGGTCTTCCCTCTTTAATGCATCCTGGGAACTGGTGGAAACAAATCCTTTTGTTTTTGCTTGTCCTAGTTGTCATTGTTGTCCTACCCACTTGTCTGCCTTGTATGATACAACTGATCACTTGTATTAAGTTGTCCATTCAGGACAAGGGTGGATTCCCATGGATACTGAAGAAAGAAATGAACTGCAAAATGGGGATAACATAGAAACCTTAGCAGAAGAAATATATCAGGATTGGTATGGGAAATCTTCAGATGAATATTAAGAGGAGAGACTGAATGAAATAAATGAATATTCCTCAAAAAGACTCTAAGTTGGAGTGTATCAGACTCTAGGCCTAAGTCACACCATTCCTATTTTCAGAGGACTCTAGAACCCTAGGATGAACCCTAGGGCTGAGCCACAGCAAGTCACATGACCCACAGAAGCAGATGACATTGCTGACCATTGGTCAATAACTGCTTCCTTTCTAATTCATTCAATGAATTTCAAAACCAATAGGAAGGGGGAGTGTAACTCCATCTTGGTGCTATATAGGCACCATTCTGCCCTCAACATGCGCCTATTCTATTCTGAACTGCTCAGATAGTATGCTGGACCTCTTCTTGCAAGAAATGAATTAAAACTTTCTGTTGTACCTAAAGACGTGTCCGAGTATTCAAACTGAGTAAAGAGGAGTTTAATATAACTCAATTCTACACATGGACCTTTGAAACACATAAGGAATATAATCTAATAGGTTTGAAATAATGAACTACATTTATAGTGGAAGAGCACCATGACATCAGGGAGAGGATGCCATGACAAATAAGTGAATTAGAATTGGATTTAAGTGAAGGAGGGCTGGGCAAGATCACCTGCCTCACTTTCTCCTCTAGGCTCGTCTGGGTCCAACAGACAGATAAATATCAGGATGACTGGAGATGGCCATGGGTGCAGTGGGAGACCTGATTTTTTATTTCTGCCTTTTCTCTCTTCTTCCTTCTAAATCATTGGAATTACAGGGCTACAGAGATAAGACAACATACTGAAGAGGAAATGTAGTTATAGACTTTCAAAATGGAAACTAAGTCTCAGACAGGTCAATAATGATGTAATAAGGACTCTGGGTCTCCTTGATCTTTGTGGAGGGTGGGCCAGCTGGCCTGGGGAAATTCCTAAAAATGATCCCCACCTAGCTGGATCTTCCTAGGGAGCTACCTGGTTTCCCAAGGGAATTTCTCACTTCCCAATTGATCTGGGAATCACTTTAGTCTTGGAAACAATCACCATCCTTTACTGATTTGAAAATTAGCTCCTAATCACTCCTTAGTCCCAAACCTAGAAGGCTAATAAAAAAACAAGATTCTGTACCTAAACCTTTGCTAATTTCTATCTGAAACTGACCCACTGGGAAGTTGTTTCTCAGTGTAATAAACCCATTTTTTTGCCAAAAACTTCACTTGGAGATCGGGATTGCAAATTCTTTTGCAAAAACCTGCGACCCCAGCCTGGGGCCCCATCGCTATTAGGGTATCTCTCATCCCTCATCTCTCATCCTTCAACAATAACCCAACCTTTCATAAAATGGCAGAACTAGAAATCAAACCCATTTCTATTAACTAAACCCAGTGCTCTTTCTCCTTTATCAACCTGCCTCCCATCCCAGAAATGCTGTAGTGGAAGAAATTAAAACGTGCAACCATTCAAACTGGAAGATTTTACATTAACCTACTCACCACTCCTTCAACTCCTTGAATGTGCCTGTCTTCCAGGTCCTGTCTACCCTTGGTGTCCTCTGGCTCCCCCACATTCTTTTTTTTTTTTTTCACTCTTACTCTATCCCTAAGCTTTTAAAGTCTTTCATCTACTCAAAATTCTAATCAAAACTCCCATTTTCTCAATGTTATTCAGCTAGATATAAATATGATTACTTGATTAAAGCAATTCATGAGGAGGCTTTTGCATTTTAAAAGGAGATTTCCAAATGAATCTCTTGGAAAGAGTTCTCTTTCCTTGGAGCTTGGAATCAGAGGTCTTAGATGTTATCATGGCTCTGAAAAATCCTGGTTTACTCACTTTGAAAAAGTTTATTCAGCTTTCTGGGTTTATACCCTCATTTGTGAAATAGTAGATAAATCTTGTATAATCTGCCTCAAATATATTATGGGCAAATGGTAGCATTTAAGTAAGGATCTCAGATTCTTCCAAAAAACTCTAGGTAAAGCTCTAATATCACACCAACAAAAACAATGATCAAAAGAACATAAAAGACAATCAAATTCTTCTGTCATGTGCAGAACTGAAGAAAAAGAATGCCAGAATCCCAGGGAAATTCTAAGGAGAGCCAAGTCAGAGTAGGCAGAAGGCAAAACACATTCTGACAGTTGCATAGTAAGTGATAAGGTAAAAGTAGTGCCTAATATAGGGTGATCCAGAATTCCTAGTCACAGTGATAAGGAACAAGGCAGAGTCTCTGACAAAAGAGAAAGCAGTGCCAGATCAGGATCTAAGCAGCCTGCTCAGCTAGGCAAATTAAGCTGATGTAGTATTCAGGGGGCTTGTGCTGAACCTAGTACCCAGGTAAGCTTCTGACCAAATCCAATATCAAGATAGCCTGGGCCTGAGCCACAAGAACAGACAAGGTTAAACAATTTCTTCAGTAGCAGCCCAGTCTTAAGTAGGCTAAGACTTAATTGAATTCAGGAGTAAATAAGCTGGATCTATCCACACCATCCAGGAGTACAAGATCATCCAGAAGTACGGTTTGTGTTTGATACAAACCCCCATTGAGAAAACAGAGGTGAGGGACTGTTAAAAAAAAAAAAAAACATGAGGACTGTTAAAACCTCAAGGGATAAAACCCAATAGAGGGTATTAAGCCCCCCAAAATTCAAGTAGAACCTAAGAAAAAAAGTGTTCTGCTTACAAAACTGCAAGATTAAAAAATATCTGGAAGAAAAAAAATCAAAACTCTTAGGAACATAATAACCAAAGTACAAAATTTCTAGATCAAAGAAAATATACTGCAAGTAGTCAAAAATAAAGATTTTAATTAAAAAGGAGTCCCAATCAGAATCACAGATGATTTAGTTGTTTACATGGTAAAAGGAAAGAAGAGTTCAGAATAGAGTATTCCAAAAGACAAAACATAAAGAACTTAAAAAGCAAAGTTGAGCATAATACAACAGGGAGAAAAAGACCTTTAATGAAAAGGAAGAATTTATATGCATTCTTGATTAAAAGTCCAGAAATGATCAGACATTTTGAAACTGATAATTCAGGAAAATTCATATGTATATATGAGGGGGCATGGAGTAGCTTAGAGTAGTCAGAATCCTTAAGAAGTAGAAGTGAGGGGATTTTGTAGCTATTCAAGTCCCCTAGTACAAAGGAAAGAATTGATGAAGAGAGGAAGGTAACAAGTCAGGTGCTAAATTCTTCAACAAATTTGGCAGAATGCCCTAGGAATAAGTATCCTATAGACAACATAATTTAGAGTGAATAGAAAATTAAGATTTACTAAAGAAGAGAAGGTTGCCAAATGAATACTGTAAGACTATGATGCAACATTAGGAAAAGTACACTGTAGCAGAAACAAAAGGGATCAGGAAAGATCTCATGCAGGTAATGTTACTTTATATGAGCTTTAAAGAAAACTAGGAATTCTAAAAGATGGAAAGGATCAGAGAAAATATTCTAAGTATAGAAGCCAACCAGTACCAATGCTGACATGAATTGAATATTATGTACAAGAAACTATATGAAAGTTAGTTTGATTAAATTGTAGAATATATTAAATGTACTTTATAATGAACTTGAAAAGAATGGAGGAAAGATGTAAAGAGCTTTGAAAAAGAGTTTATATTAGATCACAAAGTTAACCAGAGCCTATTGAATTTGGATGGTAACATGATCGGATCTGTGCTTCTGAAAAATAACATGTAGCTTTGGGAGAAGAGATATGAAATATGCTAAGAAGTGATAAAGAATTGAATTAGGATGGTGATAGGAGAGTCGATGAGACCAAAATGTGTGAGAAGACTGTTTTGTTTCAGGATAAAGAAGATTAAGCCATGTTTATAGGCAGCAGGGAAGAAACAGTAGGCTGTGAGAGAATGAAAATGGAGGTGTCATTAAAAGGGTAAAGTGTTAGAGGAGATGGGAAGGGATCAAAGGTACTTATAAAGGATATAGATTTACTGAAGAATTACCTTTTTATTGAAGACTAAAGAAAAAGAGATAGATAGTGTTACATGTTAAAAGATTTTAAGATGAAAAGGGAAAAAGAGACAATATATGAAAAATGACCTAAATTTTATTGGTAAGGTATATATATGTATGTATGGCAAGGCCTTCAGGTGAGAGGATGGGAAAACAATGGAAAAACAGGCCTGAGAAAAGTGGTTTGAAATAGCTGTTTTAGTTAAATGAAATAAACGATGAAATGGAGGAATAAAATAATTGCCTTACTATAGAAGGGGAGAACTGATGTTAAATAACAAATTTATAACAGACTAGTTTAGCATAGTGTGAGGAGTTGAAGGAAGAGGCAGTGATGACAACAACAGTCATGGCTACAGTCTAATAAGACAGCAAGGGATTAGAGAGTACTAGATAATATAAAATTGAAATGTTTAAATAAAGGGTTCCATTTGTAAAAAAAAAAAAGAGTAGTAAAGGCAGAACAATTTGGTGGTATGGGGTAAGTATTGATGGGAGGAGGGAAGACAAGCACAGTAAGAACACAAAGTATGTTTTAGGAAGAGAAAATAACTGCAAATTATGATCAGTTACTAAAATTTTGAGTTCTTAGTAGGAGATATGGGAAACTCAAAGGTGATGGCAATATTAAAGATGTGATCTTTCCACTTTGTAGTATAACTTACAAAGTTGAGTAATAAGTCATGGGAAGTAAGTAGATTAAAGAACTGTAGTCACTATAGATGTGTAGAGATGATCAGAGGAAGACTACTGACTCTTTTTCAGGGCTTTTTCTTTGATATCTACCTACTATCTCTCCCCTATGGCTACAAGAAACTACAGCATGTACAGTGGTCACACTCTAGCAAACCATTTCAGCAGATAGGTAACACAGGTTGAGGGTAACTGACAAGCCAAAATGAGTTGGGTGCTGAGGGCTGAGATGTTTACCCAAGCATGTGAAGACTTCCTTCAGCACAATGGGTAGATGAAACAATTTGTTCCAACGGTCATTAAAGGAGTAGAAGCAGGTGCTGTGGAAGGCTTGGAGTTTAATTACATATCTAAGATGCCATCATCGTCTATGTTCATCCTTAGCCATCCCCAGTCATCCTGATTTTTGTCTTGCCATTGGACTCCAATGATTCAGGAAGGGATAAAGCCTGTCCTAACTGAAGGTTTACAGAGTTGTGCTGACTATTGTTGTAAGCTTGTGAAACCTAGACAATCATTTCCATTTGAACTGTCTTTGGAAGCTTCTGATATCTTCTGAGCAAATCAAAAGAAATCACTCATATCATTTTACTAACCTCAAAGTCATATGGTGACAGGTAAGTGATGAAGCTGTAGGCACAATACACTGGGAACTGTAGTTACAACCCACCACACAGCCCAAGCCATAGGGTTGTCTTCTTACTGGAATAATGCAGTTGTGGGACTTAGTAGCCACCTGGGTGTCTGAGCACCCTTTTTTAAGAACTGCACTGCTAACCCTCTGGAGTGAGAAAGGGGTTATAAAATGTGCCCTAAAAATTGTCTATTTCACTTAACCTAATCCGCGCCTGCTTACCAGACAAGGATTTTATCTTGAGGTGAAAACAAAAAATTTACAACAACTTCTGGGAGGATGATTCCCCTCACTAAAGGCACTCAGAATGCTTATGACCACACGCTAATGGACAATGAGAAATTCTGAGGATCTGAAAGACAAATAGGTAGAATTTAGCAGATATTGCATCCAAATAGCAATCTTGAGTAAAATGAGGCTGGCAAATGAAGGCCAGCTATTGAAGTCATCAATGTCAGATAAATGTTTTCCTGGAGAAATCACAGCAATAGGGAATGATGTGAAGCTGGTGTAAACTTTCCAATCAAAATTAATATAGTCAACAAACTTGCAAGCCTCTTAAAAAGAGATGAACTCCCAACATGAGTTCATCTCCCATCATGAGTTCCCCTGATGAAGTCAAAGAAAAATTTCATGAAGACCTGGATTCTCTCATCATTGAGGTGCCAAAATAAGGTAAGCTTGTATTTCTGGGTGACTATAATGCTAGAGTAAGCATAGACTAGCAGACATGACAGGGAGTACATGGGAGGACTGGAATCAGAAACAGAAACAGCATGGTCACTTACTATATAAAATTTGTTATGTCTAATAACCTTCTCATCACCAACATTGTCTTTATTTACCTCCACCTAAAAAAACTGTGGATGTAGCATAAAAGCAAACATTTAATAAATGATGTCATTGTAAGGAGAAAGGAGATAGGATATGAAAATAATGAAGTTGATGTGTGGTGCAGAGTGCTGGACCAACAATAGATTTGCCCAACCTAAACAAATGCATTGAACAAAAGTGGTGGCTCCAAGGTAAGATGATTACCAGAAGATTTTATGTCAAAAGATTAGAGAGCTTCTCTCAGGAACAGTTCATTGCCCATCTGAAGCACAAGCTAAGCCAACACAAGGTTGGCAACAGAGGAACAGAATAGGAGTGAGCAGCTTTCAGAGATTTGGTATATGGTACTGTATTTATTAATCTAGGACAACATTTGCAAAGATCAAGTCTGGTTTGACAAAAATTCTGTGAAAATTCAGAAGCTTCCAAATGAAAGAATAAGAACTTCATAAGGTTTATAGGATAGTTTGTCCACTTCTAAGAAAGTAGCACTACTTAACTCCATTGAAAGTAAAATTAAAATGAAACTTAGGATACATGGAGAGTTCTTGGCTCACTAAGAAGGAAGATGAAATTAGTTTTATGCTGATATTAATAATCCAAAGTGCTTTTGGGGTGATGCCTTGAAGGCATGGACCAAAAACCCATGGTGCATCTCAACTATGCAGCATTGATGGAGCCATCCTGCTCAATGATTAGGACATGATTCTGGAGAGATGGACTGAACACTTCCATAGTATTCTCAACTATTTAGTGGCTTCAGCATGTCTGTTATCAGAGGTTGAAATTAATCACACTCTAGCAAAACTGCTAACTGAAGAAGTGGTTTTGAAGGCTCTTCAACTCTTCTTATGTGGCAAAGCCTCGGGTACTGTTTCTATTCCAGCTGAGCTTTACAAGGCAGGGAGTGTGTTGCTCATACAAAAGCCAATTGAAATTTTCTGGGTTCTATGACAAGTAGAGGTTATTCTCTAGGAGTTTGACCATGCCTCCACTGTCCATCTCTATAAAGGAAAAGGAAATAGGTTGTACTGTGACAATCATAGGAGAGAGAGGTTCATCTTAGCCATGACCAGCAAGATTCTTGCTAGAGTTCTCCTTAATAGGCTGGCTGATCCTTTACCTGAAAGATGGTCATCTACCTGAGAGCCATTGTAGTTTCAGGAAAGGCTAAGGACATGGTGTTTGCTGCCTGATAATTCCAGTAGATAAGCCAGCAGCAGAACAGAGATCTGTATTCAGTGTTTGTTGATCTGATCAAGGCCTCTGATCCTGCTAGTTATGGGGACTTGTGTTAAATTATAACAAAAATTAGTTGCCTAGAGAAGTTCAACAGTATTTTAAGTCATTTTTATGATAGTAGGCTTGCAAGGGTTCTGGATGATGGATGATGCTCTCCTAGTCATAAATGGAGTGAATTAGAGGCTATGTACTTGCTCCCCATGCTGAAACCTTTCAGCAATGTTGTTAGATGAGGGTGAAAATGGCATTAATATCAACTACCACAGTGTTGGAAAGGCAAGACCAAAATGGAGGAAGAGGTAGTGTGGGATTTTTCTGTTCACAAATGATCATGTAATGCAGCCTTTTGGGCTAAGATGCAACAGAAAATGGATTAATTCTTTGCCACCTGTTTTAATTTTGGCCTGATAATTAGCACTAAGAAAATAGAAATTATCACCAGCCAGCACCACATTATCCATATATGGACCTATTGAATATAGCAAAAGAAGAAATTTTGAGTTCTGTAGGTAAGTTCACTTTCCTTGGCACTATACTAGGGATATATATATATATATATGATGAAGTTGATACATATCATATTTGAGACAGCTCAGTGTTTCTGAGGCTCCAAAGGAAAGTTGAGGGTTATTAACTGAAGGTTTACAGAGTTGTGCTGACCTCACTGTTGTATGTATATGAAACCTGGACAATCATTTCCATTTGAATTGTCTTTGGAAGATTCTGAAGGTCACTTAGCAAGATAAGTTACTGTACAATGAGGTCCTTTCTCAAAATAAACTGCCAAGTATTCAATCTCTACTATAGAATATGCATCTCTGATGGGGTTGCTAAACTGCTCAAATGCCAAACATAAGTTTGCCTATTAGACTATTGTATAGACCACACACAGAAGACAAAGGCTCATGTGGAGTTAGAAATAGTGATGCAAGGACAACTTTAAGGCATCCCTGAAGATCTCTAGAATCAGTTGTGAGATATGGGAGACATGGGGCAGGATCACCCAGCATGGTAGGTCCATACTGTCCTCTATAAGAGCAAAGCAGAATTGCAGTGGCTCCAAAAAAAAAAAAAAAAAAAAAAAGTGATGCACAAATTTAGAGACATCTCTATTCTAAATATTCTTTTGGGCTATTCATGTCTAAACTGTGGTACAATTTTCTGAGCTTGTATTGGTCTGAACAGTTGGATCCACTGTAGCTTGATGCCAATATGGCGATGTCACTTTGATCCTCTTCCAGCACAAAGGATAACAACTGGTTACTATCACTCCATTCACACATACGGATGGCTGTAAGCAATGGATCTCATGATTACCTATAACTGGCATTACAGAAACAGCAAGTGACATTGAGGCTGAGACAAGAGGTAGTATGTGCCAGGCAAGTGAAATACCTACCATCACCTTTCCTCAAGACTCTGATGGTGATCAGTCTATGATCCCAAGGGACATCTTAGTGAATTCCTTCTTAGTGTCTCCACATAAGGAAGCATCCACACTAGCTATGCTAGCCCTCATTTCTCATTCATGTGTTGTCCCCTGCTTCCCCTCTCTCTTTACTTCTCTCTCCTAAAACCAATCTTCACCCTCATCAAGATTTCAAATCTGTAAATCCTTCTGTATTTTCTTATCCATTATCTAATTTTACTTCTTTTTAATTTTACCACCTCTAATTTTACTTCTCTTATCTTCAAATGCTGACAGGATAGCAAATTCAATTTGTCACTATACTCTTAAATCCCATACCTCCTTGTTCTATCAATTCCCTGCCAAGCTTCAATTCTGGCTTATTCTCACAATCCACCACTTTTGCTTCATTTCTAGTATGACTATGGAATTAACCTTGAGAAATGATGACTTCAACTATATCTTGTTTGAAGCATACTTTCCTCCTCCAAAATTCGCCATTTCTGTTGAAGGTGTTACCATTCCCTCAATTTTGTAGACCTTGGCACTTGTAACCTTGGCATTATTCTTGACTACTGACTGATTTATTATCTTTTTCCCACAAATCTAGTCAGTTGCCAAATCCTGCCATTATGAACTCCACAATATTTCTAGTGTCTGACAATGTTTCTCTATTCACAAAGCTATCATCTTAGTTTAGGCACTTAGCTCCTCAGCCCTAAATTATTTTAAGAGCTAATTGGTCTCCTTGCCTCTAGTCTCTTTCCACTCCATGCGTTCCTTGAAATGCTGCCACAGTAATTTTCTATAAGTACAGATCTGACCATGTAAATCCACTCCTGACACCTGATAAAACAACACTTTTCTACTCAATACGCTTTATAATAACTTACTCATGAGAAGAGAAAGAATCAGAGTGCTCTCTCACATTTTAGTGGATCATACCTTTTAAGAAGTCCTTAATTAAATTCAGGAGCTGTGACAGAAAATAAGGATAGAAAAAACAGCTTTGATGACCCAGTTTTTCATTATATCCTATTAATGATTTGTTTTTAAAAAAAAGAGATGTGTATCTGTATATATGCATACACACAATATACACATAAATATCAGAAATGTTTGAAAAGTTTACTTATCAAAAAAAATCTCATTGTCTTCATACATGTAATGTCTAAGTCCAACTTACCTTTGAACTTAAAAGTTCTAAATGAAAATAACACATTCATAAATCCTGCTTTGGGAAAATAGTAATAAAAATGCTTTCTACTCAGTTTCCATGTGAGCAAAATAACATAGATGGATTGGAATGATCTCTAAAATAATTCCTGATTCAAAAATTCTATGGACAGCTTACAAGTAACTATGCAGTAAGATTTCCTAAAATCCTGAGTGTATTAAATGAGGCAACCATAACCTTGCTAGTAAATAGAAGGGGAAAAATCTACAGAAAAATGAAGAACTTCAATTATTATGTTGAATATGAAGTATCTTTATAATAATGGTATTTGTATTATCCATGTAAATCAACGAATAAAAATGAATGATATATAGTATTTTAAATATGTTAAATTCATCAATATAAATTAAGAGAATCTAGCTACTGCTTACTTAGAAAATTCAGTCAAAACTAAGAAATACTGAATTTAAAAATGACAATTACTGGTATGTTAATGTTACTCACCTCTACTCTTATTCTCTTTCTAAACCTTTTTTATTCGGGTTCCCAAGCTAATCAGTCAACTGAAACTGATCACTCCTGTTATCAATAACCTCTTAACTGCCTACTTCAGTGACTTTTCTAAGTCTTTCTTTTTTCTTGACTTCTCTATGGCACTCTGCTATTTTTTCCTCTCAGACACTTTCTTCTCCTCTAGATAACTGTTTCATTACCTTCTCTAGCCTCTTCTCCTAAAATCCTGACAACTATTTCTCAATCTTCTCTACATGAGAGGTCACATCCATTAACTCTAAATGTATTCCAAAGCTTTGCATTGAGCCCTCTTCCTTCTCTCCCAAGACCCTGCCTTCTCTTATCTGGATACTACTACAGACTCAATTATTTCAATGCAGATGATCTTAGGTATATCTCCTGATCTATAATCTTACATTACTAATTAATAGATACTTTTAATTGAGTGCTCAAATTACTTTTGGTACCAACACACATATGTGGTGACTAATTAATTATAGGAAACACCACACACACACACACACACACACACACACACACACACACACACACACACACATATACAAAACTACTGGCTACTACTACCACTAACACCACCTATTTTATCTAATATCCCACATTAGGTATCTCCAACTCAATTTGTCTAAAAAAGAATTCATTGACGTTCCTTCAGAAACATACTTCTCTTCTGAATTTCTCAACAGTAACATCATCCCCCACAGTCACTGAGGCTCACAATTGTTATTTTAAAACTATTCTCTTTGATTCTACTTATCCAGTCAGTTGCCATAATCTAGTTCTATGTTCACAAAATCTCTAGTACATATTTCCTTCTTTCAAATCACATAATCCCTAAATTAAGACCATCATTGCTTTCTTGGACAAGATTATTGCAAAAGTACTAATTAAGCTCCACTTTAAAAATCTGCCCAGGAGGGCAGTAGAGATGGTCTTCCTTGAACTTTATAACTTCTGAAAGTTTTGTAAAAAAGAAAAAAAAATTTAAAAAAGAAAAGCAAGAACTATGCAAAAATATTATGGAAATAATTAATAGCATGTAAAAGAGGCACAAAACATTACTAAACAAAGTATCTTTTCAAAAGTTAGAATTAATTAGACAGTAAAAAAAGGTAAAAAAACCTTAATGAAGAAAATAACTGAAGTATTGAGAATCACAATAAGGATCATACAAAATTTAACATCCACTTATACAGAAAGTATGATCTTTTGGAAAATGAAGGATTGCAGTCAACAATAACGCATCTAGCAAAATCTAAAAATATTCCAATGGTGGAAAATGTACATTTAATGAAAGAAAAGATGTTCAAGCATTTCCAATGAAAGTAACAAGCTGAAAAGAAAATTTGACATTAAAATACAGGACAAAAGAGAAGCATAAAAAGGCAAATGAAGGTGAAATCTAAAGGAACTAAACAGGGCTAAACATGGCTAATGGGCACATTTGTTTTCATGACTATAAATATTTGTAATGGGTTTTGTTTTTCTTTGCCTTTTCTTGCCTCAATAGGCAGAGGAAGTGGGAGGGGAAAGAAAAGTTTGGATCTGAAAATAAAAAAGTGAAATCTGTGTACAAAAAAAAAGGAAAATCATAAAATCTTGAAAATGACTGTTATAACTAATGTAGAAAAATAGAACCAATAGAACAATTTAGAGAAAGACCAATCAAAAGGGAAGTAACATTCAAAGACTGTAAAAATTTTATTAATGTAGAGAACAATCATGACTTCAGAGGCCTGATTTGATAGTGAAGGATTCCTCATTTCCATAAAGAGGTAGTAGAGACTACTGCAAAAGACAGGATATGTTTTCAGACACGGTATAACAGAATTCTGAGAGGGGAAGGTAGGTACTATGATATAAAAAGTTAAGAATATCAGTAAAATGCATTTTAAAATCTACTAGATGTTTCCATTTTATAAAAGTAGTTTTAATTCTGTCCCTTTTTATTGACTTTTAAGAACATTTATCTGTCAGTTGATAGAATCTAAAAGGTATCCAGAAACATGGGTATCTGTTAGTCTAATCATTTTAAGTGCTAAGAATACTGGACTTATATGCATTACCCATAAGCTGCTAGGGTAAGAGCAGAATATGTATCATAACTGGTTTTTGTCAACAGAGGCTAGCTAGCATTTAATCTATATGATTTTAACAAATTTAATCTTAACAAACATATGCATACATGCACATTTTTGAAAATCTATACAGATAAAAGAAAAAAATCCATGTAGGTGAAAAAATTTTATATAGGCATAAATTCATTCTTTTATAGCTAAGTGAACAATGAAATAAGAATTTGTCTAAGATAACATTGTAACAAAATCTAGAATATCTTTTAAAATAGACCCTGAGTAATTGATAAATTAAAAAAAAAATCTATCAGGCTATTTTCATTGGCCTAAACATAGATTAAGAGACTTAGTCAAAATTTTTATATTTCACTTCCTTATAACTTTCTTTTTGGGAAATGTGTCATGCTTAGTCACCATTCAAATATGATTTTTTAAAGGCGAGAAGGCAGTTAGTTATTTTTGTGTTATGCAAGTAGGAAAAAGATAAATGAATAGTCATTTTTAAGTACTAATTTGATTTTCTGCTTATTCAATATAAGAATTTCATTCTTAAATTTCAGATTTGCTATATAAATGTTTCTCATTGAAGACTACTGTCTATTGTTATCTTGCCCCAAATCTCCTCACAACTTCTCTTTCTGCTAATGGCACAATTTATATCCAGAGTGGTCTTGATGGGGGTAGGTTAAAAACATGCCATCCTGAAGTGAATTGTGGCAGAGGGTGAGCATGTTTAAAAAAAAAAAATTCTAAGAATGATCAAGACTTGCTAATAAAAGTTACCATGATACATGGCAAAAATGTCACATGACAAGCCCAGTTGCCATTAACTCATTTAAAGACCCTAAATAAAAGGAAGTATGTGATTAAAAATAATTTCTGTATTACACTAGGAAAACAAGAAGTCTAACAAAGTAACAATATAAGGAAAAGTGGAAAAATCTCATTCCTAGAGGAAAATCAAATTGTTAGTCTCAAAAATGATAAGGAAGAACTTTCCTCCAACGAAGAGGAAATTGGAGTAATAATTAGGAGTTATTTTGCCCAACTTTATGCCAATAAATTTGATAATCTAAATGAAATGGAGGAATATCTACAAAAATATAGATTGCCGAAGTTAATAGAAGAGGATATAAATTATTTAAATAGTCCCATATTAGAAAAAGAAATAGAACAAGCCATTAACCAACTCCCTAAGAAAAAATCTCCAGGGCCAGATGGATTTACATGTGAATTCTACCAAACATTCAAAGAACAATTGATTCCAATACTACACAAACTATTTGAGAAATTAGGGACAGAAGGTATACTGCCAGAATCCTTCTCTGAGAGTGATATGGTGCTGATAGCTAAACCAGGTAGGGTGAAAACAGAGAAAGAAAACTATAGACCCATTTCCCTAATGAATATTGATGCAAAAATTTTAAATAAGATTTTAGCAACGAGATTACAGAAAGTTATCTCCAGGATAATACATCTTGATCAAGTAGGATTTATACCAGGAATGTAGGGCTGGTTCAATATCAGGAAAACGATCAGCATAATCAATTATATTAATAACCAAACTAACAAAAACCATATGATTATCTCCATAGATGCAGAAAAAGCATTTGATAAAATCCAACACCCATTCCCATTAAAAACACTAGAGAGTATAGGAATAAATGGGCTTTTCCTTAAAATGATTAGTAGCATCTACTTAAAACCATCAGCAAGCATCCTATGTAATGGAGTCAAACTAGAACCATTCCCAATAAGATCAGGAGTGAAACAAGGCTGCCCACTGTCACCATTATTATTTAATATTGTATTAGAAATGTTAGCTTTGGAAATAAGAGAAGAAAAAGAGATAAAAGTAATTAGAGTAGGTAATGAAGAAACCAAATTATAACTCTTTGCAGATGACATGATGGTATACTTAGAGAACCCTAGAGACTCAACTAAAAAACTACTAGAAACAATTCACAACTTTAGCAAAGTTGCAGGATTTAAAATAAATCCACATAAATCATCAGCATTTTTATATATTACCAACAAAGTTCAGCAGCAAGAGATACAAACAGAAATTCCATTCAAAATAACGGATGATAGCATAAAATATTTGGGAATCTATCTGCCAAGAAAAAGTCAGAAACTATACGAACTAAACTACAAAACACTTCCCACACAAATAAGATCAGACCTAGTCAATTGGAAAAACATTAAGTGCTCATGGGTAGGCCGAGCGAATATAATAAAAATGACAATACTACCCAAATTAATTTACTTATTTAGTGCCATACCAATCAAATTCCCAAGAAATTATTTTATAGATCTAGAAAAAATAGTAGCAAAGTTCATTTGGAAGAACAAAAGGTCAAGAATTTCAAGGGGATTAATGAAAAAAAAAAAGACAGATGAAGGTGGCCTTGCTGTACCAGAACTAAAACTATATTATAAAGCAACGGTCATCAAAACCATTTGGTACTGGCTAAGAAATAGAGCAGTCGATCAGTGGCACAGGATAGGTTATCAGGACAATCTAGGTAATAATGTTAGCAATTTAGTGTTCGATAAACCCAAAGACCCCAGCTTTTGGGATAAGTACTCACTATTCGGCAAAAACTGCTGGGAAAATTGGAAACTAGTGGGGAAGAAATTAAGGCTGGACCCACACCTAACACCACACACCAAGATAAGATCTAAATGGGTTCATGATTTAGACATAAAGAGTGATATTATAACCAAATTAGAGGAACTTAGGATAGTTTACCTCTCAGACCTGTGGAGATGGAATAAATTTATGTCCAAAGAAGATCTGGAACTCTTAATCGAACACCAGATAGATAATTTTGATTGTATTAAGTTAAAAAGTTTCTGTACAAAGAAAACTAATGCAGACAAGATTAGGAGGGAAGCATCAAATTGGGAAATCATCTTTACATTTAAGGGTTCTGATAAAGGTCTCATCTCTAAGATGTATACAGAATTGTCTCCAATTGATAAATGGTCAAAGGATATGAACAGACAATTTTCAGATGATGAAATTAAAACTATTTATAATCATATGAAAAGGTGCTCCAAATCATTATTGATCAGAGAAATGCAAATTAAGACAACTCTGAGGTACCACTACACACCTATCAGATTGGCTAAAATGACAGGAAAGTATAATGACAGGTGTTGGAGGGGATGTGGGAAGCCTGGGACACTGATGCATTGTTGGTGGAACTGTGAACGGATCCAACCATTCTGGAGAGCAATTTGGAGCTATGCTCAAAAAGTTATCAAACTGTGCATACCCTTTGACCCTGCAGTGTTTCTATTGGGCTTATATCCCAAAGAAATCATAAAAAAAGAAAGGGCCCCACATGTGCAAGAATGTTTGTGGCAGCTCTTCTTGTGGTGGCTAGAAACTGAATGGATGCCCATCAATTGGAGAGTGGCTGAATAAGTTGTGGTATATGAATGTTATGGAATATTATTGCTCTGTAAGAAACGACCCTTAGGATGATTTCAGAGAGGCCTGGAGAGACTTGCATGAACTGATGCTGAGTGAAGTGAACAGAACCAGGAGATCATTATTCACGGCAACAACAATATTACATGATGATCAGGTCTGATGGACATGACTCTCTTCAACAATGAAATGCTTCAAACCAGTTCAAATTGTTCGGTGAAGAAAGCCATATACACCCAGAGAGAGGGATGTGAAATGTGGACTACAGCATAACATTTTCATGTTCGCTATTGAGGTTTGCTTGCATTGTATTTCCTTTATCGGATTATTCTTTCTTGTAGATACGATTTCTCCTGCACAAAAAATGATGTGTGGAAATAAAAAAAAAAAAAATCTCATTCCTGGCACTTAGGAACTCTTTACCTCTGCTCCACGTGTTTTACTTCCACAGAGAACAAATTGTCCTCTGGAAATCACGGGACAATTTGCCTTCTGCAGCTGAACACTCTATGGGCCCACACTGCCTTTACCCTAAATCCAATCTTGGGGTGCAACCAGCAGTATATCTTAATTCTGTCCAACCAGCTGAGAGATAGAAGAGATTTGAACAAGAGAACAGGATTTTACCTTTACCAAGTTCTTTCTCATTATATAAAGCTTCATCAGCCAGGTAGAAAAGGGGACTAGCAAACATATGAGGACGATTTTTTTCCACAATATAAGAATAGAAGTAGGATAAGTGATGGAAGGGGGCTGAGAAAGATTTGAGGTCTACTTAAAGGGTAAACACAAAAAAATTAAAGAAGGCATAAGAAAATGAAAAATAAGATTAAATAACCAAAATCTCTGAAGAAAACATTTCTTCACATCTTTAATTTCTTTCTCTTTCTTATTCCTATAGTTGGCATTTCTAGAACTATATCGGATTATACTATGTATAGTTAGGATTCTTGCTTTATGACTACTAGTTTCAAACAGTATTTGCTTTCAATTCTATTTTTCGTTTTTTTGGTTATACACATATATTAATTTTTTAAAATACAAATTTCTTTATGAATCATGTTGGGAAAGAAAAATCAGAATAAAAGGAAAAACCATGAGAGAAAAAATAACAGAAAAAAAGTGCATATAGCATGTATTGATTTACATCCAATCTCCATAGTTCTCTTTCTGGATGCTGTTGGCATTTTCTATTCAAAATTAATTGGGATTGCCTTGGATCACTGAACCACTGAAAGCTCATAATTGATTATCATACATTCTTGCTGTTACTCTGTACAATGTATTCCTGGTTCTACTTGTTTCATTCACCATCAGTTCATGTAAATTTTTCCAGATCTTTCTAAAACCAGCCTGTTCATAATTTTTTTAACAGAATGATAACTATTCCATTATCTTTACATATCATAACTTATTTAGCCATTTCCCAATTGATTGGTATCTATTCATTTTCCAATTCTCTGCCACCAGAAAAAAGAGCTACTCCAAACATTTTTGCATATGTGAGTCTTTTTCCCTCCTTTTTGATTTCCTTGGGATATAGACCCAGAAATGGCATTTCTGGATCAAAGGTTATGCAGTTTTATGGCCTTTTGGGCATAGTTTCAGATTGCTCTCCAGAATGGTTAATTTCACAACTCCACCAATATTTCTTCAGTGTCTTAATTTTCCCACATTCCCTCCAAACTTTGTCATTAAATTTTCTTTTCATCTTTGCCAATATGAGAGATATAAAGTGGTACTTCTAGATATACACTTTATGATATTAAAAACAGTTCCATTTATGCCTATATGTTTTTTTTAAATCAATGAGTACTGTAATTTGGTAAAGGATATTTTTTCATCACTGAGAAAACCATGAGGTTTGGGATCTTTCTTCTTTTAAATATTATGATGTCATTTGTTTTTATAATGCTGATACTTCCTTGCATCTCTGGTATAAATATAACTTGGTCTTAATGAATTTTGGATACACTACTGTCATATATTTGTCAGAACATTACATAAAATATTCAATTCAATGTTCATTAATGTTATTTCTTAGGTTTTAGATTTTCATATTAAGATTGTATTTGTCTCATAAATGAAGCATAGAAGAGTACTGTAGTAACAGCTCTAATTTAAAAAAAAAAGTTAGAAACAATGACTATGACTCAGGAACAAAAGCCAATGCTTTGGTAGAACTTTTACAAGTTGCTATTTCCTTATCTGATATTGGTCACTTGCTTATTTTATATTTTTGAAGTTATATCTATATTCCTTTTATGTTCTCAATTGGGTCAGAATATAACGTTATAAATTTTTTTTTAAAATTTTGGTTCTGTTGTGATATACCTTACTAATTTGCTATTTTCTTAAATTTTCCTGCCCCCCTCTTTTTAAATCTCAAAGGTTGATCAAATTTATGGGACTTTTCAAAGAATCAGCTTTTCATTTTGGTTATCATGTCTACAGACTCCTTTCAAATTTAACAAAGCTTTAAATTTTTTTTTGTTTTGTTTTGGGGTTTATTTCTTGGCATTTTTATTTTAAAAATTCAGTTCGTTATTTTTATTTATTTATTTATTGATTTTTGCTGAGGCAATTGGGGTTAAGTGACTTGCCCAGGGTCACACAGCTAGGAAATGGTAAATGTCTGAGGTCACATTTGAACTCAGGTCCTCCTGACTTCAGGGCTGGTGCTCTATCCACTGCGCCACCTAGCTGCCCCTCAGTTCATTAATCTTCCACTACTCTCATTTTGCTAATGATGTATGGAGGGATATAATTTTTCCCTTGAGGATTGATTTTGGTATATGGTTTCATCATAATCATTAACTTTAACATAATTATAATTATAAATTATTTCTATGAGTTTGTTTCTACCATAAGTTATTTCTAAGGAGTTTGGTCCCCTCAATTCATTAGGCTTTTTCTTTTGTTTGTGGTCCCTGAAGAGATTAAAATTTTTACACCCTAATGATCTTAAGGATCTGTTTATATTTAATTGTAAAATTTCTGTGACTTAATCCCATGGCACATTTTTGTAAAAGTCTAAGTGATACTAAGAAATACAGAATATTTAACAATCACATTCAGAAAATTAAGTGTTTAAGCTCTCTAGATTCATCAGCAAGTCTATTTTCTTTTAACTATTTGTTTAAAACAGGAAGACATATAATTCCCTTAATAATATTATTTTCCTATCCTGTGTTCTTGTAAACAAAATAAAATTTGAATTTAAATACTAAAATTGTTATCTGTGATTTATGGCTTTTTTCCAGTAATTTTCTTATTTATCTCTCTGTTGTGAAGTTTTATTTTTGATGTCAGATGGCATGATTACAACTTCCTTTGTGTTATTTTTTTTAAATTCACCTGACACATAGTAAACTTTTCAAGTTGTTGTGTGTGTGTGCGCGTGTGTATATGTGGTCATGTGCGTTTTAGGTTATACTTTTGCAAGCAACAGATTGACACAATTTATTATAACTTCATTTTATTGGATTATTTAATCCATTCACTTTTCAAATTGTGACAGATAAATATTATTGCCCATTTGTTTGTAATTTGTTAATGATTTAGGATTTTTTTGTTCTTTTTCACTTGTAACTTAGAAAAATTGACAGAAATTTTAAAGCATGGGAAAACTACAAATAAATGAATGAAGTTTGAAATTTAAAATACACTGTATAAAAAACAATAGATAAAAATAATAATCAGTTCAGAGAGCACAAATAAAAGTGACAAAGATAATAATGGAAAATCCTAATAAGTGATTTAAAAAGAAATACAGAATACAAAAGTTATTTGATAAAGAAGACATAATGGAAATGACATACCAATAATTTTCGAATGAAGTAAAATAAAATCCTTGAGGGAAATTTTATGCTGATAAAATAAAAGTTTATGAAGTACAAATGAACAATTTTGGCATTAAAAAAATTCTAGAAAAATTTGATAAAATCAACAATAACAATAAAACATAAATCAGAAACTCTGTAAATCAAAAAGATTTTAAAAATTGAAAAGATAAAAAAAGTGTAAAAATAGAACTCATAAAATTAGGAGTTATTAAAAATCCAATAAAATAGATATACTATTTGGTCATTGTTTTAAAGGAAAATTCAATTAACAATATTACAAATAAAAAGCAGCTCACAATTCATAAAGCTATAAAGGCAATTAATAGAAAATATTCTGTTCAATTAAATGAATAAAATTGATAATATAAATGAAATGAAATTTCAGAGTATCAGAAAAAGAAACTGAAAATTTAAAGAACACAATTTTAGAAAAATAAATTAAATAAGACACAAAAAGTATAAAAGAAAAAATAACAGAGGAATTTAATATTAAGTTTTAACCAATATTCACAGAACAATTTATTTTAATGTAAAGAAAATGGAGTTGTATCAAATTTCTTCTATTATACATGTATGGTCTTGTTATGGAGATTCAAAAGGAAAAGGAAATAATAGGCTAATATTCAAAAAATCTTGAAGCAAAAAATCTGAATAAAATTATTTAAATAAAATATTAGCAAATAGAGAAAATATGTCAAAAAGATTATTCATTATTATCACGAGATTGAACTTATACAAGGCCAGTGGGCTATTTGAATATTAGTAAAACCATTACTATAATTAGATTATATTAACAACGAGAATAATAAAATTCATATGATTACAAAAACAAATGTAGAATAAAGCTTTCAGCACAGAAAACTCATTCCTGTTAAAAAAAATTATACAATAGCAATAAATGAAGATTTCCTTAACATGGATAATACAAAGAAAGTCAGCATGGGAATAAAGGAGAGGTTCTTTTCCATAAAGATCAGAAGAAAAGGTTGTCCATTATCATCACTACTATCCAAAATAAAGCTAGAAACGCCAATTAGAGCAATAAGAAAGTGCAATAGAAGGAATACAAGCATAAGCCAAGAGGAAATAAAGTGATCACTTTTTGCAGATAACATGATGGTTAGTTTAAGAGAATGCTAGAATCAATTCAAAATTAAATTATACAATAATTTTAATAAACTTAAAATACTTGGGAGTCTATCTAAATATAATAAAAATGACAATGTTGTTTTTTAATTGTTTTGGTTGTGTCTGACTCTGTGACCCCATTTGGGCTTTTCTTAGCAAAGATAACAGAGTGATTTGCCATTTTCTTCTCTAGCTCATTTTACAGATGAAACTAAAGCAAAAAGGGTTAAGTGACTTGCCCAGATTCATAAAGCTGGGCAGTTTCTATGGCGAGATTTCAAATCAGGAAAAGGAGTCTTCCTGACTGTAGGCCTTGCTGCCACATAGCTATCTCTACCTAACACCCTGAAATAATAATACTATCTAAATTTATTTATTCTCTATAGTACCAAACTATCAAATAGTAATTTTATATAGCCTAGTATGTTGAAATAAACGAATTACAGGCACAGAGAATTACTTTTGTTGCAAAGAATATGGAAAATTTTGATTACATAAAAGTTAAAAATTCTTATATCATATACATAAAAACATGTAGCTAAAATTAGAGAGAAAAGATAAAGGAGGAAATGGTTTTACAGCATTTTTTATTTTTTCTGATAAGATTCTCATTTGTGAGGGAGCCAAGATGGCGAACTGCAGACAGCATTCTCTGTAAGCTCTTGAGACCTTCCCTCCAACACAGACAAACCGAGTCTCTGAACTGGTCCTAGAGTGAGGGCTTCACCAAACGCTTGGACTACAACGCACTTCTATCAAATATCTACTTTGAAAGAACTTCTGAGGTCAGTTTTAGACAGGTAGGGGATCGAGCAGCTCCCAGCCCTCAGATGCCAGTGCGCAGCCGGGGTGCAAGTCCGGGGCTGGGACGGACCAGAAGATTTCAGGCTGCCAGGAAGTCCCTGGGAGACCCTTGGGCCACTTTGCTCTGCTTGCGGGCAGGTGCTTTGGCAGGTCTACCTTTGATAAAGGGTGGATTGAGAGCAGCTGAAAGTGTGGTCCTAGTGCTGATCTAGCCAGATCAGCCCCAGACGGGAAGTCAACTCGGCAAACTGCCCCAGGGAAAATTGAAACCTCTGCTGCTGCTGCTGCTTCAGAATTCCCTGCTGGTGACCGATACCTCAGCTAAACATCATGAGCAAGAAGAAGAGAGCTCTCACCATAGACAGCTTTTACGGAGAGAAACTAGAGAAGTCCCCAGATCCTGAGATTCTGAAAACAATCCCAGATAAAGCCACAAAGGTGGACTTAAGCTGGTCTCCCTTTTAGAAGGTTTACCTGGAAGATTGCATAAAGAATCTCAAAAGAGAGCTAGAAGAAGATTGGGGAAATAAACTAAGATTCTCATTTGCAAGACATGTAAGGACTTGATTAAAATTTATGAGAAAGTTAGCCACTCCTTAATTCAAAGGATCATGAAAAGAATGGAAAAATCCAAGCCATCAACAGGCAAATGAAAAAATGTTTTAAGTCACTAAGTCATTAATAATTAGAGAAATTCAAGTTAAAATAACTCTAATATTCTACCTCATATCTATCTGGTTGGCAAAGATAACAAAAAAGAAAAATCATCAATATTAGGTTAGAGGAGTTTCAGGAAAACAACAATATTAACAAACTCTTGGTTGAGCTGTTAATTAATCTGGCCACTGTTCAAAAGCAATTTGGAACCACATCTCTTAAATCACTAAATTACATATGCCCTTTGACCTACGGACATCAGTATTTGGCAAATATTTGAAAGAGACTGAATAAAGAGGAAATTGACCCATATATAAATGAAAAGGGAATGGAATTTTTATATATTTATATATTGTCTACTTATATGACTGGCATTATGCTAAATGCTTTTTTTCAAGTATTATCTCAGTTGATCCTCATAATAATCCAGTAAGATAAGTGTTATTATCCCCATTAAAAAAATAATTCAGGAAATTGAGGCAAATTGAGGTTAACTGAATTGTTTATGGTCACACAGCTAGTAAGTGACTAGGGCTAAATTTGGACTCAGTTCATCCTAACTTTAGGTCTAGAACCCTATCCTCTGAGGCATCAAATAATCTAAATGTAGCTGTTTCCAAATGTGGCCAATAACTAGAAACTAAGAAGATGCCCAACAAATGAAGAATGGCTGAATGAATTATATTACATAGATAATAAAATATTATTTTGGTTTAAATAAAAGCACTTAGCCAGTATAAAGAGAGTAGAATCAGAACAATTCATATTATAACAATATTTCAAATAAAAACAACTTAGAAAGACTTAAAAATATGATGAATACATTGACTAAATATAATTCCACAAGATCTCGACAGAAAAGTAATAAGACGTGACTGAGTGAAAAAAGACTCAGCTGGTACAAGGAAGGGAAAATGTATTTTTAAAAAGTAGAACAAGTTAAATTTTTATAAATTATAAAAACAGTGAATTATGTGAAAGAAAATAATGAAATATAGCAAATTTCTGGGATTTGCTAAAGTAGTCTTCCAAAAAAAATTAGATTCCTACAAAAATGCATCAACAAAATAGAACAAGTGAAGATTAAAGAATTAAATGAGTATTAAAAAAAATTAGAATGCCAATAAGTAAGCATATTTACAATAAGCATAGAAGTGAAGCTATCAAAAACAGGAGAAAGAGATAAATCTGAAATCAAAATAATAAAACATATAATCTGTTTCTTTGCAATGAAAATAAAATTGATAAACCCGTACTCAATTTAAAAGATCAGAAAATCTAATAAACATAAAAACAAATTATTAAGGTGAAATCACAATAAAAACACATAAAAAGGTAATTTTTAGAGCCTATTCTACAGAGATGTCAAAAAAACTGAAAACAGAAAAAATATAGATTACCTCCAAAAATATAAAATAGCAGAACAGAAAATCTAATGCAGATCTTAAATAATGCAAGAAAAGTAAAAGAACTGTGTGTAAAAGATCTAATAAAGAGGAGATGGAGAGAATACCTCCTACTTAGGCAGTAAAAAGTTTTTAACTAAACTTTTAAAGAAGAATTAATATTAACAATACATAAATTATTCTCAAATATCGAGAAACTAATCTACCTGATTCTTTTTATTAGACAAATATTGTCATAATACCCAAATGAGGGAAGGATAATGCAAAGAAGAATTACAGGTTTCTGTGCTCTGTATTCCCCTCCTCGGCATCTTAATTACCTATGTAACCAAAAAACAAAACAAAACAAAACAAAACAAAACAAAACAAAACAAAACAAAATTCAAAAATTTTAAGTAAAATCCTGTTAAAAAGATTACAACAATGTATACGATAAATCACTTATTATGGCCAAGTTGGATTTATATCAAAAATATAAAAAAGTATCAACATTATGAAAAATACTGTTAATAACTTATTAAAAACAAAAGCATCAAAAACCATATAATTATCAAATAGTTGCAGAAAAAGACTCTGACCAAGTACACAAAGGGGAGGTGCACACTACAGTAATGACTCAGTCTGGAGAGCACTGAGGCATCACTTTTCAAGGTAAATGAAACAAGGAATGATAATACAGAACAATATCATTTAGTTTTTTTTTTTTTTAAAGCATACTACTGGGGTAGTTAGGTGGCGCAGTGGATAGGGCACCAGCTTTGAAGTCAGGAGGACCTGGATTCAAATCTGCTCTCAGACACTTAACACTTCCTTCCTAGCTGTGTGACCCTGGGCAAGTCACTTAATCCCAATTGCCTCAGCAAAAAGTAAAAAACCAAAAAAAACCCAAAAAAAAACCAAACCCAAAAAACCAAACCCAACATAGTACTTCTAATTTGAAAAAAAAAAAAAATGTGATGGAGGAAGTATGTAATGGCCAACTTATAATCCTTTCCCATCTCAATGAGATCTTTATCAGAAAACTGTACCTACACATCAAGATGATTTCCCTTTGGAAAGGGAATGGATATTCTAATATAAAGGCTAGTCTGTAGCAAATCGTCTAGTTATATATTAGAGCCTGCTGAGACATTGAAGACACAACAGTTAGGTTATCCACTTCACCTTGAGTCAATACCAGTTGTCTTGACTGTCCTACCACTGTATAGTGATAATTCTGGAGAGAGAGAGTGAGGCATGCAACCTCTTCTTTAGTTAGAGCTTCAGATAAAATCAGGGAGTAATTGATTTCAACTTGAGGTAGTCATTTCAGTAGCTTCAGTACTGATTGATGATGGTTGAGAACACTACAGAAGTGTTCAGCCCATCTCTATGGGATCATGTCCTTATCACTCATCAATGTAGTTCTGTCAACACTGAGTAGTTGAGATGTACCATAGGTCTTTGAACCATAAATAGCTTTCAGGGCATCATAAAAGTGCTTTGGATTGTTGTTACCAGCATAAAACTGAATTTCACCTGCCTTTATACTGAGCCAGGAATCCTGCAACACTTTAAGGTTTACTTATTCTTTTCTTCTGATGAAATTGAATACTACTTTCTTAAAGATGGATGAACTATCCTGCAGGTATACCCTATAGATTTCTTGTTTTTCTTATAGCAGCTTCTGAATTTCCCCATAATTTTCATCAAACCAGTCTCAATGTTTACAAGTGTTCTGACCCAGATAAGAAAATGCAGTGCTCTATACCAAATCTCTTAAAGCTATCTACTCCTTTTCTGCTCCATTGTTACCAGTTGTGTAATGGCTCAATTTGGCAATAAATAAATAAATAATAAAAAAGCAATACAAGTACACTTGCAAAGTCACTCTTAAGAACTTTAGAATTGACTGTATTAAATAGGAAGCATTGGCACAACTCTGTTCTCTGTTTCTGTGCTCTGTATTCCCATCCTCATTATCTTAATTACCTATGTAACCAAAAAACAAAACAAAACCAAAAAAACACTCTGAGCTTCACCTCAAAAGCTTCCAGGTCATTCCATCATCCCTGTAGCTATACTTTCTTTTAATTGCTCTCTCTCTAATTAGAATGTGAGCACCTCATGAGCAGGGGCTATCTCAATTTGACTATACTCATAATTTAATCTTAGTACATAGTGAACACTTATTAAATCCATTTAATTCATCTACTTGCCATGAAAAAGTTTTCAATTTAGTAAAGTAAAATACTCCAAAAAGTTTTCCCCTAACAAAGTATCTACCATGCATTTGCTAAAATTCTACAAGATTTCTTAAAAATAATGTGATAACAAAGATGATCTTGTTATACATAGGAGACATAAAGAGGCCATACTTGTCTCCAAAGTATTTTATATTGATAAAGAAGACAGATAGCACAGAGTGTAAATGAAAAAAAACTTTTACAAAGATGATTCCTCTCACCCTCAGTATATGGAATATGCACCTACTTATAGACAACACAAAATCCAGTAGACCTAAAAGATGAACAGCTCTCGTTGTAAGAGAACTACAATATCTAAACAGTAGCCCTGAGGGAAAACAAGGCTGGGAAATGAAGGTCAGCTTCCCAAAGTTGGAGGTAGATATGTTTTTCTGGAGTGGCCTTAGTGGAGGAGAGTGCTGTGAAGCTGGTATAAGTTTTTCAAATCAAAACTAATTTACTTGACAAATGCATATGCCCACCAAAAAGAGTGAATAACAGGCATGACAGTGTGATTGCCACTTGCAGGAAAGCACCATACTGTCATCAACAGCAAGTAATGTCTCACACGACAACCCCTTGAAGAGGTCTAGGTGACTTAAATGCTAAAATACTGGGCATGGCAGGGAGTTGGGAGGAATGGAGTCAAAAATCACAACAACTTATGACTGAAAGACTTGTGCATCTCATCACTTTGTCACCACTATTTCATTTACCTGAATGCAATAAAACTTGATGGAGACACCATCACAGCAAACAGTAGCATTTAACAGACTGTATCATTGTAAGGAGAAGATGCATACAGGATGTGAGAGTGACAAATGTGTTGTGTGGTACTGAGTAACGGAGTGATCAGACTTCTCTTTAAGCTAAATATTCACATTCTACAAAAGTGGTGATCACAAGACAAGATGACACCAGAAAACTATGTCAACAGATTAGAGCACTTCTCTGAGGAACGAACAGTTCATTGCATACTTAGAGGAAAAGCTGGGACAACACAAGCCTGGCAAAAGTGGAGCAGAAAAGATGCTGGTAGCTTTAGAGATTTGGTACACAGTGCTGCTTTTATTCATCTGGATCAGAATACCAGCAAACATCAAGACTAGTTTGACAAAAATGATAAGGAACTTTTAACCCATTCCCATTAATTCATACATGTAACCTTATTGCATTCCTGTACCTTATTGCATTCCTGTTAAACGCTCTTCTGTACTCCACCTTATTGCTTGTTTCCTTTACACCTTCCCCATTTCCCATTAATCTATATACACCTTGTCCCACTAGCATAACTCTACATATCCTTCTATACCCTATCTTATACTTTATCCCTTGCCTGTTAATCAACCTTATCCTACTGCCATGAATCTATAAACCCTTATATACTCCACCTTATCCTATTCCCTCCCCTCTTATTCTTTATAGATTTTGGAGGATGCTATACCCTTCATAGTATATAAAATACATATATTGTTCTCTATTTAACCCATTCCCAGTGTAATTAGATTTTTCATAACTTACAAGCCCTCCTCCCCCTCTAATGATTCTGTTGGTTTTTTCTCTGTACCTCATTTGTATAAAATAATTACTATTTTTGCTTTTTTTCTAGAGAGTTTTGCTTTTTAGATTCAGATCATACTCACCTCTGCCCCAATCTTTCTTTTGAGTTAACCAATTACTCATGTCAATCTTAAACATATGGTATACATCTCCATGTTAAAAAAAATATTGAGTTCCTGGAAATTCATGTTTGATACTGGCTCTTTTATATTTATTTTTTAAAAATCAAATTTGGGTTTGGTTAAAAAAAGTTCTGAAAATCTGCAAGTTTACTGAATAACTTTTTTTCATTCAATATTATGAATAATTTTGTGCATATTTCTGCCATCATGGGTAGTTCTTTTGATTACAAGTTTATATTGTGACTGCTGATAAATCCTGTAAAATTCTAATTGTAGTTCCAACAAATTTGAATTTTTTTTTTGTTATTTGTTTCTTGCAAAAATGGCAATAATAGTCCAGTGTTTTTTATTTTTTTTTTTTTTTTCCACAATGCCTATCTTTGAATTAGTTTTTGTGGATTTTTTCCTATTTCTACTTTCTCCTTGTGTTTCATCATTCCAAGACATTTTTCTTCATTTATGTCTTGCATTAGTATGTCAAGGTTCCTTTTCTGGTCACAGCTTTCAGGTAGTCCAATTATTCTTATATTCTCTCTTCTTGATCTGTTCTCCAGATCTGGTTTTTCCTTAAGATACTTTACATTCTCTTATATTTTTTCATTCTTTATATTTTGTTATGTTATATCTTCTTTTATAGCTTCACTGGTTTCCCCTTTTCCAATTCCAATTTTCAAAGAAATACTTTCCTCTTTAAGATTCTGCATCTCCTGACAGGAAAAGATAATGACGAATGTTGAAGGGGATGTGGGAAAACTGGGACACTGACACATTGTTGGTGGAACTGTGAATGGATCCAACCATTCTGGAGAGCAACTTGGAACTGTGCTCAAAAAGTTATCAAACTGTGCATACCCTGTGGCCCAGCAATGTTTCTATTGGGCCTATATCCTAAAGAGATCTTGGAGGAGGGAAAGGGACCCACATGTGCAAGAATGTTTGTGGCAGCCCTTTTTGTAGTGGCTAGAAACTGGAAACTGAATGGATGCCCATCAATTGGAGAGTGGCTGAATAAATTATGGTATATGAATGCCATGGAATATTATTGTTCTGTAAGAAACGACTGGCAGGATGATTTCAGAGAGGCCTGGAGAGATCTGCATGAACTGATGCTGAGTGAAATGAGCAGAACCAGGAGATCATTATACACGGCAAGAACAGTATTATATGACGATCAATTCTGATGGACATGGCTCTCTTCAACAATGAAATGTTTCAAACCACTTCCAATTGTTCATTGAAGAAAGCCACATACACCCAGAGAGAGGGATGTGAAATGTGGACCACAACATAACATTTTTATGCTCTCTATTGATGTTTGCTTGCATTGTGTTTCCTTTCTGTGATATTTTTTCTTGTAGATATGATTTTTCTTGCACAAAAATGATGTGTGGAAATATATATATACATATATTTGATTTGTCAAGTATTTTAACATAATTATCATGCAGTGGATATCCTGCCATCTAGGGGAGGGGTGGGGAATACGGAGGAAAATTTGTAACAGAAAGCTTTGTAAGGGTTAATTTTGAAGAATTACCCATACATATGTTTTGCAAATAAAAAGTTTTAATTAAAAAAAAATTAAAAGTTTTTCTATAAATTCCTTCTGGGAAGGAAGAAATTTAAATTATTTTTTTTTTGTTTTTATGTGTTTTTTTTTTTTTTTTTTTTTTTTTTTTTCTTTTTGTTTTTTTACTTCACTGTCCTCTTCTGAAGATGAACCCTGTTCTTTTCTATGCCCATGGTAAATTTCTATG
>JAJPUD010000137.1:70284-128998 GCA_023553655.1 Myrmecobius fasciatus
CACCCTCCTACAAGTGTCTACAACCAGCAGTAGCCCTACTCCACAGTTTCTGCATTCAACAGAGATGTGCTCATTCCTTCTTGCCGAGGGCCTCCTCAGCCATACAACTAGGCCTGACATAGTTAATCAATAGAGGTTCCTTCAGTTTTCTGGGACTCAGACCTCCAGTTTCCCACAATGTCCAGAAGGTGAAAGTTCCTGTGCTTTTGGTTGAGGCTCCAGACAAACCCAGCTGGTCCCAGATTTCTGTGGAACAAGCTGGAAGGACTTTGTACTTCACACCAGGTAAACTCCATCCTGAGGTCTTCTTTTATCTTCTAGGTTTGTCCCAAGTGAACTCCGGTCCTACTCCAAATCTTTTTTTGTTTTTCATTAGTTTATGTTCACTCAGAGGTGCAACTTTATTCTAATTATGGGGGAAATCTGGAGAGCTTGAAAATTTCTGGGTTATGCTGCTATCTTCTCAGAATTTTCTTACTGCCTTATTTCTTACCTTTAATCACTCAGTTGAACTCAGACCTGTTAAGGACATTAACTTAAGAAGGCCAACATCTTCCATTGAATCCAAGGCCAACTTCAATCTTCTGATCCATACCTGGCCACTAGACCCAGATGGCTCTAAGGGGAAAGTGAGGCATGTGACCTTGCCCAGCTCCCCCCCCCCCACTTAAATCCAATTCACTTGCATGTCATAGCATCATCTCCCTGATGTCATGGTTCCCGTAAAATATGAAGGACAAACAACAATAATAAAAACAATCCTGGTGATTTATAATAACTCTTATTTAAATCAGTCTAATAATTCCATTCTTATATTAAGTGTAAATGCTGGCACACTATCAAGGAGCACACTGATTGTGTCATAACTAGGAGAATGGTCATGTATGTGTAGCAACACAGGAAAGGGAGAAAGACTGTAGAGGATAGCAGAAAGGCAACTTGGGTAAGATTATCTGAATAGGAATATATTTAAATGTCAATATGATTGAAGTAACAGAAATTAGTGAGAAATGATTATTTCTCTTTTGTATTTAATAACTCATCACTGTATTGGAAGTTAGTTTTCCCCTTATCTTCTTCCTCATCCAGAAATCAATCAGAGTGGGAAATCTTTTTTAAAGATCTACCCAGGTCAAGATCTAATCAGAAAGTAAAAGAAAATATGAGTTTGGGCTAAAAGGAGGATTCTTGCTCATTGTTTACACTCTGACAGGTCTGATAAATCTCTTTGACTAAGATTTGGATGATCTAAGTCACATACCTCACAACTCTTACTATATATAATGTAGTCTAGCCTGTCATTGTAATATCCATTTTTTTCATTAATTGTTAAAAAATTAAAGAGTTGACTGCCACTCTTAAAAATACCTACTCTTCTAACAGCCAAATGATCATCCTTTTATTAATGAGCATGCTAGTCTTATTAATAAAATGATTAAGTTACCCAGAAAGTATGTCTTTTGAACTTTTTTAAATGCTACATCAGATTACTTAAGTGATATGGAAGGTAGAAGGACATGGAGATAATAAAAAAAATCCTTTCCATTTCTGTTACTCTTAATAGTTTTCAAAGTAACTTCATATATTTTATGATCAAATTCATTTAATACACTAAGGATGCTATGTAGGATGGAAATTATTTTACAGATGAGGAAACTAAGGCTTAGAAGGGTTAAAAGAGTTACCCAATATTATATGGATAAAAAACTTGCAAAACCATAAGTAAAACAAATTCCATTGGACACTCAGTCCACAGTTCTTTGTTTTACATCCTGTTACTTAGTTCCCTTATCACCTCATTAAAGTTACAATTTCCATGATCTTGTTTGACCATTCTTACAGACCTCTCATTTCAATTAAAAGAAAAGTTTTAGGTACTTAAGGCAAGTTCTTAGATGTAGCTGTTTTTATTTGTCTAAGATGTCAATTTCCTTTTAAATATGAAAATCCTTATTGAACAATGGAATCTAGTTACAGAAAAATACCAAATATTTTTTCAACATAGTTTGAAAACCAAATCTAAGTAGGAAATAAATAAGCTCATGAAAAGCAAACTATTATAGGAAAGTTCTTATCCCTTTTTGTGTCATGAAGCCCTCAGGCAATCTAAGATATTCAGACATCTCAAAATGGATTTTCAATAGAGACCTTAAAGTCAACATGTCCAAAAGAGATTTCCTTAGTTTTTTCCCTTTTAATCCCTTCTCCCCCAACCTTCTCTATTACTATCAAGGCAATATTATCTTCCCAGTCCCTCAGTCTTACAAGCTAGGTGTCATTTTGGAGTACTCAATATCTATCACCATCTCATCTCTAGTTTCTTGTCAAGGTATGCTTATTTCACTTTTGTAGCATCTTTCCAAGATGTCCCCTTCTCTTCTTTGACACTGCCTCCACTATAATGTAGACCCTCCTCAAATCACACCTTGAATATTGCAGTAACCTGCTGGTGGGTCTGCCTGCCTAAAGTCTCTTTTTATTCCAATATATCCACTATGTCACAGATTCAATTATGCAAATTCCAATCGCTACCCAGCACCTCCAGGAGCAAATAGATAACAAATGCTCTGTTTGCCATCCAAGCCCATCGTTATTTAGCTCTTCCTACTCTTCTTCCACCCTACTGCCCATGTACTCTTGGATCCAGTGACAATGGCCTTCTGGCTGTTCCACAAAGAACACACTCACTTTGATGAATTTTCTCTGGCTGTCTTTCATTTAGGGGATGTTTTTTCTGAACTCCATCTACAGACTTTCCTGCCTTCAAGTCTCAACTAATTTCCTAACTTTTATAGGGAATCTTTTACAACTCTTCTTAATTCTAGTACCTTTCCTTTGTTATTTCTTCTTGTTTAGTCTAAATATAGCTTGCTTTGTATATATTATGTTTACATGTTATTTCCCCCATTAGATTGTAAGTTCCTTGAGGACAGACACTGTCTTTTGCCCCTTTTTTTATATGCCAAGCACCTGAAACTTAGTAGGAATTTAATAATTATTTGTTGATCAATAGGCTGAAATGCTACATACTTAAAACTGTGCAGACCATGTTGATATGAGAACACAGAATTTAGAACTGGAAAGGTCCACAGATATATAGTATAAAAAATGGTACCAAAAATGTTGCTAATTGTAGAAAAATACAAAATTTTGTTGACAAGGTAAGAATTTGGACATATAAATTATGAAGAACAAAGAAGTATAAATTGATGAAGACATGAAACTATGATAGTGGTGAAGATTTCATTTAATCAGAGGGCACTGTTTCCTATCCTAATTTGGACAGTTTCTGTTTTATTTTTAGCAACTTACAACCTCTTTAGTGCTACTTTACTCACATGTAAAATCAAAGTGTTAGATTATAGGATCATTAAAGTCCTTTTTCAAATTTAAAACTGATTCTAAGTACTAAGCGGCATGGCTGTTCTATAAGCACTATAATGAGTAGAGATTATCAGGCTCTGAAAAATTCAAAGGCAGTTTCATAGAAAAAGAGATTGTTGAAGATTGGATGGGATTCAATTGGCAGAATACATGAAAGGTTTGCACAGAGAACTGGAAGAGTCAAGAGATAGGGATAAATAAAAATAGTGTAATACTGTGTTTGTAGATGTATTTGTATATGTCTGTATATTAACTGTGGAGTGAAAAAACAAAGGAGTGTAAGGGGAAAGATCATTTAGGGACACTACCTTTACTAGTGTGGAGTAATATCTATGTTGGGTAACAGAAGAATATAAAAATCATTAAATAGGCTGGGAACAAATTATGAAGGGTTCTGAGCATCAAGTTTAAGAAATCTGGACTTAATGGGCTGGCTATCAAGCAACTCTCAAGTTTTGCTAGATATTTCTTCAAGAAACATTTATTTAATTTAGTATAAAGAGTGGGTTTGATGAAAGTGGTTTTTATAAATTTTATTTGGCAGTTATGTGCAAAATGGATCTTATGTATTAGAAAACAGGAAATTTAACCCCCCAAAAAACAAACAAACAAACAAACAAACAAAACAAACTGGGTCAGTATTATATCCCTACTGATCATTTAGCTTAAATTATAAGTTCTTATAAAACTTCCTAGTTGAGAATTAGGAAAAAGTAGTATTTAAAGGTGAGCTCCCAAGACATATAGATAACATGAAAAAGAGGATTACCCCGAATATTTTGCCAATAAATAAAACTTCAGTCATTTATCATTTTATTAAATTAGAAGTTTTCAATTTAAATAGGTATCAAAAAATGGGCGTAATTATTATGTAACAATAAACAAATAAAACAAAATTACTTTAAAAAATTTGTTACAAATATTTTGTGAACAAATTTGAAATACTAATGAAAAAATATTCCATACTATTATAGATATGCAGTTACCAAGTTTTATTTTTATGCCAGATTGAAGAATATATTATCAATGGAATATCAGATATTAAATTTTAATGTATTTTTTAAAAGCCAACACCACACCAACATTTATATATGTTACATAGCTCTCTAGAAGGCAAATAATATTTCTATTTAAATTTCTTGGAATAGCACTTAACATTGACCTTTATGTAAACAGGTACTGAAGAAAGGGTATTTTCAAAATGAATCTAAGGATATATAAATTCATCTGAAGGAGTTACTTTACTCTTTAGATATTTAAAGTATTGTCCTGAATCTTTAAAGAGATTCTTATAAAAGTATAAGATATTAGTTATGAAAAATACAGTGGTCATTAATATGCTTTCATTGAAAAGCAAGAAAACTTAAGATATAATCTTTTTTGAAAAACTTTGAAGTGGGATTTTAAAAGAAAGCAATCTAATTTAAAACTTATGAAAGTAAATGAGACTTTGTGGAATTTCTAGAGCAGAGTCAAGATGGCAGGGTGAAACCAGGAAGCTGCTCCAGCTTTCCCAGTTTCCCTCAAAAACCACAAGCATCTGGACAAAGTGAGATGGAATGAAACCACTCTCCAGCTCAAGATAGATTGGAAGGACTTCAAGAAAGATCAGTCCCACAAGGGTGAAAAAAATGTTCTGTTCAGTTCACACAATGTCCAGGAAGGCCAAGTGTCCAGAAGGCTTAGTCCCAGCAGGCCAGCAACTGAGATCCTCAATTTCAATTCAGTGGCAGAGCAGACAAGAGGGACAGCATTCAGTCCCAGTGCAAAAGGGAAATTGCCAGCCCAGGAAACCAGGTTGTTGCCTGGTGAGAGCAAGTAGGGCTAACTCATGTTGTGAGCAAGACACTAAGTACAAGGGGCCCCTATACTCAAAGCCAAGGATCAAAGTAGCACAAGAAACTTGGGGCAGCACTCCCTATACCTCATGTGCAGAGATTGGCCTTAAAAAGTCACAAAATAGGAAAAAAGAAAGAAAGAAAATTAGTAAGAAACAGAAAAGAACCTTAACCATAGAAAGCTTCTATAGGGACAGAGAAGACCAAAATACCAATTCAGAAAAGGGCATAATATCAATCTGGGAAATCTCCAAGGGCAAGCTCAAAGAGGTTTCTTGGAAGTGCTCACAAATGATTGATTTTAAAGGCAAATAAGAAAGGCAGAAGAAAAATTGGGAAAAGAAACTAGAGGTATCAACAGTTTGGAAAAAAGAATGACAAGAATTGGCTGAAGAAAATAATTTCTTAAAAAATTGCAATTGGCCAAATGCATAAAAAAAAAAAAAATCCACTGAAGAAAACCAAATAAAAAACTAACGAAAGAAAATCATATGTTAAAAACTAAAAGGTGGCAAATGAAAGCTAAAAACTATATGAAACATGAAGAATCAATCAAACAAAATAAAAAGAATGAAAAAAAGGAAGAAAATATAAACTATAACCCCGACACCTCTTCTAGATGGCAGGAAGTCTACTGCATGTTAATTATGTTAAAATACTTGATAAATGGAATATGTGTATACATATTTTTACAGTTATCTTGCTGTACAAGAAAAATTGGATCTACAAGAAAAAAAAATCTGAGAAGGGAAAAATAATGCAAGCAAACATCAATAGAGAGCATGAAAATGTTATGCTGTGGTCTACATTCATATTCCTCTCTGTGGGTGTACATGGCTTTCTTCATCACTGAACAACTGGAACTGGTTTGAAACATCTCATTGTTGAAAAAGAACCATGTCCTTCAGAATTGATCATCATATAGTCTTGTTGTTGCTATGTACAATGATCTCCTGGTTCTGCTCATTTCACTCAATATCACTTCATGCAAGTCTCTCCAGGCTCTCTGAAATCACTGGATAGCGTTCTTTAAGAGATCAACAAGGAAAACTACTCTGATATTCCAAAAACAGAAGGGGAATGATCAATGAAAGAATTGAAAGAGTCCATTAATCACCTCTGAAAAGAGATCACAGAAGGAAAACCCAAAGAAACATTGTTGCAAAACAACAGAACAATGACCTCAAGGAAAAAACTGTAAGCTGCCAGAAAAAAAAAAAAAAAAAAACAAACAATTCAAGTTTTGAGGAGCCAGAGTCAGGATTACCCAGAATCTGGCAGCTTCTACAATAAAGGATTTTAGGGCGTGGAATACCATATTCCAAAAGGCACAGGACCTAGGGTTACAACCAAGAATCAACTACTGAGAAAGACTGAGCATCATCTTTCAAGGGAGGAGATAGATTTTCAATGAAACAAGAGACTTTCAATCATTTCTATTGAAAAGACCAGAACTAAAAGAAATTTTGATCTTTAAAGACAGGACTCAAGAGAAGCACTGAAAGGAAAACAGAAAAGGTTAAAGGTTAAAATATTTACATTTGTAACTCTTGAGAACTGTATCTTTTATTACGGCAGTCAGGAGGGGCATATGTAGACAAAAGGTGTGGGTATAAATTGACTCTAATGTGATGATACTGAAGAAAAAGACGTTAAGAGGTGAATAAAGGATTATATTGGGAGATGAGGAAAAGAGAGGTAAAATGGGATAAATTAGATCCCATGAAGAGACATAAAAGACCTATAACAATGGAAGGGAGGTAATTGATGCTAAGTGAAATGAGCAGAACCAAGAAAATAACTATACACAGCAACAGCAAGAGTATGTGATGATGAATTCAGATGAATGTGGCTCTTCTCAATGGCGAAGTTATTCAGGCCAATCTGTATCCAGAAAGTAGACTGTGGGGACTGAGTATGGATCACAACATAGTATTTTCACTTTGTTGTTGTTGTTTGCTTGCATTTTGTTTTCTTTCTCATTTTTTCCCTTTTTAATCTGATTTTTTTTTATGTAGCATGATAATTGTAGAAATATGTATAGAACAATTGCACATGTTTATCATATATTTGATTATGTGCAGTCTAGTGTGGGAAGAAAAAAAATTCAGAACACCAGATTTTGCAGGGGTAAATGATGAAAACTATGCATATGTTTTAAAAATAAGAAGCTTTATAATAAAATAAAAATAATATTTTCTTAAAAAAAAAGAAAGAAGGGAGGTGGATTAGCACTGTTTGAAGCTTAATCTAATCAGTTTTGGCTCAAGGAGGGAATAACATATTCACTTAGTTGAGTATATAAGTTTATCTCACCCTATAAGGAAGTAGGAGGAGCAGGAGAAAGGGAAAGGAAAAGGGAGGGACTGGATAGAAGGGAGGACAGAAATACTAGGAGAAAAGAATTAGAGAAAAAAAAGAGGGGTGATAGAAAGATAGCAGGTAGAGGGCAGAGTAGGTTAAAAACCTACTAAGGAGGGACAGGATAGAAAGAGAGAACAAAAGTGAATACAGGGGAGAAAATAGGATGGGTGAAAATACATAGCTGATAATCATAACTGTGAAGGTGAATGGGATAAACTCTTCCATAAAGTATAAGCTGATAGTTGAGTGGATTAAAAACTAGAACCCTACATATATTGTCTACAAGAACAATATGTGAACAGAGAGATACATATAGAGTAAGGGTACAAAGTTGGAGAAGAATTTATTATGCTTCAGCCAAAGCAAAAAAAGCAGGGGTAGCAATTCTAATCACAGATAAAGCAAAAGAAAAAGTAAAAGTTTACCTTACAATGATAAGAAGCACTCATTTGAAACCATCAGCAAGCATCTTCTGTAATGGGGAGAAGCTAGATGCATTCTTAATAAGACCAGGGGTTAAAGAAGAATACTATCACTCTAGAAATGACATGATAGTATACTTAGAGAAACAATAACAGCTTTAGCAAAGTTGCAGGATATAAAATACATCCACACAAATTATCAGCATTTCTATTTGTTAGTAACAAAGGTCAGCAGCAAAAGATAAAAGGGAAATTCCATTTAAAATAACTGTATATTCAAAACAAAATATCTGGGTATCTACCTGACAAGACAACCCAAGAACTACATGAATACAATTACAAACTACTTCTCACACAAAGTTAGATCTAAACAATTGCAAAGATATCAGTTGCTCATAGATGGCCCAAGCTAATATAATAAAAATGACAATTCTACATTAGTTGGTCTTCTTGTTCAGTGACATACCAATCAAAATACCAAGTTATTTTATAGAGGTAGAAAAAATAACAACAAAATTTATCTGGAAGAACACAGGGTCAAGAATATCAAGAGAATTAATGAAAAAATTACACATGATGGTAGCCTAGCAGTACCAGACCTAAAGGCAGGAGTCATCAAAATCATATGGTAATGGGTAATGGGTAAGAAAAAGAGTGGTGGATTGGTGGAATGAATTAGATACAAATCTCACAATAATCAATGAGTATGGTAATCTAATATTTGATAAACCCCCAAACTCCAGCTTCTGGAATAAGAACTCACTATTTTTGTGAATGATAGTAGTGATAATTGGTATCCTGGTCTTATTGAGAATGCACCTAGCTCTCCCCATTACAAAAATTTAATTGCTGGGAAAAACTTGAAAAATAACATGTCAGGAGGCTCAGACCTACATCTCACACCTCATACAAAAATAAGGTCAAAATGGGTACATAATTTAGGTACAAAGGATGATACTATAAACAAATTAGGAGAGCAAGAGATAATTTACCTATGAGATTGTCAGAGAAGGAAGGAATTTATGACCAAAGAAGAACTAGAGAACATTATGAAATGCAAAATGGACAATTTTGATTACATTAAATTTTTTTTTACACAAACAAAACTAACAGAAACAAGATTAAAAGAGAAATACAAAGCTGGGAGAAAAATTTTTACAGCCAGTGTTTCTGATAAAAGCCTAATTTCTAAAATATATGATGAACTGAGTCAAATGTATAAGAATACAAATCATTCCCCAAATGATAAATGGTCAAAGGATACGAACAGACAATTGTCAGATGAAGAAATTAAAATCATCTATAATCACCTGAAAAAAATGCTCTAAATCACCACTGATTTGAGAAAGGCAAATTAATACAACTCTGAGGAACCACCTCACACCTTGCAGATTGGCTAAGATGACAGGAAAAGATACTGATAAATGTTAGAGGGGATGTTATAAAACTGGGACACTAATGCATAATAACACATAATTCACAACTGATGAAGTTGTGAAATGATCCAACCATTATGGAGAGCAATTTGGAACTATGCCGAAAAAGTTATAAAATTGTGCATAGTCTTTGATCCAGTATGGCCAATCCTGGGTCTGTATGTGAAAGAAATTATCATAAAGGAGGGAAAAGGACCCACGTGTTTAAAAATGTTTGGAGGACCTCTTTTTTAGTGGCAAAGAATTGGAAAATGTGTGGATACCCATCAGTTGGGAAATGGCTAATAAGTTATTATATATGAAGATAATGGAATATTATTGTTCTATTAAAAAATTATTAGCATGCTGATTTTAGAAAGGCCTGGAAAGAGTTACACGAACTGATACTGAGTGAAACAAACAGAAGCAGGAATATAATGTATACAATAACAGTAAGAATGTGCGATGATCAATTATGAAAGACTTGGTTCTTCTCACTGGTTCAGTGATCCAAGGCAATCCCAATAAAATTTGGATAGAAAAACGCCATCTGCAGCCAGAGAGAGAACTATGGAGACTGAATGTAAACCAATACATGCTATGTACACTTTTTTTCCCCTCTATTATTTTTTTCTCATGGTTTTTCCTTTTGTTCTGATTTTTCTTTCCCTACATAAATCATATGGAAATATGAAACAAACACACACAAAAAATGAGTATACATGTGTAACAAAAAAAATGTATCTAGGGAAAATAAAAATACAAAAAAATTTTTTAAAAATGAGACTTTGTGAAAAATGTGCACCAGAATCAAGTCAGTATGGACCTCAAAAGAAAGTTAAATAAGTTTATTACCTAATTCCAGCAAATGTATTTAGTATCACCACGTGATATAAAAATTGAAAATTAAGTCTTAATTTTCAACTTAAATGAGTAAGGTTATAAATTATAAAGAAATTTTATAAAAGCAACAAAAAAATTAAATCAACAATATTTATTATAATTGGTCTCCATATTGTTTAACATTGACAAAGTTGTGTTAAGTATTGAAAATGTTTATGATTTACCTGATTTGAATTTTTTGTGATTTCATTTTTGGAAATAAAGCACATTTCAATATTATTTTACTTTTACAAGAAGGCTCAAGAAAACTAAATTTAAAGAATGTTAATCATGGGAAGAACAACATATAGGCCACTGAACAATTTACAAAACAAGTTGGAAAACAGTGTCCCTGAGTATATCACTGGCTGGAAAATACCCACCTTTTTTTTTTTTTTTTTTTTAAATAACTCAGCCCCTCAGGAGAGACATATCATATACAATAGGTATTTACAACTCAGGTAAGATATTAACACAGCTAAGAAATTTGGTTGCTAAATCTCTTTTAGAAATGAACACAGTTATTAAAAAAAAAAGGGGGGGGGATTTCTAAAATACCAAAGAATTCAACTAAATGCAAGATTGTTACACAAGAAAATGAAATGGTTGACCAGATTACTGAATTGGGGGGGGGAGAACCTCAAAGTAACTTAAATGCTGGTCAGTTGGACATGGGGAATATGCTTCAGGTTTCACATCTAATCATTATATTTTGGGAAATATGCTAAATCTTTAAAAACTTAAAAAAAACTAACCAAATAATTTTCTGGAAATAAACAGGATTAAGAGAACAAGAAGAAACTCCAAATTCAACTTACCCAGGCACATTATCTTCAGACTTCAAAACTGATGACAAAAATCTTTCAAGCTGCTAAAAATAGAAAAGACATAATTACTTAACCAAGAAGCAATAAAAGTGTATCAAAAAAATCTTTTTAACAAAAAGCAAAAATGACTAGATATTTTTAAAAGTTTTATTCACACTCTTATTATATATGTAGTTTCTAATATATTCTTAATTTCTAAGTAAAGCTAAGAATTCTTTTTAAAAACAAAAACATGCATGTAAAAACCCAGAATTATGAATAGTATATAGATCAAGCTAAATAATGTTAAAAAAAATCTTATTTGAAGTATCATAAGAAACTTATGAACTTAACTGAAGTTTTAAATAGTGATTATTTAGCTGCTTTAATAGCAGAGATTTTTTCCATAAGATGATACTGAGTAATTCATCTTATATTAGTTAAATTATTGATTTATATAGTTGATTTAGAAGAATAACAAATATGGCAACAGAGAGACACATTAAAAAAATGAAAAAGTAAGAAGGGCTTTACAATTATGTGTAAGTTAAAAAGGTAGGTGAGTATGGAGAAAAGCCATTATTAGCACTACTCTTTCATAAGAGAGGAAAACATGAGTTTTTATATGTATTTGAATCAAAATTTTAAATGTAGTACTTTTTTTTCCTCATGTTTTTTTAATTTTTGGTTTAGGACTAGAAATAATTTTTAAAATCAATTTTTAAAACATGTTGTCTGCAGAAAATTAATGCTAAAACAGTATAGATTTAAATGGAAATAAAGGAATAAGTATTATGGTAATTCACATTAGATCAAAAAACATAAAAGTACAATAAAAATATCTGACAAAATGAAATGCAAACTAGGTAGCTAGAGAGATTTAAAAAAAATCACAATAATTAAAAGCACCACAAAAAAGGGGATACCATCAATTTTGAACATTTAAAAAAATCAAATCCAGGCTTTTCATTTCATTATGTGGGGGAGACTGCCACATGGAAACTTTTCCCATCCCTACGCAGCAGCTACATGATACCATTCTAGACAGGATTTCAGGGACTTGAGTGGTTAAGTAAGATTTGCCCTCAGTCAAAAAGTTAGTTTGCATTTAGAGCAAAGACTCGAAGCCCTATTCAACCTAAGTTGATTTCAAGAGAAACAAGCCCTTTTTCCACAACCCCACTTTATTTTTCTTTTAAAATATATGTTACAAATAGCATAAGAATAAAATTAATAAAGAAGAAACATAACTTTGAAGAATTACAAGAAAATCAGTAATAATCTGGGAATTTCAAATCACAAGTGGAACATAATGAACTAAGAAAAAAATATAAGAAGTAGTATATTTGAACAGGATGAACTGGATTTAATGGATACATGGAGTCTACTTAATTAAAAAAAAATGACCACATAATAACTCCCTCCATGCCCCAACAAACATGGAATATTCACTAAAAATGATCACCCTCCAGGCCATAGCAAAGTCTTAGGAAAATGAATTGAAGTAGAAATTTTAAATACTACATGTATGATATTTTCAGGATATGCAACTAAAAATAGATATTGATAGGATAAAAAATTCAGTGGAAATAAAAAATATTTTTTTGGATGAAGGAAGAAAATACTTAAATGTAGCAGATTATATATGAGATAAAACAAACATGAATATAACATATTAATGGAATATAGCTAAAACTGTTATAAACAAATTTATACTACTACTATTACTAACAGTTAGAAAGAATAACAATTATCAGAGACTACTTTTACATAGCTTAATGGTAACATATTTTAGAATTTAAATGACGTATCTATAAGTATGTGAATGTACATCTAGAAGGTGATAAACATAACTGACAAATCTAATTTTTATAAGGAAAAGGGAAATAAGTGGTTGGTTAACAAATGATGTTCTAGTATCAAAAAAGTAGAAGGACATGAGCTTCAATAAACATGGGGATAAGGCTGGGAGGGTTGTTATGATTTTAAAGATAAGGAAATTAATTCACAGATTAAAAGGTCTTGTCCAAAATTACACAGGTGAAAATTAACTGAAGACTTTCAAGACTTAAAGGGAAAAAAAGAATATTTTACGTTAGGAAAAATCAGGAAAGGATGGTATATTTCTATTTATGAATTAAGTGTGGTTTTATGACTAAAAGATGGCAAATGTAAGGCTTAAAAAGGTAACTGTAGGTTAGTATCAGTAATGAACATTTTTTTGAGAAAAATCATTCAATAAAATGTTGGTGAACAGGATATAGCAACATCTTTAAAAATTATTCATTCTGACTAATTGGAATTTACATCAGGAATGCAAAATGCTTTACTAAAAATGCTTTACAACACAAACATTTAAGTAAGAAAAATAATAAGGTCATCAGTAAAATTTAATATTTAATTATGCTAAAACAGTAATCTATTAATTTAATCTTAATATATTAAAAATTACCTATTAATATAATCAAGAAACAGTAGAGACAATTTCACTAAAAGTAGGTAAAAAGAATGGTACGTAATTTTAGTGGATGAAGATTATAAAGTTTAAAATAGCAGAAACAAAGTTATAAACTGAAAGAACACAAAGACTATAAAACTGACAAAACATTAGCAAATTTAATTAAAAAAAAAAGAAAATAAAAATCAATGAAATTACATATGAAAAAAGAGAACTCAAAACATACACAAGAGAAACTAGGAATACCAGGGAAAATTACACAACCAGGAATTATAATCTAATAAATTAGATATTATAAGAGAGAATTATTACCTACACATGTAACTTACTAAATCTAACACAACACAAAAATAACAATTACAGATCATATTTATCACTGAACATTGGGGCCTGCAGTAGCTTAAGGAACTATTAAAAAGATGTTTCAAAGGAAGAAGTCTGAATATGGGTCGGGGTGAAAGGTACAAAAGGACACTGAATAAAACAATTCCTTAATACTTAGAAGTGAATGACTTGAAGGTAATGACTCCATGAGACACCGAGACACAATACAACCAAGTTAAAAGAATGAAAAAATAAAAGAGAATGTTAAATATCTCGTGACATCTATGGAAGTGGATTAAATCACCAATGAGGTGGTATACAGTAAAGGAGAGGACAAAAGGACCCAAGATATGTTCTTGAACAACAAGGTTAGAGGACTATGCCAAAGACAAAGGAAAAATCCTTTAGGAGGAGAGCCCGGAGAAAGCAAAGATACAGAGAGGAAACAAAATATTAAAGAAAAGAGGGAGACAGACAAAAGTCAAAGGTTGCAGATGAGAGGGAGCGACTTTTAAGATAATGTTGGTAACTTAGGGAAGTGGTTCCAAATGAATGATGAAGTCAGAAGTCACACTACTATTTAGAACAGAGGAAATAGATATAGAGATTTTCGACAGCTTTCTCAATAAATTTACTAACAAAAAGAGAGGGGAATAAATACTAGCAGGGATGGTCTGATTAAGTAAGGGATTTTTTAAAGATATAGGGAAAATGGGGATGTTGGTAGGCAGCAGAAAAGCAGTCAGTAGTTAGTGATTGAAGATTAGTTTTCACAAAATAATAATGAAAACAATGAACAAGTATTGCAAAAAGATATCAACATATTAAAATGTATTAGTATTTTCTAGTATAAAAAGATCAAGAAAATCTATTTGGGGAGCTCTCTAGTTGGGAAATTAGTGCAGGTCGTGACTTAACTACTCAGAGAAGGGCATGATTTGCTTAGCAACACCACTGATTGTCATGGTCAAGATTTGAAAGTGGTCTTCCTGGACAGCAGTATACCTTTCTATCCATTACATGACTTTGCCTTATAGAGATCAACATTGATTTAATAATAATCATTAGTATTCTTACTATTTTGTAGGTATATCTAGTTCTAACATTTACCTCAACCATTTTTTTTCAATTGCAAACAAAAAGAAAAAAAAAGAAATGATGTAGATTTAAGTAGTAAATAAGAAACAAAACAACAACAAAAAACCTTATTGCACCAAATAAGCAAAGGGCAATTATATTATTCAGGAAAAAGAAAGGCCTTATATAGAAACAATTATGAAAGTATACTACTAAAATAAAGATCTAAATAATTGTAAAAGAATTCAGTGTTTTGAATTAGATACTTGAATTTAGACAATTAGAATATAGCAATGCAGCAATATTCCCTAGACAATGTACTAAAGAGCAGAAAAGCCAATAAAATGCCACTTTTTTTTTAAATTTTTATTTTATTTGCATAACATATGTGTGGGTAATTCTTCAACAATAACCCTTACATAGCTTTCCGTTACAAATTTTTCCCCCCAACTCCCCACCCCTCCCCTAGATGGCAGGATATCCACTACATGTTAATTATGTTAAAATATTGGCAAATCGAATATATGTATACATATTTCCAAACTTATCATTGGTGTGCAAGAAAAATCTTATCTACACAAACGATATATCAGATAAAGGAAACACAATGTAAGCAAACATCAATCAAGGAGTATGAGAATGTTATGTTGTGGTCCACATTTCGCATCCCTCTCTCTGGGTGTATATGGCTTTCTTCAGTGAACAATTGGAGGTGGTTTGAAACATTTCATTGTTGAAGAGAGCCATGTCCATCAGAATTGATCGTCATATAGTACTGTTGTTGCCGTGTATAATGATCTCCTGGTTCTGCTCATTTCACTCAGCATCAGTTCATGTAAGTCTCTCCAGGCCTCTCTGAAATCATCTTGCTGGTCATTTCTTACAGAACAATAATATTCCATAACATTCATATACCATAATTTATTCAGCCATTCTCCAATTGAAGGGCATCTATTCAATTTCCAGTTTCTAGCCACTACAAAAAGGGCTGCCACAAACATTCTTGCACATGTGGGGCCTTTTCCTTCCTTTATGATTTCTTTGGGATATAAGCCCAATAGAAATGCTGCTGGGTCAAAGGGTATGCACAGTTTGATAACTTTTTGAGCATAGCTCCAAATTGTTCTCCAGAATGGCTGTATCCGTTCACAGCTCCACCAACAATGCATCAGTGTCCCAGCCCTCCCACAACCCCTCCAACATTCATCATTAACTTTTCCTGTCATTTTAGCCAATCTGACAGGTGTGAAGTGGTATCTCAGGGTTGTCTTGATTTGCATTTCTCTGATCAATAGTGATTTCAAGCACCTTTTCATATGACTATAAATAGTTTTAATTTCATCCTCTGAAAATTGTCTGTTCATATCCTTTGACCATTTATTGATTGGAGAATGGCTTGAATTTTTATAAATATGAGACAATTCTCTATATATTTTAGAGATGAGACCTTTATCAGAACCCTTAAATGTAAAGATGATTTCCCAATTTATTGCTTCCCTCCTAATCTTGTCTGCATTGATTTTGTTTGTACAAAAACTTTTTAACTTAATATAGTCAAAGTTATCTATCTGGTTTTCAATTAAAAGTTCCAGTTCTTCTTTGGACATAAATTTATTCCATCTCCACAGGTCTGAGAGGTAAACTATATTATGTTCCTCTAATTTGTTTACAAAATCACTCTTTATATCCAGATCATGAACCCATTTAGATCTTATCTTGGTATGTGGTGTTAGATGTGGGTCAAGCCCTAATTTCTTCCACACTAGTTTCCAGTTTTCCCAGCAGTTTTTGTCAAATAGTGAATACTTATCCCAAAAGCTGGGGTCTTTGGGTTTATCAAAAACCAAATTGCTGTAGTTATTGCCTAGTTTGTCTTGTGATTCTATCCTATTCCACTGATCGACTACTCTATTTCTTAGCCAGTACCAAATGGTTTTGATGACCGCTGCTTTATAATATAGTTTTAGATCTGGTACAGCAAGTCCACCATCTTCAGCCTTTTTTTTTCATTAATCCCCTTGAAATTCTAGACCTTTTGTTTTTCCAAATGAACTTTGCTACTATTTTTTCTAGGTCTGTAAGATAATTTCTTGGGAGTTTGATTGGTATGGCACTAAATAAGTAAATTAGTTTGGGTAGTATTGTCATTTTTATTATATTCGCTCGTCCTACCCATGAGCATTTTAAGTTTTTCCAATTGACTAGGTCTGATTTGATTTGTGTGGAAAGTGTTTTGTAATTTAGTTCATATAGTTCCTGACTATCCCTTGGCAGATAAATTCCCAAATATAAAATGCCACTTTTAACAGATACAATTTTAATAAAGTTTTGTGGAATCCCCTCTATTCCCGATACTTTTTGTCAAGGTGGACAGGCTTGCATATATGAGCTAATCTTTGCAAGGTTACATGTGAACAGACAGGTCATAGTGGAGAATTAAAACAAATTTTTTTTTTCTCCATGGGAGAAAAAATTGTAAATTATTACAATATGTTTGTCAAGAAACCCCAATGGACAACATCACAATGTTAAAATAGATGCTTCAGGTTGGAAGGTGTTCAATAGACTACTGGGGAAGATTAGAGGACAATTACAATTAGCTCTAGTACTAACAAAGCACCTGAACCAAAGCTGAAAGGAAATTGAACTACTGATGCATATGGAGATGAAAGGAAAGTGTGATGCTGTAAAGATCACTATCACACAGGAACCTGGAATTTAAGATCTATGAACCAAGGTAAACTGGATGTGATCAAGTAGGAGATAGAAAGATTAAACATTGATATCTCAGGTGTCATTCAAGTTAAATGTTAGGTATGGGTGGATTTAATTCAGGGAATATCTACTTATAATTCTGTGGTTAAGAATCCCTTGAAAGAAATGGAATAGCCTTCGAAGTCAATAAAACAGTGAAAATAGCACCGCTGATGTATAATTTCAAAAATGACAGAATGATATCTGCTTGAATACAATGTAAATCATTCAATATCACAGTAATGTAAGCTGATTCTCGAACCACTGATACCAAAATGCCAAAAATGACCAGTTCCATGAAGCCCACAATGAAAACAAATAGAAATGATGCCAAGAAAAAATTATCACATTCATCACATGAGATTAGAAAGTAAAATAGAAAATCAAAAGATAAATGCTCTAATAGGCAAGATTGCTCTTAGAACCCCCCCCCCAAAAAAAAATGACACAGGACCGAAACCAATGGAGTTTTGTCAAGATAACTTGGCCATAGAAAAAACTTTTTCAACAACCCAAAAAGTGATTGTACATGGACAGCACCTGATGGTTAACACAGAAATTACACTAATTATATACTTTGTAGCTAAAGGCGGAAAGGTTCTATACAAGCAGTTGAAGCAAGATCTGGAGCTGACTATGGATTAAATTATGAGTTTTTTGTAGCATCCCTTATGCTTATGAAGGGGAAATAGTAAATATATTTAAGGGATTAGATCTGGTAGACATAGTGTCTGAAGAATTATGGACAAAGGTTCACAATATTTTATAGGAGGCATAAAAAAAACCCAAAAACAAAAAACATCCCAAAGAAAAAGAAAAGCAAAAAAGCAGAATGACTGTCTGATAAGACTTTACAAATAAATGGAAGTGAAAGGTAAATGGAAAAGCAAAATTTATATCCCAGTGAATGCAAAATCCAAGGGAATGGCAAACAGAGATAAGATTATCTTAAATGAGCAATACAAAAAAATAATAATAGAATAGGAAAGATAGATTTCCAAGAAAATTAGATATTGGGGAACATTTTGTTGTAAAGTGGACATGATTAAAAACCCCAAATGGTATAGACTTAACAGAAGCAGAAGACAAAAAAAAGAGGTAGAAGAATATATATAAAACTATATAAGAAAGATCTTAACATCATCAATAACCTGTGAGAACATGATAACTGTTAGAGTCCAACATGATAGAGAATGAAATCAAGTGAGTCTTAGGAAACATTGCTAACAAAAAAAAAAAAATAGTGGAGGTAATTGAATTGCAAATCAAAATCCTAAAAGACTATTCTTTTAAAGTATATCACTCAATAAGTCAGCAAATTTAGAAAACTCAATGGCAGTCACTGGACTGAAAAATAATTGCTTTCTGTTTCAATCTTAAGAAAGAGCAATACCAATTAATATTCAAATAACTGAGCAACTGAACTCATTTCACATGCTACCAAAGCTATGTTTAAGTTTCTGCTAGCTGAGTTTTAGGAATATATGAGTTGAGTTAGGAATTACCAGGCTGGTTTTTGAATAGGCAGAGAAACTAGAAACCAAATTGTCAACATTTGTTAGATTATGGAGGAAGCAAGGGAGTTTCAGAAAAACATCTACTTTTACTTCACTGACTACAGTAAAGCTTTTGAATGTGAATCACCACAGAATGTGACAAATCCTCAGACATGAGAATACAAGATAATTTTACTCATCTCCTGAAGAACCTGTATGTGGGCCAAGAAGTAAGTTAGAATCAAACAACTGATTGGGTTTAAGCCTGGAAAAGTAGTAGAGCATGGTTGTATATTGTCACTTTATGTATTCAACTTACATGTAGAGTAGTACATTGTATAAAATTCTAGGCTGATGAATAAAAAGCTGGAATTCAGGTAGCCCAGGAAAAATATCAACAATTTCAAATACGCAGATAATAGCACTCTGATGGCAGAATGTCAACTGGAATTGAGAAGTCTTTTGATTAAAAAACAAAGAGGAAGGTGAAAAAGCTGACTTGAAGCTTAATATAAACAACAACAAAAAACAAAACAAAAAACTAAGGTCGTGGCGACTGGTCTGGTGTCAGATTTTATATTCTTGGGATCAAAGATAATGATTGCAGTCATGACAGTAAAAGATGCTTGCTCCTTGAAAGCAAAGTCATAAAGTCATACAGCATACTAAAATGCAGAGATATTGTTTTGCAAACAAAAGTCCAAATTGTCAAAGCTATGGTTTTTCCAGTAGCAATATACAGTTATGAGAGTTGATGTATAAAGAAAGCTGAATGCTGCAGAACTGACACTTTTGAAATGTCGGGCTTGAGAAGACTTTTGAGAGTTCTTTGGACAGCAAGATCATCAAATCAGTCAATACTTAAAGAAATTATTTCAAACTAGATACCACAGATGATGCTTAAATGTTTTGGTCACATAATGAGAAGATGGCACTCATTAAAAGTGACCCTGATGTTGGGAAAGATTTGAAGGTAAAATGAAAAGGTGAATGCAGAAGAGAAGGGTACCACCATGGAAACAACGAACATGAAACCTGGACAGGTTTTGAGAGGTGGTAGAACAAAGAAAGGTCTGATATATAGTCCATAGGACCACGAAGAACAACCCAAACCATGGAAAAACAAATAGGAAAAATTGTGAAGGGACAGGCTTTAAAAAAGTTGATTTGTTTCAGAATCATTGCATCAACCCATAATTACATCAATAATGCATTAGCGTACCCATCTATCTATAATTTCTTCCACATTGATTATTTCTACCTTTTCTTACTTCAGCAAATGTGGTGACTGTGAGATCAAAGTTCAGAGTAGTTTTGGTTTGTATTTATGTATAAGTGATCTGAGCATTCATTTATAGGGTTGTTAATATTTTACCATTGTTCTGCAAATGTCTGTTCATATCATTTACTCACTTGTAGCTTTGGAGCTTATATTATTTCTATCAGTTGTCTATATACTGTAGATACCAAAACCTTCAATTTGATACATAGATTTTTTTTTTTTACTGTTTTGACTGCTATGTGGTTTTCTTGTACTCTATGAATTGATTACATTTTTGCTACATTAAGTTTTGTTCTTTAAGGTTAGAGGACCTCAGAAGTCTTTTAGTTCTAAGAAGGAACAAAATAATTACAGGGAGATATGTAAAGATTTATAAAAACTGATGCAAAGTAAAACAGTCAGAGACAGGTAAATAATATACACAATAAAAGCAGCAATGTAAAAAAAAAAAAAAAACCCAAAAAGCACCACAAACAGTTCAAGATGAACATTCCAAAATTATAAAGAACAAATTTAGACTGAAAGGAGTTATGAGAAGACATATTTTCTGATTTCTTTTGGGAGTGTAGGTCCAGGAATGTATAACACTGCATATATAATGCTAGCTATCTTGGATACAGTAATTGGTTTGATGAATTTTTCACTTCTTTTTTCTTTCTTAAAAAACCCCCCAAAACATTATTTGTTGAATGGCTCCCTCAAGTACTCACAAATCTCTTCCAGGAGGCTCTCAAAAGGCTTGGGTATATTCAATCAGTCATGGAATCAGTAAACAGGAACTTTTAAAAGACTACACTATCCACACAGAATGTCTTCAAGACTCTCCTGGAAATCCTAAACCACAGTGGTGAATAATATAGAAATCATGTGTTATTTCCATATTTTATACCTCACCTAATATTTATTATTAGAGATTCACTGAACCTCTATTTAAGCCTTCAGTTAAAATGTAGGATTACCTGATATCACATTTACCAAAGAATTTTTCTTAGAAGAACAAAGGGCTTGTATTAATAACAATTATCATTTATACTACTGAAATAAAGACCTAAGTAATTGGAAAGGGATTCAATGTATCAAATAACATTAATATAATCAATATACCAATGACGCAATGACCTATTACAGGGAGACAACTAACATAAAAGATTCCCTAAATTACTTGTTTCATTGAACAGATTTTTTTTTCCCCTTTCTGGTAATCAATTAATGATGAAAATAATGGTTTTTGTTCTCACTAGTTAATGTGAGATTATGACATTTTTTATTATTGAATATTGTTTGTGAAGTTCTGTTATTCCACTTTAAAGATGCCCTCATTGCTTATGCACATGAACTTAAGAATTTCATATAAAGCAAAACAGGTAGACATCAGTGTAATTTCCTTGGTTGTCCTTCTTTTAATCAGTAAAGTCCAAGAATTTCCCCAAATCACTGTATTGCTTCCAACATAGATCCCATGCTAATAAACATATAAAATATACAAACAGATTTTAATGTAAATATGCAGATGAAGATGTATTATTTTACTCACATATATGTTTGCTTGATCTAATCTAGTTGTTTTCCTGATATTTGTTCTCCTTAGTGACATTTTCATTTCCTCTGTTGGCATTTCGGAGATCATGTTGTTAGCATCCAAGTGTGATGGCATCACTATCCTTAACGGGGTGTTTAGCCAAGTTTTCTTTTTAGATTCAATTCCTCCTCCCCCCATAGGAGTGAACACTTTAATTCATTGTTAACTTTCACATCAATTTTCTTTGATCTGACAACTTGCTTGTTGTTTGTCCTTCCTTCTCAAAGTTGACCATGACATCAGGGAAGTGATGCCATACATGACATACAAAAGGAATTGAATTTAAGTGAGAGAGGGCTATACAAGGTCATCAGTTTCACTTTGGAGACATCTAGATCCAGTGGCAAGATTTAAATCAGGACAACTGAAAACGGCTCTAGATGAAGAGGAAGACTTTGACTTTTTGTTTATTTGCTTGTTTTCCAAATTATTTATTTATTTATTTTTAAGCACACTTTTTTTTTTTTTAAATGAACCACGTTGGGTGAGAAAAATCAGAGCAAAAAGGGAAAAACCATGGGAGAGATAAAAAACAGAAAAAAGAAGTGAATATAGCATGTGTTGGTTTATATTCAGTCTCTGATCTTTTTCTGGAAGCGATGGCATTTTCTGTTCAAAGTCTATTGGGACTGCTTTGGATCACTGAATCACTGAGAAGAACCAAGGCTTTCATTGTTGATCATCACACAATCTTGCTGTTATTGCATACAATGTATTCCTGGTTCTGCTTGTTTTGTTCAGCATCAGTTCATGTAAATCATTCCAGGCCTTTCTAAAATCAGCTTGTACATCATTTTTTATAGAATAATATTCCATTACCTTCATGTACCACAGCTTATTCAGCCATTCCATAACTGATAGGCATCTACTCATTTTACACTTCTTTGCCACCACAAAAAAAGCTGCTACAAATGTTTTTGCACATGTGGGTCCTTTTCTCTTTTGTGTGATATCCTTAGGATACAGAAGCCAGTTCCAGATTGCTCTTCAGAATGGTTGGATTATCTCAGAGCTCCATCAATAACGCATTAGTGTCTCAGTTTTCCCACATCCCCTCCAAAATTTATCATTATCTTTTCCTGTCATTTTAGTCGATCTGAGAGGTGTGAGGTATTATCTCAGAGTTGTTTTTAATTTGCATTTCTCTAATCAAGAGTAATTTAGGGCATTTTTTCATATGACTATAGATTAATGTCATCTGAAAATTCTTCATATCTTTTGACCATTTATCAATTGGGGAATGACTTGTATTCTTATAAATTCTTCACAGTTCTTTGTATATTTTAGAAATGAAACTTTTTATCAGAAACATTGGCTGTAAAGAATTTTTCCCAGCTTTGTATTTCTCTTTTAATCGTGTTTATGTTGGTTTTTTTGGGCAAAAACTTTTTAATTTAATGTAATCAAAGTTGTCCATTTTACCTTTCATAATATTCTCTAGTTGTTCTTTGGTCATAAATTCCTCCCTTCTACAAATATGTGATAGATAAATTATCCCTTGTTCTCCAAATTTGTTTATGGTATCATCTTTTATGTCCAAATCATATATCCATTTTGACCTCATTTTTGTATGGATGTGAGATGTAGGTCTATGCTGAGTATCTGACATTATTTTCCAGTTTTCTTGGCAATTTTGATCAAATGCTGAATTCTTATTCCAGACATTCGAGTTTGGGGTTTTATCAAATAGTATTATAGGCACTGATTGTCATTTGTATTTACATGAGTTTTACATGAACAATCTTTCCTGATCCTGCTTTCTAACTACCAGTACCCCTTTCTCCAAAATTATTTTCATATATTCTGTACATACTTTTATGTATATATCCACACATATCTCTTTAGGTATATGCTGTCTCCACCATTAAAAGTTAAGTACCTGAAGTACTGAGATAATTTTACTTCTTTTCTTGTATACTCAGCACTTAGTATGTCTACACTACCAATGGCTATATTAATAATATGCCCTAACTCACTAATAAGAAAAATGCAATTAAACTTGAAGTTCCAACTTACACACTCATTAGATTGACAAAGGCAACCAAAAAACCCCCCAAAACAAACAAAACAAAAAAACAATCCATGTGAATGGATAAAGAAAGAAAAACATCACTTTACTTGGGATGTACCACTTGGAACTATATCTGCAAAGTCATTAAACTATTCATATTTTTTGACTTATTTTTACCAAGAAGCAACACATGTCCCCAAATGATCTAAAACCTAGATAAGGAATTTATAAGCACAGAAACACATATATCAGGTCTTTTTGTTGTAGGAAAAAAAAAGGATATAAAATTGGATGGCCATGAACAAATGCCTAAACAAATTATGGAATATAAATATAGGAGAACAATTACTACATCAATAGGTTTCTATCCAGGATATTAACATTATTCCATCTTCAAAGTTCATAAACTGTGAATGTTTACTTTTTTTTTAAACTCTCCCTCACCCCATATATTCAAACAGTTGCCAAATCTTGACAATTTACCTTAACAGTAATTCTCCCATATGACCCTTTCTCACAATTCATTCAGCCATTACACTGGTGTAGCTCCTTGTATTCTCAATTTATCATTCCAGATAATCCTACCAGGATAACTGTCAGTGAGTATCCAAAATCCCAGATACAATCATGACACTCCCTTACTCAATAAATTCCTATTGCTCCCTATTGCCTTTACCTTTTATTTTTACATCTGGTATGCACTTAAGCATTTGTCTTCCTGATAAGATTTAAGTTACTTGAAATCATGAACCATTTTATTCCTTGTATTTGTAATTATTTCCTACCACAGTGTACTGTGAAGTACAAGGAAATTCCTTTCATCATATGATTTCTAGGGCCAAGACTAGTCATTGTAATTAATCTGGTGTCATCTGGCTTTTAGCAGTTAGGGGGGAATAGTACAAGAGTGCTGGATGTGGAATCAAGATGACCCAAGTTTAAATCCTGACTCAGACACATATTAGTTGTATGACACCGGAATTACATTTATACTCTTTCATTCTCAATTTCCTCATCTTTAAAATGGGTAGAACAGTACTTACTTCAAAGGACTGTTGTGAGAATAAAATGAAATAGACACAAAGTCCTCTGAAAACATTACAACATTAAATTAGTGATTATTATGATATTGCTATACTGTCTAGGCAGAAGATCATAGGACCATAGAGCTAGAGTTAGACTGAGCCTCAGGGTAATTTAGTTTATCTCCTGGCTGCCTCTTTTGACAAATGAGAGTAAAGAATTTGCCTGAAGTCATGCGGAAAGAAACCATGGCATATTAACATTCACCTTAGCTAGAGTAAGGAATCTTTCTACTAAGTCCAGCCTTCCACAAATTTTGTTTGTCTTGCTGACATTATTCTATCTCTCTTAATAATCAATTCACACAAATCATTCCATGATTCTAAAAATTCTGTATATTCAATGTTTTTAATACACAAAAGTATAAATATTTTTGCATGGCCATTTACTCTATTATTTTTTTCTTACAGAAAAAAGTAATGACATGAAGTGTGTGTGTGTGTGTGTGTGTGTGTGTGAGAGAGAGAGAGAGAGAGATATTCCAGAAAAATTTAGTCTAACAGTATATGAAAAATTCCACATCCATGATGTCCTATCTTTACAATAACAACAAAAAAGAACAAAGTACTTTTCCTCATTTCTAATTTCAAATTAGTTCATTATAAACTATGTAGCCTTCGGATTTTTAAAAATTCCTTCCATTCATACTGTTTTAGTCAGTCTATTTATTGTTTTGCTGTTTTTGTGCATGTCACTCTGAAATTAGATGCCATCTTCTCTGCTCAGACTGGATGTTTTGTTGGTTGATGTCAAAAACATAAAAGTGTCCAAGACAGTTTCTACAGCAGAGATTACTTCATTCAACCATCTGTGGAGTGATGAATATATAGCAAGGTTTTTTGGAGAAAAATGTTTGTGACAGGTATTCATTGGTTCAAACAAATTTCTAATAAACGATGAGATGAATTGGTGAGTGATATTTATTAGATTATATTTAGAAATTTTCAGTATTTCCTATGATAGAGAATATGGCCATAAAAGTCTTTTTATCATTCTTCCAGTGATCTGATACAGATGCAAATCACAAAACAACACATAAGAAGCATGACACACACCACAAGAAAACCTAAGGGTACATGACAGACAAACAGATTCTGGTACAGAGGCGTGAAAAGAGCCAACTAAAAGACATTCACATGGACCCACATGGAAGAAAAGAAGCCTGCTAATTAAGATGGCAATGTGAATGATGTTAGATTGATAATAAAGATAAATGCAGAAAAAACAGAAATAAGCTCTTCCATCCAGTCTTAAAATGCATAATAAGAGAGCAAGAAACCAAAGAAAAGGTAAAATTTATATATTAGAGAAGCCAGTGTTTATTTCAGTAATCACAAATTGCTGAATCACAAATCACAAATTCAGTAGTCACAAATACAGATGGTAGAAAACAGGCAAAAGCAGAGAAATCACTTCAGGTAAATGGGCTGGCAGGTAAAGGCTAGAAGAAGCGTTCTTTCAAGGAGTCTAGCATATAGTCCAGTAAACAAGCCAGAAGGCAGAAGCTGGGAGAGGAATCCTGAGGAAAGCCAATGCTATCTCTAGCAAATAGATCCTAAGTATTCTGAAATGGTGATGGAAGAGGGTCACAAGATAGTGTAAGCTCCAATAAATTGGCATCCTGAAACCAGACCTAAGTCCCTGATTTTAAGTTGGGGACAAAATCAAAACTTCTAAGTCGCTGAAGAGGAGAAAGTATAATCCACATACTTCACACAATACTGAGAGGCAGAATAGGAGAGTGAAGCAATTCAAAGCCTGGATGCCAACACAAGGAAGATAGTACACCAGTGTGATCTGAAAAAGAAGCAACTCCCAAATATTGCCTGCCTGATTAAATAAAGAGAAAGACTTACTGAGGCATTAAGATCCAACAGCAGACATCAGAAGAATGAGATGGTAGTTGGATTAAGGATAAAGGTGTGACAATGTCAGCCTCCCCATTTATGTAAACAGAAACAGCAGTAGTGACTACATAAAAGCCAAGTTGAAAAAAGGCATAGAAAAAAAGGCATATCCAAACCATGTAGCACTTTCAGAATATAAATACAAAGCTTGATCTAAGAATTAAAGCTACAAATGAGTTAATGGGAGAAAATACTGAAGCTAATGAAAAAAACACTTTGGATTTGGAGATGCCCAAGAGATAAAGAAAATAAACCTGAATTAACTGTAAGCAAAGCCTCAAAAGAAAACAAAAAAGTGGTTTTTTATTTAGGATTTATAAAAGTGAATATAAAAGATTACAAAAACTACAACAAGGAATTGAAAATGTAATGTGAGTTTATGGGGTAGAAATTAAAAGGAGAAAAAAAAAGTACAATGATAAATAGAATTGAACAATACGAAATCAGTGATTCCATGAGATAGTAATTGATACTAGAACAAAATTAAAAGATTAAAAAAAGAAGAAAAGTTACCAAAAAACAACAAACCTGGAAAATAGGCAAAGAAAAGATAAATTTAGGAGTCACTAGATTCCCTACAAATTATATTCAAGCAAAAAATATTTAGCTATCATATTTCAATAAATTATAAATTATCCAGACATATTAGAAAATAGTACATAGTAAAAACAGAAAGACTCCAGTGTTTTCCTCCTAAAAGAAATTTCCAAAGAAAACATTCTGAATGTCATAGTTAAAAAAAATTTCTCTTAAGCATTCAATAAGACAGATAAATGCTTAAATAAGAGACAAATGCTTACTGATTGAATAAAAGAAGTGAGACTATGCCTAAATGAAACAGAATATGAAATAACACTAATACCTAAGAAATATAAAGCATTTAAGTACTTGAAGGTGAATTTAAGGAAATTATAGAAAAAAATAGAAAAATTATGGATAGTTGAAAAATTTAATAAGTTCCCTTCAGAGTTAAAGAAATCTAACAAACAGTAGTAGTTAGGGATCTGAAAAAAGTTTTTAGTAAGCTAGTTATATCAGATCTCAGGCAATCAATGGATAGAAAAGAAGATAACATTTGACATGGAATACATTCCCTGTGTGAGTAAGTCAATACCACTGCACAAGGAAACTGGGTTCACTTTTGCCATTATTATTCAATAGAGTTCTTATTGTTTTTTGTGAGACAATTGGAGTTAAATGACTTGCCCAGGGTCACATAGCTAGTTAAGCATTAAATGTGTGAGGCCTAATTTGAACTCAGGACCTCGAGACTTCAGGGCTGGAATTCTATTGATTGCACCATCTACCTGCCCCCAATATTTAATACAGTTCTAGAAATACTAGCTATAGGGACAGAAAACTTAAAAAAAAAAAAAAGAATGAAAAGGAAATGAAGTTAACACTATGATTACATCAAAACAGATGTGTTAATAATAATAATCAAAACAGCTTGCATAAGTTTTTGTTATGAGAGATTTATGTGTGTGTGGAGGGGCAGGCAGATAAAGACAACTGGAGATGTAAGCTATAATGACACTAAAATAAAACAGAAAATTAAGAGCATGAATGAGTTATTAATAAAAAAGTAGAAGAAAGAATTTCAAATGAGAACACAGACCAGCAAATTAGACCTACTGTGTTAATTTAATAGATAATAATTTTTTTTAAAACTATTCATAAGCACTAAATAGTAGTTATGGTTTCATGTTTTGTGGTTTCATATGCAGTCCTATCTTTTCCATCTTTGGCTTCTTTTACATCTGTCAACTTCTAAGGAAAAGAAATCTTTATTTAAAATAAAAGGATAGGTAGGTGGTCTCTTAACACGACATTCCAAGGACATTTTAAAACAGCTCTTACTTTACTTAGAAAAAATGTAGTAATGATATTACAATTTTAATCTAAAATTCATATAGATGTTTATTTTATATCAAGTACATGAATTATGGTAATACATAGACTGATTTTAAAATATAAGGAATGTAATTTTCTAACTTTGACTAAGTTGAACAAATGTTTTATGCATCTGCTTGAATCATATAACTTAAGTACCACTAATACTAAGTAATGATTCAAAGGTCAAACTCTATTATCCACATATTCATAGTTACGTTTTGAAAATTCAAATAATGTGGTCTTTGATTTGTATAAGGCTTCCTGACAATTTGAAAAGTAAAAGCTGAGTTTTAAAAATATTATGAGTAAGCATCCTTAATTCTGATCCAAAATGCCTGCCTGAACTGAGCTGCCACTGGTAAAATTCTAAAACATGTAGCAGAATAAATGATCAAGAAATCCACTGGAAAAATTATAATAACTTTCACATCAGAGTTGCATAAAAAGTCATATAGGAGACACAGACTAAAGGAAAAGGAACTACCAAGAAAGCCAGCATGAACACTCTTAAAATGTGTTATTATTAACACCAATACAGAGCATTGACAAATAATTATCTTGTAAGGCCTTGAAGCCAAAGCCTTCAAGAAAATTTCAGACTGTTCAGAAACTCACAATGGGAACTCTGAAAATGAACATAAGTAGTAATAGTGAGTGCAAATGTAGCAGCATTCAGATATGGATGCCCCAGGATTAGAGACTCAGAGCTCCCTTTCCACTCAGACAAAGAAGTCTGAAGATCAGGTTCTCAGAATCTCAGAAAATTTAGGGATGCAAATGTCTTCATCAGAATTCAAATAGCCCAGTTCAAGAACAAAAGACAAAATTATCTCACACATAAAGGGCAGATGAGGTGGAACCAGATACTAGCAAAAAAAGCCACAATTTAGAGATTAGGCTGAAAAGTTCAATAATATGAACATGCTAATGATTATAAAGAATTACTGTAGATTCAAAGATATCAAAAAATCCAATCCAGAAGGAAACAGTTAATATTTAACAACTGCAAAAAAGAGATGTAAAGGAAAAAGAATAGATTTCTTTAATAGGCTGAGACTACATAAAGATATAAAATAAAAAATGAGATTAAAGAAGAAAATAAAAGTAAAATAAATGGAAGGAGAATAAATACATTACAAAGGAAAGTAGAAAAAAGGGAGAGGGGAACCCTTAATGTTTGACTCAGGGGAATTCCAGACCTGTACCCTCAGAAACCAAATTAAAAGTCACAGGGAAATCTTTAAACATCATAAGTAAAAATACAATACAATACAGGTAATATTCATTTGTGATATTCTAAATCAAGTCAGTCAGAAAAAATCATTTCTATTTGAGTTTGACATCATAGGCTGATTATCTTTAAAAAATAAAAAACAAATCCCAAAACAATATGATAGATGTGATTTGAATAAACTGAAACTATTGGTTGTTATTCAGATTAGCAAAATCATTGAAATTAGCAAAAGGGCAGTAAACTCTGCTACTATTTCTCTTTCCTTAAGTCTGCAGCCAGAAGGCATTTCTATATTATTTCTCCATTTCTTTATTCACTGCATATAAAACTCTCCTGAATCACAGCTTCTTAGCACTTCATGTCTGTTATTTGACTACAGACAGGTAGAATGAAATTGAGAAAGCCAATGACTTGGAATAAAAAAAAAACCCAACCAAAAAAATCCAAAAAAACCCCAAAGCAACAGAAGTTTATATTTTGAACCAAAATGCTAGGGCTTCCTTCCCCCACACTTCACTTAGCTGGAGCCATAAGAGAATGTTACAGATTATGATTTTATAAAAAATCAAAATTATAAAATACATTTTGCTTTTATTAATCACTCTTAAAAGTGCTAAACATCAGAGCAAGACAACTATGGAAATCTCAGTCACTGATCCCTAATAGATGAAATAAAAAATAAGCATGATTCAGGTGGATGAGAGTGACTGACATTTCATTGAAATATGAACTAAAAAGAAGGTCATGTCCATTGAGCCAAAAAGTATGAAAAGAAATGTATGTATGGTCTGGGAATATGAGCACTCAGGGACCCTTTACCCACAATTCCAAAGGGCATAAGTGTACATCCATCATCATCTATGAACCTAAACTATTCTACAATGCTGCCTAATACTATGGACTATTTGAAAATAAGAAGCAGAAGGTTTATTTCCAGATTTTTATCTCCTACCGTAAACATTACAGTTCAAGTGAACTATCAATAAAAGTTTATCAAATTAGAATGCATCTATTCATTAGTATATTGTAAGTGACAGCATTGGTATTGAAACAGGTTTTAGATAACTCAAGATTAAGTTAACATTCTGTTGGAATTTTGCTCCAAAATAAGTAGATCTCAAAATTAATGAGGATTTACCCAAATTAAAAAACTTGTCAAGATCACTTTTTTTTTTTTTGGTTTTTTATTTTGAAATTCTCTTTCATAATTATATACATCTTGAATTTTTAAAATAAAAATGCTCTTTAAGTAGCCATAATTCCAAATTCTGATATGGAAAGAAAAAGTTATTTCCTCTTGATAGGAAATTAGATCCTAATTTTTATTTCAGGAGTTTCTATGAGTAATACTTCTATTACTTTCACTAACCCAACAACACAAAAAGATTTTTCTTCAGCTTTTAAATAACTCAAACCTTGTAAAGATTATGTCATAGTTACAAGTAATTTTTATCATACAAATATAATCAAAGAAATATGTAAAGAGTTAAATGGCTCATCTAATATTAATAATGAAGCAAGAAACTTAACTTTACATTTGACTCTATATCGAGTACATTAAAACATAAAACTGTCTTCTAAAATATGAGGTTAAGTATCAATCTGAAAATCGTTAAAATCAGAAAAATTCTTTAAAGATGTTTAAATGTTAGATTTTTTTTTGCTTTCTTTTTATAGAGAAAAACAACAGTTTTGATTTATCAAACTAATCCAAATGAAAAATGATATGGATTTTTTTCCACGGGAAACCACAGAATAATGACCAAATATTAGACTTATCCTAGAATATTACACTTATCCCTTCTGTGGGAAAATAAAAGGTATCCTAACAAACACATATTATGCATTTCTACTTAATTTTTTTCTATGTGTTTTGTCATGTTAGTATCATATTTTATAGAACTTCTGCAATAGCCTTCTTATTTGTCAGTATTCAGGCCATACACAATGGTTGATATAACAAGTAAAAAAGGAATCAGCTTTTCTACCTTAAAAAATTTTTTAAATTCAATTCAATTTTTGCTTCCAAATTCTCTTAGGTCCACCACCACCCTCTTCTACTCATTGAGAATATAAGAAAAAAGTTACAAATATGCATAGTCATGCAAAACAAATTCCCACATCAGTTATCTATGCAGACTAAAGTTGCTGCACAAATCTTGATTTAAAAGTCATAATCTTATTCATCAGCTTAGAGTCTCATATTGTACCAGACCCAGAAAGTTTAAAATTAACATAGCATTTTAATCATAATTTAAAAGCTAAACATTTTACACTTTAGAAACAAGGAATAAAAGTGGGAGAAAATGTGGAAGATTTCAGTAAAAAACTTGACTTTTCAGATACTAACAAAAAGAAAGATCAGTAGAGTTAATCAGAGGAAAAGACTCTAAAGTCTTGTAATATGTTAACTAAAACAGGATGAAGATATGGTTATTTTACTTTAGGGGGTTCTTGTGACTTTCAGGGTGAAAAACAGGAATAAGGATTATTTACTAATCTATAGTTAGATATATAAGGAAACCTTTTCATGTGAACTCATTTGCTTCTCTGCTAGGTATTTTTCCTTATTTTGTTTTCCTCCTGATACTCCATTAAGAGATTCTTTTGAAAGTCTAACTTTGTCCAAGATGAACAAAAACTAGGGACAGAATAAAGAAGGAACACTGTAATTTAATCTTATTATTCTTGGTTGAGCTTTTTTTTTTTTTTTTTTTGGCTTAACTCCAAAACTATACTCCTGATATAAAATGCCTTATTTTGGAGAACTCTTTAACGTTGGAAAAAGGTTTCATATTTTAACCCTATAAATTATCTTTTAAATTTTTGGCTGTGTATGTTTTATTTTACTTTAAATTCAATATATACTGAAAAATTCCATATTTTGCTCTCATAGAGCAACAGAAGTAAAAGACTGATTATAATAAAGAATAAGACTTTACTTCCATGGGCAGCATGACTAATAGAAGTTCCGGAAAGTACTGAAGGCAATTTGGTCTCATTTTCAATTTTTCAATTCTTGATCTAACTCATTATCCATCCATATAATTAATGTGAGAAATGTTGCATTCTAATGGATAAGCTCTACAAGTTGTTCAACCAATGCATGTGATTTTCTCCCAGGTTACAACTGAGAAATTTTGGTTCTTCATCCAACTGGCCTTTCTTGTGTGGATAGTAAGGTCAAACTCCTGACTGGTTACAGATTTCATGCAGAAGACACTTGCCACATTGTGTGGTTTGATGCAACAAGCTCAAATAATGTTATTCACAAACAGGAGCAACTTGAGGATTTTGTCATCCCTAGGGAATCACTCTTCAACTAGAACTTTGCATTAATTTCTTCCATGCCAGTGGCAAATAGCACTGACATGTACCTATCTCCTTTTATGTTTTATCAGAAGTTTATGATTAGAGGAATACTGAATATGATCATTTCAATAGTTAGATTTTTAGAAGAATCTTGACAAATTTCAAAATGTGGATGGGAAAAAGCCTATAAAAATGGCTTTGTACTTTACTGAAGGAAATGTTCCTATCTCCCTAATCTTCACTACTTGGCCAATTCAACAATAATAAAAAAGGGCAGTGGCCTCTTATATTTTCCAGTTGGCTGTGAAATGGTAAAGATGTGTACATCATGGGGCAGCTAGGTGGCGCAGTGGTTAGAGCACCAGCCCTGAAGTCAGGAGGACCTGAGTTCAAATCTGGTCTCAGACACTTCCTAGCTGTGTGACCCTGGTTAAGTCACTTAACCCCAATTGCCTCAGCAAAAAGCAAAAAAAAAAAAAAAAAAAGATGTGTACATCACCTGGAAAAACCTGATTGCTCTCTACTAAAACTCTCAATGAAGACACCCTTAATTTATATGTAGAAAACTCTTAAAAAGATTTTATGTGGATGATAAAAAAGGCATAAATGCAACTGATATTTTCGTGGTTGCCTCTTTTGGTATTAATACTGGTCGAAGATTGATTTTTTTCTATAAACTAATCACCTTGCTTTGCTGTTAGACTACTTGTAAATTCCTCAGTACTGTCACAAATATGTCACCTCCATCAAGGACATCTTTCATATATGCTTAATTACATGATTTTCCATCCCTGTTCATTTTATATTTATTTAGAAATGTGTTATTAAGGTCAGGGTGTGATAGTTTCACTGTTATTCATAAAAATTATAAGCTTTTATAATTTTTAATTCTTTTTTTGTCCTTTCATTTTCATTTTAAAATATTCATGGGATGATTCTTGTAGGTGGATATCTAGCCCACCTTGCTTTAAGCTGATTTTAGCATATGCTACTTCTCTCTTCTTTATGAAATGATATTGCTCATAATACTTCATTTTTCTCTGTAAGAATTTAGAAATGAGTTTACATTCTTACCTGGTATTTCCCTTCATAGTTACTTCTTTTTGTGTAAAATTATAAATTTGCTAAGGCACATTTTGGGATCTTTTGTTCTTGTGATAGCAACCAATTTATATGGTAAAATTCTTATAATTTCTGTGGAATATCATTTCTGTTGTTCACTTCCCATAAGATATATAATATGCAAGCACACACATGCATGCATATACACACATACACTAAGTGCTGGGGGGAAAAGGAGAAGGAAGGAATAAAGAAAGATTTCTTCAAAGAGGTGGCAGTTCAGCAAAGCCTTGAAGAGATGTATGAATTCCAAGAAAAGAGACTGTAGAAATGGGGAACATTAAGGAAGATGGAGTAAAATGTACCATGTGAGGAGCAGTAAGGCCATTTTGTTAGGGACATACATGAGAAGTAATATGTAACTAATCTGGAAAGATGGGGTAGAATGAGACTGTGAAGGACTTCAAATAGAAATTTGAATTTTAACTTAAAAGGTAATAGGTGGTTACTAAAAGTTTCTTTAACAAGGGATATAAGGGACATAGTCATACCTGCTTTAATAATATAAATTCTTCAGCTGTGGGGACCATATATTTGAGAAAGAAAGAAGAGACTTTGGGGAGGCAGGGAAGTTAGGAAGCCTTTGTAGTAGTTCTGGCCACTTTCCACAAATTTTGATATTTACTCATTATCTTTAATTAAATTTTTTACTTTCTCTGATTTGATCCTTTAACCACCCCCTGTTTTGGGTTTGTTTGTTTGTTTGTTTTTTTTTTGGATTAAGTTAATCAATGCTTCAAAAGCCCTTTATTAAATGTAATTTATTACATTATAGACAAAAACATTTATTATTTCTGCTTTTCTGTGAGGTTTTTGATTGTAATACATGGTCAATGTTTATGAAAGTGCCTTGCACAACTGAAATATAGATAGGCATTTAAAAAATTTTTTATTCAATATTCTCCAGGTCTATCATATCAGAGAGTTTTCTAAAATTCTATTCAGCTTAACTTCTTTCTTATTTATTTTATAAATAGATTTATGTTGATCTTAAAAGAATAAACTGATAACAGCCACATACTATTTTAGTTTTATTTTCAATTTTTTCTTGTTACTAATTTAATTTTTCCTTTAAAAATTTACGTACTGTGATATTTGGTGTATACATGTTCACTACTGATAGTGATATACTAGCTCCTTTATGGAAAATGTAGTTTCGTCATCTCATTTAATTAGTAGTTGTTTTCTTTTTTCTGAGATCAGGATGGCCATCTGTTTTTTTTTTTTTTTTTGTTTTGTTTTTTTTTTAATTTAAGTTGATGCGTAATACGTTTTGCTTTTGCCCTTTATTTTAAGTCTATATGTCTTTCTGTTTCAAGTGTGTTTCTCGTAAACAAGATATTGTTGGATTCTATTCCATTCTACTATCCTGTTCTATTTTATAGCAAGTCATCCCATTCACAGTTGTGACTGTTAACAGTCTATTTCCCTCCATTCTCTTCTCTCATACTTCTTTTTTAAAAAATCTAATCCCTTCTTTGAGTCTATTTTGCTTCTGACCACTGTTTTTTCTTCCTTTCTTCATCCTTCTCTTAAACTCAATCTCCTTTCTATTTTCCTGTTTTGTGAGATAAGTTTCTGTACCCAATATATATTTTGTTTATTCTTTCCACCTTGAACCAGTTCAGATAAGAGTGATCTTCAAGTGTTGCTTTCTTAACCTCCCATCAAATTTAGCTTTATTTAACAAACATAATTATTAAGAATCTATTTTGTGGAATGGAAGAAAAGACATTCATTTAGTGGCTACATGTTTGTCATTGTGTTATGTGTTTTAAAAATATTATCTTATTTATGTCCAAAAACAATATCTTAGCCTTGAGGGAGATTGAGGGAGATTCAAGTCCTTATTAAATCTTACTTTTTGGGAACTATACTAAATTGGTTCACAAGAAGACAGTGAAGACTAAAGAGGAATGATGACAATAGTTCTTACCTCTCCAGGACAGTAAATTATCTTTGAGACAAGGGCGCAAAGAGTTTCCAGAATTAACTGTCCAAGTCTCAAATGCTGAAGAAAAGTCAACAAATATGAGGACTGAAAAATAGCCTTAGGATTTTATGATCACAAGATCACTGTAACCTTTGAAAGAACAGTTTCCATGAAATATGGAAGATTTTAAGTCAGTCTGTAAAGTAACAGATATTATTAATGCTGAGACAATGGAACACATTAATGACAGAGAGGCAATTTTTCATAGGGAAGGTCTGACGTGGCCACATCCAAAGAGGAATTGTAATTTTATCATCAGACTAAAGAAAAACAATCTCCTTTTAGCTGCTAAACTTCCTGAATTTGGAAAGGCTTTAATTCATAATATCTTTAATTAAAATCCAAAACCATTATAAGATCTATTGATTATCTTTTTAACTTATTGGTTCTGCAGTTGTCCATTTATACTTTAGTCCTGTGTTTTCATATATTTATAAAATAAGTTCTTCCCTACCTCTCACTTCTGAGATAACCCCAATAAGTTGAGAAAAAGGCCCATTCCAACATTACATTATGATTAGTAACATTATTTCAACAAAGGCCTAGTGCTTATGCTGAAATAGTATTCTGGTCAAAGGTGAAATATATATTAAGGATCTTGTATAGGAACTAGGAATCTTATACTTGGCTACAAGTAAGTTGAATTAACATTTTTTTTTAAATGAGTATCACACTTTAAAAGGTAGTTCTTTCATAACCAAAGCTTAGGTTTTTAACTACTGAACACAGTGGGTTTATCAATAAGATAAGCTATTATGAATTTTATTGTTTTCTAGGTATTTTTTGTTGGTTTAAAACTAGGACAAAAAAAGTATAAAGTATAAAAATCACATATAGTATTCTACCAAAACTAAAGATACTAGAGTTCTGTCTCATCTCTAGTGTGTAACACACTAGAGATGAGACAGAACTCTAGTATCTTTGTAACTTATCTCTAGTATCATGTAACTTAGAACTCTAGTATCATGTAACTTAAAAAGTTAACCCTATAGATAAAGTGATACATGGAAAACACTGAGTATCAGATTTTTGAGGCATATAAAGAAAATGAATTAGCTATAGAAATATAAAATATAAAGTCTGAATGGATGAAAGAGTTGATTGAAACAAATTCTATCATTTCATAACAAAGTGTGTTCCAGAAAATTCATAAAATAATAAATGAGTCAATTACTCTACTAATTCTTGAATTTCTAGGTGCTTTAGACAATACTTCTTAGATGAATAGTTGCTCTGCTTATTCTAGGGAACTGGACAAGATTCCAAGATGCTGACCTTTAAAAAGATTTAAAATCTATATAAGGAATAGTACTCTATGAAGTAGCAGATTCTTTCTATACAATGTTATCTTTCCTTTATCAATGATTAGAAAATTTAACTAGAGTCTACAGGACTGATCCAATTTATTTCTCCAGCTTAAGCAACATTTGTGAGGTCTTTCAAATTATTTTTCTTAATTGTCCCATATCACAAGTCTTAATTTAAGGCTAATTTTGCATTATCTTTCATGAACTATGCTGCTACCTTTAACCCTGATTATAGTCAGAAGAAATGTCTTCAATTACTTAAAAAATACATTGCATGTACAATTTTTAATACAGATATGTGTTGCTTCTTAATATTTTATAAACAAAAATTTGAGTTAATGAATAAATGAAAAGATTTTATGATTTACTATGTGGCAATACTGCATTTAGGTTGGGGGTCTGCAAATGCAAAAGCAAGATAATCTTTGCCCTCAAGTACATTACATTCTAAAACTAGGAAACAACATATAGGAGAGATCAGGTAGTGGTAGTTCAGTTTGCAAAGTCACAGAAATGAAATAAGCAGTGTAACAGGGAGGCATATTATTATATTCTATTTTGATAATCAATGGTGATTGTTTTGATGTGATTATTGTTCCTCACCCCTATGTACCAAGCAGTGCTCAAGTCAATAGTGCTAAAAAGTAAAAAATAAAAGTCATTGAGCTGAAGAATCTCATCATATACAATGAGTTTAGTAAGCACTCAACAATGCCAGATTATAAACGATATTGCAAAGTGGTAATTATAAATAAAATATGGTACTGCCTAAGAAATAGAGGGGTAGATCAGTGGAATAGAATACATTTACAAAACATAGTAGTTAATGACCACAGTAAAATGGAGTTTGATAAAACCAAAAATCCAAGATTTGGGAGCAGGAACTTACTATTTTCCAAAACATGGTGGGAAAACTTGAAAGAAGTTTGGCAGAAACTAGGTGTAGATCAAAATCACATTATATTCTAAGATAATGTCAAAATAGGCACATGACAGACATAAAACATGATATGTTTGTATGAAAAATTTTACCTGTCACATCTATGGGTAAGTTTATGAACAAAAAAGAGAGAGAAGATTGTGGGAAATATAATAATTTGGATGATGTGAAATTTAAAAGATTTTGCACAAACAAACAATGCAGCCAAAATTAGAAAGAAAGTAGGAAACTGAAAACTTTTTTTAAACAGCAAGTTAGTCTGGTAAAGATCTCATTTTAAGAAATATATAAACGACTAAATCACATTTATAAAGATAAGAGTCATCCCCCCAGTTAATAAATAAAGGATACAAATAGGCATTTCAGAAGAAATTGAAGTTATCCAGAGTCATACGAAAAAAAAAAAGTCCTCTCACTATTGATTTTAAAAAAGGAAAATTAAGACAACTTTGAAATAACCACCTCATACTTATAATATTGGATAACAAGACAGAAAAGGAAAAATGCTAGAGGGAATGTGGGAAAACAAGAACACTACTGAAATGTTGGTTCAACCATTCTGGAAAATAATTTGGAATTATACCCAAAGGGGTACAAAATTTTGTATGCCCTCTGATATAGTAATAGCACTACTAGGTTTGCATCCCAAAAAGAAAAAAGAAAAAAGGAAAAGATCGGTATTTACAAAAAATATTTATAGCAGCTCTTTTTCTGTAAACAAGATGGCTAAAAGGATGTCCAACAATTGGGCATTGACAGAACAAACTGTGATATATGAGTGTGCTTTAAGAAATGATGATGAAGGGAATGGTTTTAAAAAAACTTGGTAAGCCTTAACATGATAACCGATTCAAAGTGAAATATGCAGAACCAGAAAATTGTAATAGCATAAGTAATATTCTATGAATAGAATATTTTAATAATAATATTAACAAAATAATTAACAATATTGGTCAACATAATATAATAATCCAGCATAAATGCAAAGAATTCCTGATAAATTCCAGAGAAAGAGAGAGAGAGAAATGATTAACTCAAAGGAAACTGAAGGATTTTTTAAAACTTTATTTTTCTTGTCTAAAAAAAGAAACAAATCTAGAAATACATATGATTTACCAAATACAAATGATATGACACTGCATGCCTTCTCAATGGGATGAGAGGCCTGGAGCACATCTGGAACTCAAAATTTAAAAAAATGTTAAAAATAAATAAAAAATTTCAAAAAGAGACTATACATATCATATGCACAAATATGAGCATATGAATATACAAAATGAATTCAAGATAATTTTTTTTGTGTGCAGAAGGAACTAGCAAGCAGCTGGAGACATTAGGAAAAGGCTCATGTAAAAGATAGCAATTAATTGTGCACTGAATTAGTTCAAAAAATACATGACCATTAAAAAAGACATGTATGTGTGAAGGGTAGTCATAAGTAACAGGGTGAAAAAAAAAAGTGATTTGAATGCCAAAGAGAAAAGTTAGCACTGCGATGTTAGAACAATAAGGAGTCAAAGGAGTTTACTAAATATGGTGATGATTTATGAATATGACTTCTTCAGCATCTATGTGAAGGATAGGATGGAGAGAGTAACAAGGAAACAAATTAGAGGATTATTCCAATAGTCTAGATGAGAAATGATGAGCAAAAGAGCCAAAATGGTGGCAATTTGAGCACAGAATAGTGGGAAGATATGAGATGCTGATAGCGATTATTTGAAAACAAAAGTTGATAAATGATAGGATTTGAGGGAGGAGAGATTTTGAGAAGCTTACTGTTACACTTGAGGGTTACAAAGCTGAGTTACTGAAAAGATGGTGACTTTGATAGATAAAGGAAAAGTTAGAAGAGGAATGAATTTAGAGGTAAAGATGATTTCAGTTTTGGACAACTGAAGTTTGAGATACCTAAAAGACATCCAGTTTGAAATGGCCAGTGGGGAGTTGGTAGTGTTTGGGGTGAGTAGGTAGAACTGGATAAATATTTAGAAGTTGTCTGACTAGAGATAAAATAAAATACAATGATTGAAATTATAATGTGAAGGTAAGAGCCAAAATGGCAGAGAGTAGACAGGTCTTTACCTGAGCTCTTCTTGTCCTCAGAACCAATACCAGATTCAAGCCTCTGAATGGGTTTTGGAGTGACAGAACACCCATAAATATTTTGAGTGAACAACTGTCTAAAAATACAACTGGTGAAATGGAAAAATAATCCAATACACAAAACAATTCATTTAAAAGTTCAATTAGCCAAATTATAAAGGAAATAAAGCTAACTTGAAGAAAATTATGCATTAAAAATTAGAATAGGACAAATTAAAGCTAATGACTATGAAACATCAAGAATCAGTCAAACAAACTAAAAATAATGAAAAAATGGAAGAAAATGCAAAATACCTCATTGTAGAAACACCCAACCTAGAAAACAGATGCAGGAAAGACAATTTTAAAATTATTGGTTTACCTGAAGGCAACAACCAAAAATAAAGAAAAAAAAAAAAAAAGCCTGGATAGCATTCTTCAAGAGCTCATCAAGGAAAACTACCTTGATATTCTAGGAAACAGAAAAGAAAATAGCACTGAAACTACTGAAAGAATCCATTAATCACCTCTGAAAAGAGATCTCAGAAGGAAAACCCCAAGAAACATTATTGCATAACTACAGAATAATAATCTCAAAGAAAACATAGTGTAAGCTGTCAGAAAAAAACAATTCCAGTATCAAGGAGTTGCAGTCAGATTTGCCCAGGATGTATTCTGGAAGGCAAAGGACCTGGGGTTACAACCAAGAATTAAGTACCAAGAAAGACTGAACATCATCATCTTTCAGGGGAGGAGATGGATCTTCAATGAAATAACAGACTTTCAATCATTTCTATTGAAAAAAAAATGAACTAAAAGGAAATTTTGATCTTTAAACATAGGACTGAAGAGAAGCATGGAAAGGTAAACAAAGGGAAAATATAAATTTAAAGATTAAACTGTTTACATCCTTAGATGGGAAAATGATATCTGTAACTCTTGAGAACTGTAACTATTACTGGGGTAGACAAAGGGTGGGGGTGAGGGGCATCACATGGACAGAAGATGTGGTTTGAATGAACTCTGATGTGATGATATGAAAGAAAAAGAAATTAACGGGTGGAAAAAGATCTGTACTGGAAGAAAAAGAAAGGGGAGGTACAATGGGACAAATCAGATTAAATGAAAAGGCACAAAAAAACTATTAAAATGGAGTGAAAAAAGGGAGAAGCATGATCATTGTCTGATACTTGATCTCATCAGTTTTGTCTGAAAGGGGGAATAATTTAATTATTTATTTGGGTATAGAAATTTATCTAACCCCAAAAAAGAAGTATAAGGAGGAAGAGGAAAGAAAAAGGAGAAGCTGGATAGAAAGGAGGGCAGAAACACTAGGGAAAAAGGTAAGGGGGAGGAGGAGAGATAGAAGATAAGGTAATGGGTGAGGTAGGTCAAAAAACAAAACAAAACATTATTAAGGACGGGGTGTAAAGAGAGAAGAAAATTATATAAAGGGAAGAAAATAGGATGAAGGGAAATAAAGAGCTGGTAATCATAACTGTAAATATGAATGGGATGAACTCTCACATAAAACAGAAGCGAATAGCAGAGTGAATTAAAAAACAGAATCCTAAAATGTAGTGTTTACAAGAAACACATTTGACACTGAGAAACACATACAGAGTAAAGATAAAAGGCTAGAACAGAATTTATTATGCTTCAGCTGAAGTAAAAAAAAAGCAGGAGTAGCAATTCTGATCTCAGATAAAGCAAAAGTAAAAAGATCTTATTAAAAGAGATAAGGAAGGAAAGTATATCTTGATAAAGGATATTGGGAACAACAAAGTAGTGACAATACTAACTATATATGCATCAAGTGGTAGAGCATACAAATTCCTAGAGGATATTAAGCTAGCTACAAGAAAAAATCGACAGCAAAACTGTATTAGTGGGAGACCTCAAACTTTCCCTCTCAGAATCAGATAAATGTAACCACAAAATAAACAAGAAAGAAACTAGAGAGGTTAATACAATCCTAGAAAACCAAGCTATGATACACCTTTGGAGAAAATTGAATAGAGACAGAAAGGAATATACCTTTTTCTCAGCAGTATTAGTGCCAGCAAAAAAAAAGACCACATACTAGAGCATAAAAACCTCATAATCAAATGCAGAAAGGCAGAAATAGTAAATGGTTTCTTTGCCGATTACAATGCAATAAAAAATACCTTCAATAAAGTGTCAGAGAAAAATAGACTAAAAAAAATTAAGTGATCTAATCCTAAATAATGAGTGATCAAACAACAAATCATAGAAAAAATCTATAATTTCATCCAAGAGAATGACAATAATGAGACAACATATCAAAACCTATAGGATGCAGCCAAAGCAGTTGTTAGGGGAAATTTTAAAGAAAGAGGAAATGAATGAATTGGGAATGCAATTAAAAAAGCTAGATAGAAAAAGAAAAAGTTAAACCTTCCTAATTAAATAGAAAATTAGAAATTCTGAAACTCAAAATAGAGATTAACAAAATTGAAACTATTGAATTAATAAAACTAAGAGTTGATTTTATGAAAAAAAAATCAACAAAATAGACAAACTTTTGGTTAAGTTGATTAGAAAATGGAAAAGAAAAAAACCAAATCACCAGCATCAAAAAATGAAAAGGTTGAACTTACCACTAATGAAAAAGAAATTAAAGCAATAATTAGGAGCTATTTTGCCCAACTATATGGAGGCAAACCTAACAATCTAATAAAAATAAAAGAATATTTACAAAAATATAAATTGCCTACATTAATAGAACAGGAAGTAAATTATTTAAATAGTCCCATTTTAGAAAAAAGAAATTGAACAGGCCATTAATGAACTCCTTAAGAAAAAAAATCCCCAGGACCCAATGGATTTATAAGTGCATTCTATCAAACATTTAAAGAACATTTAATTCTGATACTCTGTAAACTATTTGGGAAAATAGGTAAAGAAGGAGTATTGGCCAAATTCCTTCTATGATACAAATATGGTACTGATAACTAAACCAGGAAGAGCCAAAACAGAGAAAGAAAATTACAGACCAATCCCCCTAAAGAAGATTGATGCAAATATTTTATTTTTTTAATTATTTTTAATTAAAACTTTTTATTTATAAAACATATATATGGGTAATTTTTCTTTCTTTTTTTAAAATTTTATTTTATTTGCAAAACATATGTATGGGTAATTTCTAAACATTAACCCTTACAAAGCTTTCTGTTACACATTTTTCCCCCCAGCTCCCCACCCCTCCCCTACATGGCAGGATATCCACTACATGTTAATTATGTTAAAATACTTAGCAAATCGAATATATGTATACATATTTCCAAACTTATCATTGTTGTGCAAGAAAAATCATATCTACATGAAAGACATATCAGATAAAGGAAATACAATGTAAGCAAACATCAATCAAGAATATGAGAATGTTATGTTGTGGTCCACATTTCACATCCCTCTCTCTGGGTGTATATGGCTTTCTTGAGTGAACAATTGAAAGTGGTTTGAAACATTTCATTGTTGAAGAGAGCCATGTCCATCAGAATTGATCTCATATAGTATTGTTGTTGCCATGTATAATGATCTCCTGGTTCTGCTCATTTCCCTCAGCATCAGTTAATGCAAGTCTCTCCAGGCCTCTCTGAAATCGTCCTACTGGTCATTTCTTACAGAGCAATAATATTCCATAATATCCATATACAATAATTTATTCAGCCATTCTCCAACTGAAGGGCATCCATTCAGTTTCCAGTTTCTAGCCACTACAAAAAGGGCTGCCACAAACATTCTTGCACATGTGGGGCCTTTTCCTTCCTTTATGATTTCTTTGGGATATAAGCCCAATAGAAATGCTGCTGGGTCAAAGGGTATGTACAGTTTGATAACTTTTTGAGCATAGTTCCAAATTGCTCTCCAGAATGGTTGGATCCGTTCACAGCTCCACCAACAATGCATCAGTGTCCCAGCCTTCTATGGGTAATTTTTCATCATTGACCTTTGCAAAGCTTTCTGTTACAAATTTTTCCCACCTAATCCCCACCCCTTACCTAGATGGCAGGAAGTCTACTACATGTTAATTATGTTAAAATACTTGACAAATTGAATATATATGTATACTTTCTTTTACAGTTACTTTGCTGTGCAAGAATGCTGTGCAAGAAAAGTTGGATCTACAAGAAAAAAAAATCTGAGAAGGGAAACAAAATGATGCAAATATTTTAAATAAAATATTAGCAAAGAGATCACAGCAACTCATCAGCAGGATAAAATATATGACCCAATAATATACATTATACCAGGAATGCAGGGCTAATTTAACATCAGGAAAACTATTAGCATAAATTACCATATCAATAACCAAACCAACAGAAATCATATGATAATCTCAAGAGATGCAGAAAAATACTAAAGAGGGGCAGCTAAGTGGAACAGTGGATAGAGCCCTGAAGTCAGGAAAACCTGAGTTCATTTATCTTCAAATACTTAATGCTTCCTAGCTGTGTGACCCTGAGCAAGTCACTTAACCCCAATTGCATTCAAAACACAACAAAACAAAACATCAGAGAAAATAGGGATGAAGAAACCTCTCCTTAAAATAATAAGCAGCATTTATCTAAAATCAACAACAGGCATTATTTGTAATGCAGAGAAGTTGGATACCTTCCCAATAAGATCAGAGTTGAAACATTATCACCACTATTATTCAACATTGTACCACAAATGTTAGCTTTAGCAATAAGAAAAGAAAAAGGAATTATAGCAATTAGGATAGGCAGTGAGGAAATAAAACTATCATTCTTAATGAATCCTAGAAAGTCATCCAAAAACCTATTGGAAATAATTAGCAAAGTTGCAGGATATAAAATAAAACCACCAGCATTTCTATATATTCCTGACAAAGCCTAGCAGCAAAAGGTAGAAAGAGAAATGCAAAATTAAATATTTGGGTATCTACCTTCCAAGACAAACCCAGAAACTAGATGAACACAATTATAAAACTTCTCACACTAATAAAGACTTAAACAACTGGAAAAATGTCAATTGCTAAGAGGCAGATCAAGCTAATATAATAAAAATGACAATTCTGCCTAAAATGGCTGACTTGCTCAATGCCATATCAAACTACCAAAAAATTATTTTATAGAACTGGAAAACATAATAACAAAATTCACATGAAAAAACAAAAGGTCTAGAATATCAAGAAAATTAATGAAAAAAATTACAAAGGATGATGGCTTAGCAGTAGTAGACTTAAAACTATATTATAAAGCAGAAGTCAACAGAATCATTTGGTACTGGCTAAGAAACAAAGTGGTAAATCAGTGGAATAGATTAGATACACATGAAATAATAGCCAGTGCCTATAATATTCTAGTATTTGATAAAGCTCCAAACTGGAGCTTCTGGAATAAGAACTCAGTATTTGACAAAAGTTGCTGGGAACACTGGAAAATAATATGTCAGAAACTTGGCAGAGACCTACATTTCATATGAAACACCAAAACAAGATCAAAATGGGTACATGATTTAGGCATAGAAGGTGATATCACAAGCAAATTAGGAGAACCAGGAATAATTTAACTGTCAGATCTTAGGAGAAGGGAGAAATTTATGACCAAAGAAGAACTAGAGCAAAATCGACAACTTTGACTAAATTAAAAATTAAAAACATTTTGTTACAAACAAAACCAACAAAAATAATATTAAAATTGTACAAAGCTGGGAAAAAACCTTTTACATCCAGTGTTTCTGACAAAAGACTTATTTCTAAAATAAGTAAAGAATTGTATCAAATTTATAAGAAGACAAATCATTCCCGAAATGACAAATGGTCAAAGGAAATGAAGAATTTTCAGATGAAGACAATAAAATAATCTACAGGCATTTGAAAAAAATGTTGTAAATCACTATTGACTGGAGAAATGCAAATTAAATCAATTCTGAGATACCTCCTCACATCTTTTAGATTGGCTAAGATGACAGGAAAAGATAATGATAGAGCCAAGATGGTGGAGATCAGACAGGAGTCTCTGTAACCTCCTCTAACCTTCCCTCAAACCAACAACATATGAAGCCTCTAGACTGATTTTGAAGCAAAAAAAATCCACAATATCTGGAGGACAACACAATTCTAGAAGAAGATACTCTGGAAGAACTTCAAAACAGGTCTGTCTTAATTGGGCAGGGGAGTGGTCTGCTGAACCCAGACTGCAGCACAGGGAGACCAGGGCAGGGAGCTGGAGCAGAAGTCGGAACAGGAGTCGAAACAGGAGTGGGAGTGTTGTGCTTTTCACACACCTGGAAGTCTTCTGCGGGCCTCTTGGGCCAATCTGTCCTGATTGTGGGCAGGTGGTATGGAGGGTCTGCCTTTTGTGGGGGGTAGATTGTGAACCACTGAACCCCTGATGAGCATAGGACCTAGCTGCCATTACACAGCACCCTAGGGCGATCAATCAATCAGCAGGACTGATCAGCACCTGAAATAATTCAATCAGCAGAAGTGCCCAGTACCTGAAATTATTCAATCAGCAGAACTGCCCCAGGGTGAACTAAAGCAGAACTGCCCAGCACCTGACATAATTCAATCAGCAGAACTGCCCAGTTCCTGAAATAACTCAATCAGCAGAACTGCCCCAGGGCAAATTAAAGCAGCTGTCCCACCTTTGCCTTGAACAGACCTCCTACCTTTAAAAAAAATGAATAAAAAGCCAAAAAGAGCTCTTACCATAGACAACTTTGATGGAGAGAGGGAAGAACAGACCTCAAATCCTGAGGCCCCTAAAGGTGAAGCAACTCCAGAAAAAGCCCCAAAGAAAGACACAAACTGGACTCCATGTCACAAGGCTTTCTTTGAAGATTGCATAAAGGATCTTAAAAGAGAGTTAGAAGAAACATGGAGAAACAAAATGAGATCACTGCAAAATAAAATAGAAAAAATGGAAAAAGAATGCAATGAACAAAAAAGTGTAATTGGTCAATTGCAAAAGGAACTAAAAACAGTAACTGAAGAAAATAAGACATTAAAAATTAGAATCGAACAATTGGAAATGAATGACTCATCAAGACTTCAAGAATCAGTCAAACAAAAACAAAAAAATGAAAAGATAGAAAAAAAAACATGAAATATCTCCTAGGAAAAACAACTGACCTGGAAAATAGATCTAGGAGAGACAATCTAAGGGTTATAGGGCTTCCTGAAAGCCATGATGAAAAAAAGAACCTAGACACTATCTTCCAGGAAATCATAAAAGAAAACTGCCCTGATATTTTAGACCCAGAAGGCAAAATACTTATTGAAACAATCCACCCATCACCTCCTGAAAGAAACCCCAAAATTAAGTCCCCCAGAAATATCATGGCTAAATTCCAGAACTATCATACCAAGGAAAAGATATTACGAGAAGCCAGAAAGAAACAATTTAAATATTGGGGAGCCACAATTAGGATCACACAGGATCTAGCTGCTTCTATTTTGAAGGATCGAAGGGCCTGGAATCAGATATTCCAAAGGGCAAAGGAACTTGGATTACAGCCAAGAATAAATTACCCAGCTAGAATGAGCATTATCTTCCAGGGAAGTAGATGGTCATTCAATGACATAGGAGAATTTCGCTTATTTCTACTGAAAAGACCAGAACTGAACAAAAAATTTGATCTACAAACACAGAACACAAGAGAAACATAAAAAGGTAACAAGAAAAAAAAAAAACTCAAGAACTATATTTATGTTATAGATACTTATACAATGAGGGTTGATTTTATGAATCTATTATTACATTATGATTATATGATTACTGTGATTTTATGATTATTATGATATGATAAACTGAAAAAGAAATTAGAGGTAGAAAAGGGATAACACTGGAAGAAGAGGAAAAGGAGGTAAAATAAGGGAAATTACATCATATGTAGAGGCAAAGAAAACCTATAATGATTGAGGGGAAAAAAGGGAGGGGAATGAGAATTTAGTTAATCTCCATCTCATCAGATTCAGCTCAGAGGGAATAATAGACATATTTATAAGGAAAAAGGAGGGAAAGGGGGAAAAAAGGGGTGGGTGGGGCTCTAAAGGGGAAGGATTGTTTGAGGGAAGTGGTTATCAAAAGCAAAATAGTAGAGAGGAGGGAAAGGGGATAAGAAAGAGAAAAGCATAAGCTAGGGTAAATAAGATGGCAGGAAATACAGAATTAGTTATTTTAACTGTGAATGTGAATGGAATGAACTCTCCCTTAAAGGGGAAGCAGATAGCAGACTGGATTAAAAACCAGAATCCAACAATATGTTGTATACAAGAAACACATCTAAAACACAGAGATACATACAGGGTGAAGATAAAAGGTTGGAGCAGAATCTATTATGCTTCAGGTGAACAAAAAAAAGCAGGGGTAGCAATCCTGATCTCAGACCAAGTAAAAGCAAAGATAGACTTAATTAAAAGAGACAAAGAAGGAAATGATATCTTCCTAAAGGGTACCATAGATAATGAAGCAATATCAATACTAAACATATATGCACCAAGTGGTATAGCATGGAAATTCCTAGAGGAAAAGTTCAGAGAGATGCAAGAAGAAATAGACAGCAAAACTATAATAGTGGGGGATCTCAACCTCCCTCTCTCAGAACTTGATAAATCAAACCACAAAATAAATAAGAAAGAAGTTAAGGAGGTAAACAAAATGTTAGAAAAGTTAGGTATGATAGATCTTTGGAGGAAATTAAATGGAGACAGAAAGGAGTTTACTTTTTTCTCAGCAGTCCATGGAACTTATACAAAAATTGACCATGTGCTAGGACACAAAAACCTCAAAATCAAATGCAGGAAGGCAGAAATAGTAAATGTATTTTTTTCAGATCATGACGGAATAAAAAACATGCAATATAAGGCCAGGAGAAAATAGAGCAAAAACCAATTGGAAACTAAATAATTTTATCCTAAAGAATGAATGTGTGAAACAGCAAATTACAGACACAATTACTAATTTCATCCAAGAGAATGACAATAATGAGAAAACATACCAAAATTTGTGGGATACAGCCAAAGCAGTAATAAAGAGAAATTTTATATCTCTAAATGCTTATTTGAATAAAATAGAGAAAGAGAAAATCAATGAATTGGGCTTACAACTAAAAAAGCTAGAGAAAGAACAAATTAAAAACCCCCAATCAAATACCAAATTTGAAATCCTAAAAATAAAAGGAGAGATTAATAAAATTGAAAGTAAAAAAAACTATTGAATTAATAAATAAAACTAAAAGTTGGTTTTATGAAAAAACCAACAAAATAGATAAACCTCTATTTAATTTAATTAGAAAAAGGAAAGAGGAAAATCAAATTGTTAGTCTCAAAAATGAAAAGGGAGAACTTTCCACCAATGAAGAGGAAATTAGAGCAATAATCAGGAGTTACTTTGCCCAACTATATGCCAATAAATTTGATAACCTAAGTGAAATGGAGGAATATCTACAAAAATATAGATTGCCCAGATTAACAGAAGGGGAAATAAATTACTTAAATACTCCCATTTTAGAAAAAGAAATAGAACAAGTTATTAATCAACTCCCTAAGAAAAAATCCCCAGGACCAGATGGATTTACATGTGAATTCTACCAAACATTTAAAGAACAATTAACTCCAATATTATATAAACTATTTGAAAAAATAGGGAATGAAGGACTCCTACCAAACTCCTTTTATGATACAGACATGGTACTGATACCTAAACCAGGTAAAACAAAAACAGAGAAAGAAAATTATAGACCAAATCTCCCCAATGAATATTGATGCAAAAATCTTAAACAAAATATTAGCAAAGAGATTACAGAAAATCATTCCCAGAATAATACACCATGACCAAGTAGGATTTATACCAGGAATGCAAGGATGGTTCAATATTAGGAAAACTATTAACATAATTTTCTGTATTAATAACCAAATTAACAAAAAAACATATGATAATCTCAATAGATGCAGAAAAAGCATCTGATAAAATCCAACATCCATTCCTATTAAAAACATTAAAGAGTATAGGAATTAATGGACTTTTCCTTAAAATAGTCGGTAGCATCTATTTAAAACCATCAGCTAGCATCATATGTAATGGTGATAAACTGGAACCATTCCCAATAAGATCAAAGGTGAAACAAGGTTGCCCACTATCACCATTACTATTCAGTATTGTATTAGAAATGCTAGCCTTGGCAACAAGACAAGAAAAAGAGATTAAAGGAATTAGAGTATAGGTCATGAGGAAACCAAATTATCACTCTTTGCAGATGATATGATGGTCTACTGAGAGAACCCTAGAGAATCAACTAAAAAACTATTAGAATTAATCCACAACTTTAGCAAAGTTGTAGGATACAGAATAAATCCACATAAATCATCAGCATTTTTATACATCACCAACAAAATGCAACAGCAAGAGATACAAAGAGAAATTCCATTCAAAATAACTATCGATAGTATAAAATATTTGGGAATATATCTGCCAAGGGAAAGTCAGGATCTATATGAACAAAACTACAAAACACTCTCCACACAAATAAAGTCAGATCTAAACAATTGGAAAAACATCAAGTGCTCTTGGATAGGTCAAGTGAATATAATAAAGATAGCAATACTACCTAAACTAATCTATTTATTTAGTGCTATACCAATTAAACTCCCAAGAAATTATTTAACTGACCTAGAAAAAATAACAACAAAATTCATCTGGAAAAACAAAAGGTCAAGAATTTCAAGGGAATTAATGAAAAAAAATGCAAATGAGGGTGGCCTAGCTGTACCAGTTCTAAAAATATATTATAAAGCAGTGGTCAACAAAACCATTTGGTACTGGATAAGAAATTTAGTAGTGGATCAGTGGAATAGGTTAGGTTCACAGGACAAAATACTCAATGACAATAGTAATCTAGTGTTTGATAAACCCAAAGACCTCAGTTTTTGGGATAAAAACTCATTATTTGACAAAAACTGCTGGGATAATTGGAAACTAGTATGGAAGAAATTAGGCATTGACCCACACCTAACACCATATACCAAGAAAAGGTCAAAATGGATTCATGATCTAGGCATAAAGAATGATATTATAAACAAATTAGAACAATGTAGGATGGTTTACCTCTCAGACCTGTGAAGGGGGAAGGAATTTGTGACCAAAGAGGAACTAGAGGTCATCATTAATCACAAAATAGATAAGTTCAACTATATCAAGTTAAAAAGTTTTTGTACAAACAAAATAATGCAGACAAGATTAGAAGGGTAGCAGTAAACTGGGAAAATATTTTTACATCCAAAGGTTCTGATAAAGGCCTCATTTCTAAAATATATAGAGAATTGACTCAAATATATAAGAATTCAAGCCATTCTCCAATTGATAAATGGTCAAAAGATATGAACAGACAATTTTCAGACGAAGAAATTGAAACTATTTCTGGTCACATGAAAAGGTGCTCCAAGTCACTATTGATCAGAGAAATGCAAATCAAGACAACCCTGAGGTACCACTACACACCTGTCAGATTGGCTAAAATGACAGGAAATGATAATGATAACTGTTGGAGGCGATGTGGGAAAACTGGGACACTGATGCATTGTTGGTGGAACTGTGAACAGATCCAACCATTCTGGAGAGCAATTTGGAGCTATGCTCAAAAAGTTATCAAACCGTGCATACCATTTGACCCAGAAGTGTTTCTACTGGGCCTATAACCCAAAGAGATTTTAAAGGAGGGAAAGGGACCCACATGTGCAAAAATGTTTGTGGCAGCCCTTTTTGTAGTGGCAAGAAACTGGAAATTGAAAGGATGCCCATCAGTTGAAGAATGGATGAATAAATTATGGTATATGAATGTTATGGAATATTATTGTTCTGTAAGAAACAACCAGCAGGATGATTTTAGAGAGGCCTGGAGAGACTCGCATGAACTGATGCTGAGTGAAATCAGTAGAACCAGGAGAACATTATACACAGCAACAAGACTATATGATGATCAATTCTGATGGACATGGTTCTCTTCAACAATGATGTGATTCAAACCAGTTCCTATTGTTCAGTGATGAAGATAGTCATATACATCCAGAGAGAGGCCTGTGGGAACTGAGTACGGACCACAACACAGCATTTTAACGCTTTCTGTGAATATTTCCATGCATTTTGTTTTCCTTCTTAGGTTGTTTTTTTCTTCTTCTCTTTCTAGATCTGTTTCTTGTGCAGTAAGATAACTGAATAGATATGTATACATGTATTGGATTTGTCATATAATTTATCATATTTAGCATGTATTAGATTACCTGTCATCTAGGGGTGGGAGGTGGGGGGAAGGGGAAAAGCTTGGGGAAAAAAAAGTTTTTGCAAAGCTCAATGTAGAAAAATCACTCATATGTTTTGTAAATAAAAAGCTTTTAATAAAAAAAATGGAAAAAAGAAAAAAAGGAAAAGATAATGATAAATGTTAGAGGGGATATGGGAAAAATGAGACACTGATGCATTTTTGGTGGAGTTGTGAAATAATTCAACCATTCTGAAGAACAATTGTGCACAAAGGGTTATCAAACCATACATACCCTTTGATCCAGCAGGGCCATTTCTGGGTCTGTATCCCAAGGAAATCATAAAGGAAGGAAACGGACCCACATGTCCAAAAATGTTTGTAGCAGCTCTTTTTGTGGTAGCAAAGAATTGGAAAATGAGTAGGTGTCCATCCATTGGGGAATGACTGAACAAGTTGTAGTATATTAAGGTAATGGAACATTACTGTTCTATAAAAAAAGATGAACAAGCTGATTTTATAAAGGCCTGGAAAGATTTACGTGAATTGACACTGAGGAAAACAAACTGAACCAGGAATAGACTGTACACAATAACAGCAAGAATATGCAATAATCAACTATGAAAAAAAATTGGTTCTTCTCAATAGCTCAGTGATTCCAGGAAATCCAAACAGACTTTGGATAGAAAATGCCTTCTGCATCCAAAAAAAGAATTATGGAGAATGGATGTAAATCAACACATGCTATATTCACTTCTTTTTTCTGTCTTTTTTTTTTCCTCTCCCAAGATTTTTTCCCTTTTGTTCTGATTTTTCTTTCCCAATGTGATTCATAAAGCAGTATGCGTGAAGAATAAATAAAAATATTAAGAAAATAAAAATAAAATTAAAAAAATATTAGCAAAGAAATTACAGCAACTTATCACCATGACCAAATAGGATTTATAGTAGGAATGCAGGGCTGGTCCAGTATTAGGAAAACTATTAACACAACTGACTATATCCATAACTAATCTACAGAAATCATATGATTATCTCAATAGATTCAGAAAAAGCAACTGACAAAATCCAAAACCCATTCCTATTAAAAATCCTAGAGAACACAGGAATAAATGGAATTTTTCTCAAAATGATTGGTGGCATCTATAAAAAACCCTCAGCAAGCATCATATGTAATAGGGATAAACTAGAAGCATTCACAATAAGATCAAGGGTGAAAAAGAGTTGCCCACTATCACCATTAATATTCAATATTGTAGTACAAATGTTAGCTTACGCAATAAGAGAAGAGAAAGAAATCAGAATAGGTAATGAGGAAACAAAATTATTATTCTTTGCAAATGAAATGATGGCATACTTAGAGAATCCTAGAGAATCAATTAAAAACCTATTGGAAACAACAGCTTTAGCAAAGTTGCAGAGTACAAAATAAATCCACATAAATCACAAGCATTTCTGTATGTTACCAACAATGTCTAGCAGCAAGAAATACAAAGAGAAATTCCATTTAAAATAACTGTAAACAACAGAAAATATTTGGATGTTTACCTGCAAAGATAGTCAGCAACCATATGAACACAATTACAAAACAATTTCCACATGAATAAAGTTAGATTTAAACAACTGGAAGAATATCAAGTGCTCATGAGTAGGCTGAGCTAATATAATAAAATGACAGCAGTACTTAAATTAATCTACTTATTCAGTGATATACCAGTCAAACTGCCAAAAAATTACTTTACAGAGCTAGAAAAAATAGTAACAAAAGAAGGTGGCCTATATGTACCAGACCTAAAACTTATTATAAAGCAATTGTCATCAAAATCATTTGGTCCTGGCTAAGAAATAGTTGATCAGTGGAATAGGTTAGATTCAAAAGATACAATAGCCAATGACTATAGTAATCTAGTGTTTGACAAACCCAAAGACTCCAGCTTCTGGGATAAGAATTCACTATTTCACAAAAATTGCTGGGAAAACTGGAAAATACCATGGCAGAAACTAGACACTGATCAACATCTAACACTGTATACCACAAGATAAGGTTGAAATGGGTTCATGATCTAGACATAAAGAATGATATTATAAACAAAGTAGAAGAACATAGGACAGTTTATCTCTCAGATTTGTGGAGGAGGAAGGAATTTATGGCCAAGATGAACCAGAGAACATTATAAAATGTAAAATAGATAATTATGATCATATTAAAAAGTTTCTGTATAAACAAAACCAATGCAGAAAAGATTAGAAAGGAAGCAGAAAAATGGAAACTTTTTTTATATCCAAGGGGTCTGATAAAGGTTTCATTTCTAAAATATCTAACTCAAATTTATAAGACAAGTTATTCTCCAACTGATAAATGATTAAAGAATATGAACAGAAAATTTTCAGATGAAGAAATTAAAACCATTCTAGTCACATGAAAAAATGCTCTAAATCTGTACTGATCAGAGAAATGCAAATTAAGACAATTCTGAGGTACTAATACACACTTCTCAGATTGGCTAAGATGACAGGAAAAGATAAGGATGAACACTGGAGGGGATTTGGGAAAAATGGGACACTAACACAGTTGGTAGAATTGTAAACTGATCTAATCATTCTGGAGAGCAATTTGGAACTATGTCCAAAAGGTTATCAAACTATGCATATCCTTTGACCCAGCAGTACTACTACTTGGTCTGTATCCCAAGGATATCATAAAAAAGGAAATAGGACCCTTTTTGCAAAGATGTTTGTAGCAGTCCTTTTTGTAATGGCATGTAACTAGAAATTGAGTGGATACCCATCACTTGAGAATGGTTGAAAAAGTTATGATAGATGAATGTATGGATATTATTGTATGGAATATTATAAGTATGTAATATTATTGTTCTATAAAAAATGACCAGCATGGGATGATTTCAGAAAGGCCTGGAGAGATTTACATGAACTGATGCTACGTGAAGTGAGCAGAACCAGATTAATGTACACAGCAACAGCAAGATTATATGATGATTGATTCCGATGGACTTGGCCCTTTTCAACAGTGAGGTGATTTAAGCCAATTTCAATAGACTTGTGATGGAGAGAGCCGCCTGTAACCAAAAAGAGTACTGTGGGGACCAAATATGGATCACAATATAGCATTTTCACCTTTTTTGTTATTTGCTAGATTTTTGTTTTCTATTGTTTCTTTTTTTCCTTTTTGATCTGATTTTTCTTATGCGGCATGATAAGTGTGGGGAAATTTGTTTAGAAGAATTGCACATGTTTAATATATGTTGGATTATTTGCTATCGGGAACACAAGGTTTTGCAAGGGTGAATGTTGAAAACTATTTTGCATATATTTTGGAAATTAAAAAGAAGTTATTATTTAAAAAATAAAGACCTTTTGTAAATAGGTCTTTAAAACATTAACTATACTTTGAAATAGGGACAATAAGTAATTTCTTATCTTTTACTTTAAAATAATTTTAATTTCTAACTATATCCTCCCTTTCAAACGAGGCAATAAAGATTTTAAAAAAAAGTGTTTTTGGAGGGGGAGCAAAGAGTTCCAACAAAAATAACCAAACAAGACCGAAAATATATTCAATGTGTAAATTCAGAGACTCCCAACCTTTGCAAAGAGGTGAAGGAGGTACATTTTCTGATCATTTTCAACAAGTTGCAATTAAAATATTCGGTTGTGTTTTATTGTTGTTCTTTTCATTTACAATGCTGTAATTACTGTATATAATATCTTTTCTGGTTCTGCTTAATTTACCTCTCAATTTTTAAAATTCATGGTTCCCTTAGATAAAATATTCCATTACATTAAAGTACCACAATATACTGAAGGCATTCCTCAAATGTTGAGGATTTACTTTCTAATCATTCTTGGCTAGCATAAAAAGTGATATTAAGAATATTTTGGAGTTTATGGAATCTTCCTTTCTCTGATCAACATAGTATACATCTGTGGAAGTGGAATCTCTGAGTCAAGCAATATGGATATTTTTGTCTATTTCTTAGCAAAAATTCAAAATGCTTTTTAGAATGGCTGAACACAGCTCAGGCAACCAGGTAGTTTGTCCTGTTTGTCAAATTTCTACTATTTGGTGAATCCTCCTAAAGATGTTTTCATTTGTATTTTCATTTATTTTAAATTATTTAGAGAACATTTTTCTCCATAGCTACTTACCTGGGGAAGACCTTACACATCTCAGTTTTCTACATATTTTGATGCTAAACTAGTTTTAAGTTGGATTTCTTAGACACCACTATAAATGTATAATAATAAATCATTTAGACATAAGAAGGTTAAATATCATATTTGAGGCTTTCCAGTAAGATATTAGGCTGACTTTTCCATATTCAGGTCTCAGAAGAAAGGAAGAAAACTGGTCATCATCATAACAATCTATAATATACATGAACACAACTATTATTAAGTCAATTCAGCATACTTTTCTCTAAACTTAATAATCTCAGTTCTTTTATCTTTTCTTCATAATTCAGTGTTTTCAAAAGTTCCTTTACATATACTACTACTCTCTTGTTAAACTTCTCCCAGAGCTGCCATTATTATGCTAGACTATAGAATGAAAGGCATTAGATTTTGATTTCTAAGACATAATATGCCTCCTATTTATGGATCCCAATTTAGGAATAGGCTTTCTACCAAGTTTTTTGAGACATGATTTTGTTAGAATCCTGTCTTTCTTTCCACCTAGAAAACACACACACATACAGACATCCCACCAACTAGATTTTTTGTATAAAGCTAAGGACAAGTGATAGAAATTATTTAAGAAAAAGAGAAGTAAGAAATAATGGTACTTAAGACACTATACATTTTCAAAATTTTAAGCCTTTCTTTGATTCTTCTAATTCTCTATATAGCTAACAAAAAGGACAGTGCTGAGACATCCATGAATAGAAGAACAATGAGTTTAGGTAGGCTAAATGTATCAACTAATTAAAAAAATATTTATTAAGTGTTTAGTGTGCCTGTTAATATAATGAATATTAGACCTCAAGATTCTTCTTTTATTTCCCTTTCCCAGACTTAAAATTATCAAAATAGAACACTGGGAAAATAAAGGATCAAAAAGACAATTTGTAGGATACACTTCACAGAGGAGGAAAAATACTAAGTCAATAAGCACATGCATACTTACTTCTTGTTCCAAGTTTCTAAATTCAGAAATGCATTTTTTTGGAAAGTCTCCTATAAATTGCCACTTAGCCTTCCTTACTTTACTTCAACTGAAAACAAAAGAAAAATTAATTTGCTCCCCTAAACTAGTTCTATTTCTACTTCTCCATTTTTGTCAATTTCCCAATATAGGTTTCCATTTTTGAGGTCTTTTACAAAGTGCTTTCTCTCCTGACAATACCAATGGAATTGACATCATTTTATTTTATTTTTTTTAATTTAAAAAAAATTTTTTTATTAATACTTTTTATTTGCAAAACATATGCATGGGTAATTCTTCAACATTAACCCTTACAAAGCTTTCTGTTAC